>JAWWES010000081.1:4506248-4556303 GCA_035583135.1 Lophotriccus pileatus | reverse complement strand
CCTGACCGGGAATCGAACCCGCGGTCTCAAGGGTACCAGCCCTGCGTCTTAACCACTAGGCCACCGGGGGCTCCCTAATTGTCAATAGCATATTAAGAATATCCACACTGAAGAGATATTAGATGATTTTGTTTCTTTACAGAATCAGCCACCTGGGGAAAAGGCTTTCTTTACTCATGGCCAGGGCTGGGCTTGACATATGTTGTCAAACAACGGATTTGCAGAGGAACAGACTGGATCTGGGCAGAGCTGGGGCAGCTTGCCTCTCTCTGCAATAAGGGCTGCACAATGTTGTGCTGCAGCAGCTCCCAGCCCTGCTCACTGCTGCGTTAACAATGAAGGGGCACTTTCAGGTGCCACAAAAACCCCAGTGGGCAATGGAGACTTTCACCTCCAGGACATGGTACAGCTTCAGACTGGAGTGCTATTAGAGACGAATTAAATGCTGTCAGTAGCAGCAGAGATAACTGGGATGAGCTGGATGCCCAGGCTTGACCAAAGCTTGAAGTTCTTTTAGCCTGAATCTACAGATAAGTTTCAGAAGAAGAAGACAAGTAAGTGAACGGTGTATTCAGAGAGAAAACTGAGGAGTCCAAATGCTTGGACACAGTATTTCAATATGATGTCTTCAGCCAAAGCTGCACTTAATAAATATACACGTAGCTTGGGTTCAGTCAAAATGCTTAATATAAAGTTGACCAAAAGATTAGAGTTTGGGACTTTGCTCAGCTGTTGAAAGTAAAATGTCTGTTGGCTGCACTACTCACACTGAAAGTTAGGAAAAGTCCTGGAAGAGAATCCTTATTAACCAGTGATGAGCTGGAGATTCCCATGCTGAGAGCCTGGGAGAGGCAAAGGGCAGAGGAGCTGTGGTGTTTCTGGAGAGTACATTGGCGTGGCTGATACCCTTGGGCTGCCATGTGGCCTCCCATGAAGCATCCCGTGGCCCTCTGATCCTCAAACACCAGCCATGAGCAATGCAGGACAGATGAACGTGCCCCATGGCCAGAGGACATCCAGTGTCACTGCTCCTCAGAAACATCTTGTGAAGAAAAGGGGAATCTTTTACTTATTTCCCCCTCTCAGAGACCTGGTCTTGCCAGGCTTGTAGCCTTTCAGAGATTCCAGGTGTCAGCAGAAAGCTCACTCCTGGAGCTTGCCCACTGCTTCTCATGCTGATGTGTGGCAGAAATTACATTTGCTCTACACAGAAGCCACTGCTTGTGCACAGCTGAATGATCACCCGTCTTTAATGTGCCATGACAAGGACGACTGGGTGTTGAACCTCCCGGCCCTGCTGCAAGATCACTTTTAGCCTGCAGTGCAGTTTGAGCTTTCCTGCTGAGTGTGGCAGGAGACTTACCAATATTTCTTAGATGCCTCTTTGCTCAGCACAGAGGAACAGCTGCTGTTAGGAGAGCTGCCCAGAGCAACCTTTGCGGCTCAACAACAGTCCTGCTGCACATGAGGAGAGGAGGACACTGGATTTACTGCTGAGTCAGGTGCATTTCTCTCACTCTGGCCTTGAGTCCTGTGATGGTGTTGCTGTCCCTAGCAAGGTGAGTTGTCTCCAGCACAAAGTAAAGAGGTTTAGCAAGAAGGAATCGACAGTAACAGCAACCTGCACTTACATTTTGGGTCATTGGCTGCTTGGGGTAAGTTTCTAGCGCAACAGGGTTTCTCCCGAGCAGTGGTGACAGCAATAACTTGATCATGTTTTGCATTCTTTGAGGTCATCTTCTAGCAAGCCAGCAGATATTTGAACTTCACCAGCATTAGATTTTGTGGTTACTTTGTAATGTAAGTGTAATTGAGCCCTTTCTGTGGCTTTGGCTTCGTTAATGTTGCACTCATTTTTAGAGTATGAAACTGCCCACCTTTGCCATCCTCTGAAAATGAAGAACATGTTTTGGCTCAGAAAACTGTCCTCAGAAGCCCAGGATGGAGAAGTGGAGTCCTCTTCAGGTAAATCACTTTCAGAAATTCCTCCTGAAACCACGTATTTCCATGTATACACACACCTGCATGCAGATCTTTACTTTTCTGGTTTTGTTTTTTAAAATATTACAAGATTGGTTAGACTTAAGGGGAAAAAAAAAAGTCCTCAGATATCCTTCCCCCAAAGTTCCCAGTTCCTAGGAGGCTACTGAGGAGAACTCTCAAACCAGCATATGCCACACTTTTTGGTGTCTTGATGAACCAGCCAGGTTTCTCCCAGGGACTGAACAGATGGAGAACAGCCTGTCTGGGGAACTTCCCGGGATGCTCCCAAGCTGTGAGAGCCCTTTGTCAAAGTGATTATTCCTGTAACACTAAACAAGACATGGGCAGGCAAAGATTTCAGTGCTGCCACACTATCATCCAGACTACAAAACTGCTCTGAGCATTGCACCACTTGCTCCCTGTGTGCTTTCTCATAGGGCTAACAGCTTGGTGGTGTCCCCAGGTCATCCCATGCCATCCATACTTAATCCCCCTGTACCCTCATATTGCTTCCCAAATTCTGATTGTCTCCCATCACCAGCTGCCTGTTCTACCAATATTTCTTTTCCCAACAGCCATTTTCCCTTCTTGGAAGGTCTTGAGGCTTTGGAGGGGGCTAGTCTAGCAGCACACCCTGATAGGTGACTGCTCTGATTTAGGTCAATCTCCCAAAATGCATTTGACAGGTCAGACTGGATGAGGACTGGTTCAGCTAAGCAGGATGGAAGGTGAGGTCCCCCCCACCCTCCCTCCTTAGTTAGACCAGAGTTTAATCCTGCCTTCCTGAACAAGAAAAACAACCTGTGACTCATTTTGGTAAACAGCAGAAATGTAACCTGTATGAGATGGAAACACAGCCCAAGATTTGGTCCATGAAGGCTTGCCTGTCTCACTACTCCAACAGTATTGATATCTGAGGGCATGGGATTTTTGGACTCACCCAAACTCTAGAGTAAAAAAAAAAAAAAAAAGAAAGAAGTTAATATATATCCTTACAAACAAGGAAATTAGCAGAAAACTAGTGTTTGGAGCCAGTGTAGGTCATCTCAACCATTTTGAAGGCAAGGGGGAATGAAGCACATTTCATGCTGGATGTGAGGCATTGCCTTGATCCAGCTGTATAGACAGAGCTGTAAGCCAAGGAATACTTGATTCATATTGAAGGGGCCACCTTCTCATAGCTTCTGTCAGCAACATGATGCCCTTAAGAAAATCTGTGTCTAGCAGGCAGACCTGTCTGACCCCATTAGCTTGGGAGGGAGATGAGTGTTTGGAATGGAAGCTCTAATCCTGGCTCTTTCATAGACCAATAAGACAGAGCACCAAGGTGCAAACATTGGAGTGACTCATAGCAAGCTGAGATGAAATAGAGATGATATCGAAGCATTAACAGCAGCATCTTTGAAGTGTTTAGAAAACCAGCTTTAGTGATGGCAAAGCAGAGTAGAAAACAGGCTTACAGGGTAAAGAAGCTGTTTGTGGGCCTGACTGAAGAACATGAATTCTCTGTCCTTCAATAAAGGGATTTAATTGCTGAGTAGGTGATAACATCAAACTGACACCCCTGGAGAGAGAGCATCCCAATTTAGGATATCGTCACGAGTATGTTTTGCCAGTCACTATGAAGGTATTTACATGCATTTAATCCACACAGTCAGCTGGTGTGAGAGTCAAAGCTCTCAAATTAGAGCTGGGTAAGGACCTTAAGCTTCAGGCTTCAGGGATTTGGACACAGCTCTGAGACCAGAACTGTGATACTTGCAACCATCAACTGCCTACACCCAGAGCAGAGAGGATTAAAAAAGCTCAGATTGATAATTGCAAACATCATTAGATAAAAAGATTCCTACGGGATCATGTTTCATCTCATTCTTTATTCTGGGAAGCTCCCTTTAACTTCATTTGGAGTTTGCTCCAGGACAGATTGCTAAGGAAGACATGCCCTGGTTGCCTGCATGGCGGTGACAATTTGGTTTTACTGAAAATCCCCCACACCCACTGTGAGCATACAAACTGAATCCCTTTCAGAGGAAACTAAGGAGGATGGTCCACTCTGAGCATGAAGGAGTGTGTTTTGTGCACCCTTCCCAACACACATTGCAACACTGAACTGACTTGGGAAGTGTAAACCAGCTCCCTCACTGCTTCCTATGTCTCATGCAACCTTATAAAGCAACAGCCTTACTACCCCTGTTGGATTTGGACAGGGGCCATGTTTACCACCTTCTGGAGCCTGGGTAGCTCTTCACCTTCCCCCTGTCAGTGTCCAGGAGTGTTTCTATGCCAAACACTCCAGGAATGTGAAGGCTGACTAATCTTCAGGCTGATGTTCCCATCCTTCCCCCCGGAGGCTGAGGTGAGAGGAGATCACAGCTGCTGGGTAGCAGGTTCACACTCTGGCCCCTGAAGCTGTTAAATCCTCAAGACCCTACACAAAAATAATTTCTGCAGCCTTTGTGGCTTATGGTTCCCATCATATACATAAGTGAAAGACAAGACCTTCTCATGGTGCAAGAGGATGGGTCAACAGTGGGGTGACAGACTGGGGCTTCATCCTTGCTGGTCACACCTGATCTGTGGACACCTGACAAGCTTCCCTTTGCACCAGGCACTCCTGTTTTCACAGAGGACAATGTATATTTGGCTGCACTAGGACAGCCTAGTGTATCCAGGCTCAAAATGGGATTAGAAACTCAACTTCACCCAGAGGAGCATTTTCCTTTCTGGTTAACCACTATAAGTTTGCAACAAAGTGAAGGTGTCCTCCCTGAAGTCTAGAAAGCCTCCATATGTGAGAAGTTATTCTGCTGGCCTCTGCTGTCTTCTCAGTGGACCTTGGGATCACTCACTTAACCCAGCTCTATTGCAAATGCCAGTGCAAGGACCTGCTTTGTGGCCAGGCACCTGCTCCTGGAAAAAGACATTTCATCACGGCTTGAGTGGAAAAAACCTTGTGCCTTAAACCAGGGAATTTTAACAGTGGTGGGGTTTTTTTTGTATCCTATACTGATGTCCAGCTGTGCAGCGGGCCCTGCCATAGGGAAAGGAGACAAATAACTTGGTTTATGACTGCTCACAAGAGTAGCATCACCAGTGTTGAATATTACTGGGCTTCAGACGGGCTTTCCTCTGACAGTGAGGAGAAGAGGACTTGAATCCAAATTCCCCAGCACAGCCCTGAGTTTTAAAAAACAAGTAATGAAAGAGGATCTTATTTCCAGTGGACATATTTTCTAGCCCACCTCGTCCACTCTTTTGACTTACTGTATCATGGTGCTTTGTGATGCACCTCAGGGAAGTGAATCCAACCATTGGGGCCCCCCCGATTGCTGCCCTCTGCACCTTTTCACTGCCTGGAGAGGACAGTGCAGTGAAACCCTGGGACTGGAGAGCTGAGGTGCATAAACATCTTCCCAGCTCCTCATGGAAAACAAAAAGTACAATAGTTTCTGTCTCAAGTACCTTCCCATTTGATAGAGAGGTCAATCCAAACAAATCTCGAGGAGTCAGAATCAACAACCTCTGGTTTCCTGTGTTTTGTTCCATGGAGTTGGTAGTCCTTGGTGGTTCAGCAAATGTGAATTCATGGTTCCCCCTACAAAGTGAGGCATTTATAAGACCTGCTCTCTCTATGAAAATGCTTTGTCTTTTCCTTAAGATCTGAGCTGTTTTTAAAACTTTTCCTCTTTGCCAAAGACTCACAGCCTCCTCAGCTCCTTATTTTTGCAAAACTCATAGGAATTAATTTATCTTTGAGACTCCCACCCCTCCACCAGGCCAGGGGAAGAGACACAGGAGAGGCACATGGACTCTCTGAGCACCTATAGCTTGTCTCTATAGAAAATCAGAGAGGTCCTGAGAGGCACCTGACCTCCTTTGAGGTCTGGTTTCTTCCCCTCCTGGTTAAGGGGCTCCCTTCCCCTGTTGCACAAGGGAAACTGCTACCTTTACCCCATTTCAACCACAGGCTTTAGAGAAGACCCTGCACATCTGCAGCACCTCAGCACAGTGCTGCTGAAGCACTTGACATAGCTACAAACCTCCCCCTGCAACATCCAGAGCAACCCACCCTCAAACCACAGCATCTGACTTCCTCATAAGCTCAGGAGGACATTCTTCTCTTCTGCTTCCCCCAATGTCTTTTCAGCAAACCTCACAGCAACTTCAGACACCAACCCAGCAAAGCTCTAGAGTATCCCTTCAGTCCTCACTTCCATAATAAGAGAAAGGAGCACATCTAAATTGCCTGATTTCTGTCTTGTTTGGCCTATGGGGTAAGGCAAGGACAGGAAGAAGTGATGTCCACTCCCATTTAAGGTTTAACATGGATATGACTGCAAGTAGTGGTCTGCAGTCCACAGTAAAAAGAAAAAATTTCTTCAAGATCAACAAAATACATTTTAAAAAACCTAAGACGAGTTTTCCAAGAATTGCCATGTTCTGTCATAAGAAAACACAGCTCTCTGCTCCAGCCTACAAGGGGAAAGCAGTCCCAGGCATTCCCTGGGGATTTATCCCTCCCCACAGACCCCACTCAGGTGGCAAATGGGAAACATACTCATGGAGAGTATCCTCCATGATATAAAGGAGCAGAGCAGACCTCAAATGTGTAGGAGAGTGTAGAGCTCTTGGGGAAGATGTCTGTGATAGAGCCCAAAGCATGAATGTCACCTTTGCCTAACCTGAGGCTCTTTAGCTCAGTCTCCAGCATTTCCACATCTGCTGTGAGCAGGTTCAGAGCAGCATCTGGGGGAATGGAACCGGTCTATAGACCCTGCAAAGAAAGGGTGTGAGCAGATCTGCAGTCAGCATGTGGCTTTGCACAGAAAAGAGCCAAAATAAATGAGACAGCTTTAATCTTAGGGTCAACTTTTCTTTGTGCCTGGACTGCAGTTGCACAAATACTTTCTATAAAGCTAAGCACTGAGCTTTTCTCCTTCTCAGATGCCACCAAGACAAACCATGCTCCTGGTTTCCTTCTAGTGGGACTTTGCTGGCCCTCAGAAAAGCCAAAAATTCCTGTGCACTCCAAGAAGTCCACAACAGCTGTAAAGATAATTAGAGGGATAGATCACATCTGCTGTGAGGAAAGTCTGGGAGAATTGGGGTTGTTCCACCTGGAGAAGAGGAGGCTCCTGGAAGAACATATAGCAGCCTTTCAGGACTTAAAATGGACCTAGAAGGAAGATGGGGACAAACATTTTAGTGGAGTCTGTTCTGATGGGACAAAGGGTGATGGTTTTAAACAAAACGAGGGTAGATTCAGACTAGATACAAGGAATAAATTTTTTATGATAAGGGTGGTGGGGCACAGGAACAGGTTGCCCAGAGAAGTTGTGGATGTCCCATCCCTAGAAGGGTTCAAGGCCAGGTTGGATGGGGCTTTGAGAAACCTGGTGTTGTGGAAGGTGTCCCTGCTCACTGCAGGGCAGTGGGGCTGGATGAACTCTGAAATTTGTTTTCCACCCCAACCTATTCTATGGTTCAAAAAGTCTATTTCTACAAGACCACAAAGGGCTGAACTGTCCTGTAATGTAGAGGGCTCCATAACTCCATGTTTGTGTCCTCTGTAGAAATTCTGATCACAAACACAGCTTGTCCCTGAGCTAAAACTTAAAATTATTTTATTTTTTCTTGGTCTGCAGGTTTGGGAAGATTAAAAATTAAGACAAACATGAGCAACTGGGGCAGTCTATATGAAAAAAAAGGTGTTGGAAACCTGGTTTCCCTAGGGGAATTGCTAAATTCCATTTAGATTTAGAGAAATTGAGATTGCACATAAAAACACAGGTGTTTTGAAGTACAGCTACATAGTTCAAGTCTGCTTTTAGTAGACAAATATATTTAAAATCTCTTTAGAACCATTTATCATGGTTTCACCATAATTGTCTCAGTCTTTTGCCTTTTTCTCCCGAAGCCCCAGTTTTTTTGACTAACATGGCTGTTAGAAAAACAGAAAGCTCAAAAATGTGACCAGGACATACCCCTGAAGTTTTGGGGTATTAAAAATAATGGTAGTGGTAGCAATAATAATCAGAAGGAAAGAGACATTTCTTTCGAATTGAAATCTCATTATTTAAGCCACTCTGATGATGTTTGCACACTGAAGGCTGGTTTCTGGGACCAGGGAGAAAAAGACCTCCGATTCCCCGACTTGGGGCAGGGACTCACAACCCGACGCAGAGCAATGAGATTCCAGGGAAGAAACAACCGCAGCAGCAGACTCAGAAACTTTGCCACGGCTAAAAGCACGTGGGACAGGAACTGTTCAAAGGCCTGTTTGTCAGCTGGCTAAAATAGCTCAGGCGGAGGTGCTGACAAACCCATGCCTGCGCTGCAGCCCAACACCTCCAGCCCTCGCGGGGTTATCGGTGACGTTTGACTCCGAAGCATTTTTTTGCTCGCTGCCAATAGCTATTCCCTGTGGACTATTTGCTTTCACATGCTTTCCCTTTGACACGGCTGCTATTTCCCTGCAATATGTAAACACTCAGAAGGATTTCCATGTTTGTTCTTCACCCGGCGCGGCCGGTCTTTTGCGGCTCGCCGGGGGGATTGGACATGAAGGAGCAGCCGTTCCACAGGCGCTTTTTCTCCACGTGCTGCACTCCAGTCTGTTTCCCCTTGTTTTAAATCCAGTTCTGCTCTTATCACACAGCAGCAGCAACATGCATTGAAGGTGTCAGAAACATGACACTGCCATCCTACATGGGCGTCCTTTAGAGCCCAGCGGAGGCTTCGCGCTGCAAAGCGTTTATTTTTTATTTCCCCTCTCCCTACAGCAACTTTTGATGGTTATAAAGATTCTCTTTGGATCTAAAGCAAGTTGCTAATGTGTGGCTTTTCCTAAGAAAACTGCATGAGTTGCCTGTGCTGCTGTTAACTCTCTTAATGCCGACTTGTTTCAAAAGTGATCCTGGTATTTAGTAAGACAATTTGCATCAAAAGTGAGAAGGAACTGAAACCATTAAAAAAAAAAAATCTCAGCATGAATCTGGAAATTGCAGGCTCTTACTCTGACCTCATGGATTTCACACAGGCCTTATTTAATAGATCTGCTGCTTTGCAAAATCAACATAATTTGATTGATTAATGCCTTTAAGCTAAAAGAGGGTAAATTTAGCTTGGATATTGGGAAGAAATTCTTCACTGAGAGAGTGGTGAGTCACTGGAACAGGTTTTCCAGATAAGTTACTGCTGCTCTATCCTGGAAATGTTCAAGGCTAGCTTGAACAGGGCTTGGAGTAACCTGGTCTAATAGAAGCTGTCCCTGCCCATGGCAGGGGGTTGAAACTGGATGATCTTTAAGGCCCCTTCCAACCCAAAGAATTCTATGATAAAAAATCAAAAAAATCAAAAAAATCCCCATTTTCTGAGGAGCCAATCCTCCAGGTTCCTTGCTAGGGTTGTAAAACAAGAAATGCATTTGACAATTTTTATTTATTTATTTATTTATTACATTTCATCCTGAAAAATAAAAAACCTGAAAGCCCTCAGAAACTTCCCCAAGATCTACATGAAAATAAGAGGGGTTCTGTAACCCAAAGCAGCCCCTAGAACAGTGATGGGAATACATCTATGTAAGTTAGGCAATTCTGGTAAAAATCTAGATGTGAAGATTTTCATAGTGGGGATTATGACCCTGAATTTCTTTCTAATGGGAATTTTGACCTCAAATTATAATCAGTAATTTCCTTAACTACCCTGACATGTTTCCACAGAGAATTCTCATTTCAGCAAACTGCTCCTTCTAACCAAAAACAATTTGCTGAATTTTTTTCAAATGCATTCTGTACACGTCTACTCAGAAGTCAAATACACTTTAGCAATACATTTTAGCAAACTCTTATTAAAAAAAAAAAGTGTTTTCCATAAGTCAGGCTGCCCCAGCTTAATGTAAAACATGATTATAAACTGATTTTATTAAGCTGATTCAAAGGTCTGACTGAACTGCAGTTCAAACTAGCCCAGTTTTGCTCCGGTTTAATATGATTAGGATCCTGCCCTTTTTAAATAAAAATCAGAGCACTGAAGCAGGGTAATGAAATTGGTGCTGACCTCGATGAAGATAAGGCTGATCCAGTCAAGCCTAAGGGTCATTCATGTCCCTTCTGAAGCTCCTTCCAGGATTAAGGCATGCATGCCTTAGGAAGCACATCAGTCTTTATTTGATACAAATGTTAAGATCTAACTAACATAATAATAGCTAAAATGCAAATCAATGTGATTTAAATGGAAAGACATCTATGTTACCATTAAGAAAATCTCTTTTATATGTTTTCTTATTAATCTCTAAGTGCGATGCCATGTTTCAAGTAAAACCTTTCCTTCTCCAGCTAATTCTACAGGGAAGGATGGGCTGAAAGATCAGTGCTGGGTTCATCCTACAAATGGCTCTCTTTGAAGAGAAACTTTCAAACAAGCTTTGGATCAAGCCTTTAATGCCCTGTAGGTTACCTTACAATGTGAGATGAACTGCAGGGGTTTTCATTCTCAAACCTTCTAACAAAAGTCATCACGAATTTCCCAAACGAATGTGTTGAAAAAGAGTCTCAGAAATAATAACATAAATGTTGATAACATAACAAACAAATGAACAAAAACAACAAAAAAAAAGGCACAGGAGGTATTTGTTATCCTTATTTATTTAATAAAGAAACATAATAAACTTGAATTTTTCCAGGTACAAACAGCTTAATATGTCCTATGATATTGGCTGATATTTTCCTTGCTCTTTTTGTAGCTTGAGTGATTCACGTGGTTGCCTTTATTGAACAAATCAACAGAAAAAAATGGTAGCACTCACCATGCTTATAGACAGTGTGGGCCAACTACTGAGTTAGTGTCTTAAACTAAATCACTGCACCGGGAGGTTGTATCATGGCTGGATTCAGGATCGGCATCTCCGTTAATAAGGATCTACAAGTGAGGTTATTTGACATTTTCTAGGGGAGTTCCACAACCATACAAAGATACCATTTCCTCTTCATCTCTAAAGAAATGCGCCACAGAACAATAGAAAACCCAATAGAAAACCAACCTTCCAGTTACAAAGGTCTTGAAAGTAATTTACAATTCGGTTTTAGAAAGTTGCACTGTAAACATCTAGAGTTAAGACCCGCTTTCAGACTTTTTTTGCATTACTTTTTTTTTCTTTTCTTTTCTTTTTTACAGGTTTTGGGTAAAAGACAGAACCATTTGTAATTGCATCAGTACTACCGGGTCTCACAGCAGTGACACTGAAATGTTCAACTCAAGGGTGAAATGACCAGAGGAAGAGCTCTTCTCTAATATAATCAATGACCAGCTAATTGTCTCTTTACATCCCATTCATTACTGGCCCTAACTCTTAATAAGAACAGTAGTTGAGTATTTTCTAATATATGTTGAAATTAATTAAAATAGTTTTAAAACAGCATGACCAACAACACACTTCTGAGTGCAGGCTGGCATTTTCCTTGGGTTTCAAACAGTTTACATTGTACATGAAAAAAAAATCACATGAGAAATTCTCCTTTTTCTCAGCATTTTTCCCTCTTTTTTTTTTTTATTTTTTATTTTAAAGCTCTGAAAGGAAAATAATTTTACTCATTGTCAGCCAATAAATGCTTGTTCAGCAAGTAATGAATGTACTATTTTCTAATTAAACAGTTTCATTATAGGCAGCAGCTTGTTGCTAATGATCAATAAATCCCATTGAGGAGAAAACATTTTAATCAGTAAGTCGTGTCCTCTGAGTGTCAGCCACTCTATAAACTCACGAGATACATATATATGTATAGATATACGTATGTGTGTGTATATATATATATGCATATAAATATAAAAATCGCATACTCTTTCTGGGTGATATGTACAGTCAGAATAACATTACAGCATAAATACACAGGGAATCTGTATAAAGTTTCTCTAATCTGAGAAGCCTTGAGCAATTCTGTTTTTTTCTTTTCGGGGGAGGTTAAGGGGGTGGGAAGGGGTGGGGGGAAGAATAAAGAGAGTTTTCACTTCAAGGAACAAAGAGTAGTCCCCTTAAGTTAGAATCTAATTACATACAAGATTTAAAGGCAACAAAATGCCCAGAGGAACAGCCCTATGTTATACACCATAGACATGGGGTTAAAAGGGCAAGAGAGCATGATTATAATAATACTTATATAGTACGGTTCATTCCCTTATAGCACTTTGCAACCAGAAAGTCTTACAACACCCCTGTGAGGTAGGTAAGTATTATTATTCCCATTTTACAGATGGGTAAACTGAGGCACAGATAGGTTAAATTATTTGCCTAAAAATCATGTAGTAAGAATCAGGAATAGACCCCAGGAATCCTGATGGCAAATCCTCTGAATTAACCAATAGACCACTCTCAAGTGAATGCCTGAGACACCTCTCAATGAATGGAGAGAATATTATTAGCCCATATTTACACAAATACATTGTCATCCTTTTGACATGTCGTCTTACATATTCTGACTTGTTTAGAGGACAGATAACAATGGCCATAGATAAACTCGACTGTCACATGTTGTTTTAATTCTTGTTGCCAACCCCATGTGGTTTTTGACTCCTTTACAACCTGGGATGTAACTAAATGTAATGACAATACACCTTAAATACATTCTAGATATCTTTGCTTCTCGAAGGTGAAAAGCACAATTACTCTTCCTTAAAGTGCAATGGCTCATTACAGAAATCTCAAGATTTTCCATGAAGTCCAACCAAACCCAAGTACAATCAGTCTGAAAGTGAAAAAGAAAGAACTTGTCTGTAATGATGGACTTGTCTCTATATTCCATAAATAATTTCTCACATTCTATCGAGGCTGAAAGATTAATAATAAATAATAATCTATGTTAGCACGTAAAACCTCTAATACTTTTCTACAGCCACACATCCACCTTTCACCCCACTGTCATTTCTTTGGCCTGAAGCTGAGGGACACATCAACTGCAAATATTACTTTGCCTACAGGAATGAGGATATATCTATTATCTAGGATATTCTTTTTATTGGTTCCTGTATTTCTTGCCCTTCGCCAGAAATCTAACTGTATCATCTGAGAAAACGAAAGATGGACACTGAGTAAACAGGATTCAAAACCTCAAAATTTATGTACAGATACAGAGGCAATCTCCCCTCCCACCTTCTTGATCACACTGTCACAGCCGTTCTGTACGGCCCAGTTGGCATTGATTGATTATCATTAACAGTAGTAGTATTTTTGTGAGTAATATCGATGCACAAGAGATCCCAATAAGGCTGCTTAGCTCAGTGTTCCTGGGGAAAACATATCCTATCCCACTACCTTAACAGAAACTTTGCCAGCAGAGATGGTGCTCCGGAGCACTACACACAAACGTGATGCGCTACTTCTATGGCGAGTTTGATTGCGGATTTTGAAGCAGATTCTTGAAACATACTAAAAAATTAGTGCTTTTATTAACAGTTTTACAAACAGAATCCATTACTGTCTAGTTTCCTGAAGGATAGAACAAGCCATTTCTCTCATTGTTTTGACATCATTTGCTGTTCTGTTTTATTATTTTTTTCTTTTTTTTTTTTGTGTTTCTGCTGACGTGCAGTTGCAAGTCCCAAGAGGGAGGGCTTAGTGTAATAAACAGTTTAGATGTTGCTAATTTGATACTTTTATTTGCAACAACTTTCCTCTTCAAGCTGATGGGGATCCCGCAAGTTCCTATTACCTTGACTCAGAGTTCATCATGAAGAGTGTAAGGATCAATAATCTCCATGGAAAAAGAGACTTTTTTTTTTAAGTAAAAAAATATCAAATATAATAAATTTATGAAAGACCATTCACAACATATACAGTAAGTGTTACATTTTGCTACAGCAGCTGTGATTTTTTTTTTTCTTTTTAGAATGCAAGGTCATACATCGCCATAAGTAAACACACTAATATGAGTAAGACCTTAAATGAATGTATACAGCCAGGCTTTATCTGTGGATAGATATACACTGTGTTTACTGTTTTACAGTCTAGCCTATTCTTATTCACACCATTGATATAACAGCTATGACCCTGCAAAGATTCTTCCTGTGCATATATAAATATAAATATTTATAAGTCAAAAAGAGCAGGGTCAAAGGTTATATGACTTATTAGACTCCTGTAGTTAAGGGTAAAAACTCCACTGTTTCTTTTGCAACTAATTTTTAATAAGAAGGCTGCTTCAATCGTTGTGTAGTTACAGCATTACATTCTGTAAACAATATTTTAAAGCATTCTAAACAAACATTTAAACAATTGATTCCTTATCCTTGTCTGGGGAGAGAAGACAATCCATAGCCTCATCGCTTTTGCTCACGTCCGTTATCTTCAGCTGGAGATTATCGCTCGTGCCCCTGGTGACGCTGTCGTAGGACGGAGGGAAAGAGGTGGAGGACAGAGTTTCGGATTTGTCTATTGGCCTGCCGTAGTTCTCGTTCATCATGAACGCAATAAGACCCTCCTTCTCGGGTGCATCGTCCTCGAGGATGCTGCTCTCCAAAGTTCTGTGCCGGTACAAGTACGACGCCTGCTTCATGGAGCGCCGGAACAAATGTCTCCTGTAGGCCCTCTGGATGACGATGGCAGAGACCTCTTCTTGTTTCCGCCTGAGAGTTGTTGTAATCGGTTCGTAAGAGATCTTAGACGGATTCGCCGCCATGAACTTTTCTTCCATCTGTATTTTAAGGGCATCCATCTCTCCGGATTCTCCTAGCACCCTTTTTGTAAAAGCAAACAAAATATCCAAGCAATGGATCCTGTCTCCGCTGACCATGGGCAGGTCCATCGCTATGAGTTTGATTTTGTTTGGTTTCGCTATGCGCAAAGGTTCTGACAGCGCGTCTGCAAAGTCTGAAAGTGCAGAATACTCAATAAACTGAGTGGCTTCAGGGTCAAACTTCTCCCAGATTTCATAGAACATATCAAAATCATCCTCGCTTAGAGGCTCTGTACTTTCCTCAGTGGCTACACTGAAGTTCTCTAAAATAATGGCTATATACATGTTTACAACAATGAGAAATGATATAATGATATATGTAACAAAGAATAAAATCCCTACAGCAGGGCTTCCACAGTCTCCCTTTGAACCATTTGCATTAGGAAGGTTTGGGTCGCAATACGGTGGTCCAGTGTTCAAAATAGGGTTGAGAAGACCATCCCAGCCAGCTGACGTGGTGATTTGGAAGAGACAGAGCATGCTGTTAGCGAAGGTTTGGAAGTTGAACATGTCATCAATCCCATGCTCCTTTTTAACATAGGCAAAGTTAGCCATGCCAAAAATGGCATAAATGAACATGACCAGAAAAAGCAAGAGGCCAATGTTGAACAGGGCAGGCAGGGACATCATTAAGGCAAACAGGAGAGTTCGAATTCCTTTGGCTCCCCGGATGAGTCTCAGGATCCGGCCAATCCGAGCCAAACGAATGACTCTGAAGAGTGTGGGAGAGAAGAAGTATTTCTGGATGATGTCAGAAAGTACAGTGCCTTGAAAAGGAAAGAGACAAACAGGGAGTTAGTTCATGGAAAATAATCTCAGGCTTCCCTTTAAAGCCATCAGTCAGAATTGCTGAAAAAATAAATGAAAAGTTCCCCACATTTGAAGGCCTACAATAAAAGGAATGGCATTGTTGGTGTTTTCATGCCTATTTAATCCATACAGACTGTGCTGACATTAAGAGCAAAGAATGGCAGTTTCAGTAAGGTAAAGTTTTCCTGTTCGGAATGATAAACCAGGACCAACTCAGACAGGACACAAAAAACTGCAGCTTTTGGCTATGACCCACCTGAGAAATTTAGCCTGAGTGCAGATGGTCAGAACTTTTCTTACATGACCACATTTTTGTCTGTAAAATATTAGTGAGTCAGCACTGAAGTGTTGGTATGCTGTCCCTGTTTTCCTGAGCCATCATTGGAACAGTGTAGGTTTCTACTGTGCAGCCACTTGGCTGCTTGGTTGCTTATAAATTTTTCCAGTTTCCCTGATGGGCTGGGAGGATTTTAAGGGCTAAGATGGTACTAGGAAGGAGATGAACTTGCAGCCCTGTAACTAAACTCTTCCTGCAGAAACAGAGCCCTTGGTCCAGAGTGTCTGATGCCAACAGTCCCTGGCTGCACTGAGCTGTGTTGAGCTCGTGTGTCCCACCTGGGAGAAGGTTCACTGGCACAGCACAAAGCCTCTGACACTGAAATGACCTGGCTGATCACAGGCAGCACTATGACCAACATGACACCTCTGGTTAATTGACTGCTATGGGGCATATCCAGAGCACCCAGCATCAAGGTTCTGGTGACAGCTGCATGGCAGTGATGTTCCCTGGGTGACCCAAATCTGTGAAATCCAGGCCATTCAAGGCCCCCAAAGCACAGGCTGCTCACTGGGCACTGGAGATCTGCATTGGGATCTTGCAGGTTCCCTGGTCCATCAGAGAGTGTTTAGTGCAAAAAGAGCATCAGTCAATGACAGGTCTCTATTTTCCTAACATGACACTTTTTCATTTAACTCTTCCCCCTTCAAAATGGAAACTTTCTTCTGGAAGAGCTGAATTTCTGAGCCCCTTTTGCTCACTGGATCAGTTGACCATCTTCCAGTTGCTACTTTACTTCCAACTGTAATGAAAACAATTTTGATAAGATTTCAAACTCACACGTGACCTGCACTTCTGTAGCACACAATATATGATCTGGGGATGGGACTGCAGAATAGCAAAATAGCATAAACTAACAATAAAACTGTGCCTTTCTGCTTCATCCCTTGGATATATGAGGGTGTAGAGCTCTAGTGACAATGGGGCTGAGAACAGCCAGACTCACTGCACTGCTCAAACCTGCCCTGAAGGACTATGTCATACTGTTGTAATAAAAAATAAGCAGCAAAGCGATAACAATCCACATGTGCTCTTTTTCATGCGGCTTTTTTACTTCTCTGTCTTTGGCTGTTACACAGAACTGGTGTTAAGTGCATGTGGTGGCCAGTTCTGGATCGTGTTTCATCACCATGAACCAATAAGGGTGTTCAGGTATGATAATAAAGGTGTAATAAACCTCATGATTTTGCTGATCACACCAGTTATTTTTTTGGCAGCACTATGTTAGATTAAAACTACATACTAAAAAAGCGTGTTTAGGATTCAATTCTCTGAGCTGATAGTGCACAAAGCCTTTAACTTTGTCAATAAGTTTTATGTCTGCCGTTTTAACTCTGGAGTTTGGGTGAAAAATCCAGGGTCACCTACCTACAATGGACAGAATCACGACCACAAAGTCAAATATGTTCCAGCCGTTGGTGAAGTAGTAGTGTCGCAGAGCCAGCATTTTGAAGATGCACTCCCCAGTGAAGATGGCAACAAAAAGCATGTTGATTTTATGGAGGATGTTGACTTTTTCTTGACTTTGGTCATCCGTTTCCACCATCATGGTAACCATGTTAAGGCAGATGAGAATCATGATGGAGACATCAAAGGCTTGTTTTGAGACGACGTCAAAAATAAAACCTTGGTATTTGTTCTGGGGGAAAGGAGAGGGTTTAGTTAGGAAAACTCTGAGCTGTGTCAAGATGATGACATAATCGTCTCCTCTTGATCAGAAAGTAGAGAAAAACAGGCAATATACACTGCTTCTAATGAGAACTTCATAAACTTAACGATGGTGATGAATGGTTTTATGATAGAGTTTTCAAACCCATTTAGTCCTAATGCTTCTTGAAACTACTGAAAACAAGACACTGGACTGTGGCCATGAATTTATTCAATGCAGGCAGGTGGCCACTGGAATAAGTAAATGGCATATGTAAATTGGAATTTTAGTCAATGCTGCAGAACAGTGGGAATTTTGTATCACAGGTCACTGAACTTGCAAATATCATCCAAAATCAAAACATATAATTACAAAGTACTTTTCATCTGGGAGCAATAAACCTTCCCACACTGGAGAGCTGAACTGAATTTATTCTACTAAAAAAACATTCAGCTAACTGAATTATGCCGTTCTTACCAGTGGCCTCGGGATTGGCTTTTGAGGTTTCTTAGATCCCAGCTTTTTCATTGCATTATAATACTTTTTCTGTTCTTCTGTCATAAAAATGTCCTGGCCACCTAAGTATAGGGTGAGAACAACACTATTACTTTTGATGAAGAGAACTCCACTGCCCCACTCCAAAGCTCAAGGCTGCATACTCTCCCATTTCATTTCCCTTTTAATGTAGCTTTCTTGAAGATATCTAAGAAGGTGTGCTGGTTTTGTCTGGGATAGAGTTAATTTTCTGCACAGTAACCAGGATGGGGCTACACTTGATTGGTGCCTAAAACAGTGTTGATAACACAGGGCTGCTTTTATTGCTGAGCAGGGCTCACACAGTTTCATCTCAAGGCCTTTTCTGCTTCTCTCTCACCATCCTACTCATGAGTAGGCTTGGGGTTGCACAAGGAATTGGGAGCTGACACAGCTGGGACAGCTGACCCCAACTGACCAAAGGGGTATTCCATACTGTGTGGCACCATGCTCAGTATACAAAACTGGGGGAAGAGGAAGGACAAAGGGGGTATTCAGAATGATGGCCTTAGTCTTCCCAAGTCACTATTATGTGTGACGGAGCCCTGCTTTCCCTGGGGATAGCTGAACACCTGCCTAGCCATGGGAACTGGTGGACTGTTTTGTTTTGCTTGTGCATGGTTTTTGCTCTCTCTTTATCTCAGCTCCAGGGTTTCCTCCCTTTTACTCTTCTAATTCTCTTCCCCACACTGCCATGGGAGCAGCAAGTGGGCAGGTGAGGGGTTTAGTTGCTGGTTGGGGTTAAACCACAATGTGATGGGTTTGTTGAGATGCAGTGCTGGGAGCTGCTCATCAATAGATGTGAGGGGCAGGAGACAGAGAGCAATGATGGAGGAGCAGGACTCAGGTTTTGTCAGCATGCAAGGTAGGTCCGGGTTGAGAGAGGGAAATATAAGAACCTCACTCCTGTGTTTAAAGCCTACCAAGCAGTGAGAAACACAACTCTCAGGCCAGGCTGCTCCTCCCTGCCCCTTGCCAGGTACCTTCGGGCAGGTAATTGGTTGAGGTGAGCAGGATGGAGTTCTTGGAGGGACAGTGGTATTTGTGCATGGGGGACACCAGAGCGGCCTGTGCCCCTGTGTCAAAGCTTGTGCCAGAGACCCCCTCTGCCCGGAGTTGCCCTATTGCTTTCTGTGGGGGAAACATAATCCCCCAGCCCATATTTTCAGGGTGCTTATGCTATGGGGACATTAGGGACTGTTACAACTGTGCCTTTGTGAAAGTCCTGCAAGGTGGTTTTTGCAGTGCTAATCTCGAGCCTACTGTGGCAAAGCCATTGCTGATAAATCTATTCCTTGACCTGGTCTCTGCAGCAATCACAAGATGGTGTGTAGCATATGCAGTACTTATCTTTTTCTTTTGTTGGTTAAAATTGTCAATGATGACACCAATGAAGAGGTTCAATGTGAAGAAAGACCCAAAGATGATGAAAATCACAAAGTACAGGTACATGTACAAATTACATTCCCATTCAGGCTGCTCCTCGTACTGCAAAGGCAAAAGGGAAAATGTGAAAATTACACCATCTCTGCACACATCAAAATACCAATGCAGTCAAATGAGAACTGCCCGATGGCATTAAAAATTATAAAACATGAAAAAAAGGGTGTCACTCCCATCAGCAGAGTCAGCTCTGCTCGGTCTCTGAAGTTTACTACTGGCATCTGCAATGCCATGGTCATTCCAGCAATGTTTCACAATGCTGTCACAGTGATCACACTGCTCCAGAAAGTGCAAGGCCAGAATAAATCCTCTAAAATGTTCTCAGTCTGAACCCAGAAGGGGAAAAGAATCAATTTTCTGATTATTCTAAAACTTATATGGTCTAATGGAACTTATAAAAACCAGAACTGTGATCCAGTATAATTAAATGCTACTGAAAAAACCCTGTATTTATAAATACAATTTTTTTTTAAATGAAGGGTGGAACTGAATAAGATCTTTTGCTGAATAACTGAGTAACACAGGCCAATAACCTCAAGTCACCTCTACATTTGGCAATAGTGCTCAGATTTGCCCCATCAGCTCCAGGTATGCAAACAAGGTGCCAGGAACTTGCATTCCCGAAATGCTGTATTTTCTCACGGGTAACCCATGACTTTCATTCAGCAGCAGGGAGGATAAACATATGTACATGTAGTACCAGAATAAAAAAACATCATGAGCTATGTTCTGCAAAGGCACTTTTCTGCTCCTACAATGCCATGAGGTTTTCCCACCACTTATTCCTCCATTTAAGGCTTGACTCCCTATTACTCAGTTCAGCTTGTCAAACTCCCAGTACCAGACTGCTCTCTCAAAAATTAACAGTAAGTGTAAACTTGTTCCTATAATAGAGGAAAAGGAGACAATAAGTCCTTCATAAAAAATAAACAAAGCATATGTGATGTAGCAAGGGAAATGCATTTTTTTTTTTAAGGAAACCTGGCAGCTGTAGAGGATGCAGGTAAGACCTGGGCAGTCACCAGCACCCAGAGCTCCAGCACATCTCAAGTCAGAGTTTAAAGTTCAAACCAACCTCTTGCCTTACCAGAAGTCCCTCCACGATCCTTCAGTGTAGGGCTACATTTGTTTTGATCTCATGTTTCTGATGCTTCAGTATCAGCTGCAAAAAGTGAAGGTCTGCACCTGTCCCAACCAGAATAATATTGGGACTGGCAACCTGCATGTATTTTTTTTTTTGTTGTATCTATTGTTAAGCATTTTGAGTGCTGAAAAAGTCAATGGAAAAGGAAATTATTCATTTCCATGCGGGGACTTACCTCTCGTGAATCCACTGCTGCGTACATAATATCCATCCAGCCTTTAAATGTGGCCTGAAAAAAACCCCACATTATATGTAAGCAAATTAAATAAGTACATGTTGAAATGATAATATCATCTCTGTGCTGAACTTTCAAAAATGCAATGTTGAGCATCTTCTTCACAATAAATGGGCTGCCTGTCTTTTAAAGCAATACATATCCATGAGTTTATGTTCATTTTGGTAGTTAAAATCATCCCAGAATTTTTTTCTCCTGCATGACTCTTTGATCTCAATATATGCCTCTTATTAGACCTAGCCTGATGCCAAACACACTTGGCATTAGGTCTGACTCTGGCCTAAGCCCCATTGCCTCTCACATTAGTTCTCTAGGGTTGTTTCTCATTTGACTTCTGACCCATTTAGACTTACCCTGAATCTAAATCAGTCTGAGCAGATAATGAGGCATTTTTAGATTTATTAATTTAATCAGATTCACACTAGCATGCCTGAAAACCCTCCACACAATACTTTTTTACGTCCTACTGACATATAGGTTGAATATTCTCTTGTTATGTGGGCATGCAATTCCAGATAAGGCTAATAGGAATTTGGCCTGAGGTCCCCAGGAGAAACCCAGGCAGTTGTGCTGAGGCACATCCAATGATTTTAGAAGTGCTCCACTATACACTCTCTCTTATTATATTAAGTCCTGGAGGTAATGATGTCTTTCCAATTCCTTCTGAATGCTACTGAGACAAAGGGAAATGTTGTACAATCGGTCAATCATATTTCTCATGAGAGCATATGTAAAACAATATTTGAAAAGTCGCACATTTTTTTTTCTAATGGTTGAAAAAGATTGATGTACTCTCCCAAATCAGAACCCCTTGGAAAATCTCTTCCATGGCACCGTGTGTTAAAAACCACTTTTGATGAAAAGTATTTACGGGAACGATCAGTTTTAATAAAACAAATAATTATTTGAACCTCTCATGCTGATACCCCTTAAGTGGTCTAATATTTTCCTTTTTTGCCATTCTCTTTCTAATCTGATGAAAGGTTTTCTGGTGTCATTACAGTCGCTTACAGCTTTCAGCTCAAAGTGCCGTTCAGGAAGGGTGGACGGGATGAAAAAAGAAATCCTTTCCCTGTGGCACAAAATGATATGATCTTAGCCTGTACTTTTCTCCCACTTGGGAGGAAATCTTTTCTCTTGAGTAGCTATTTTACCCCTCGATGTGTACCACAGACACAAGAGACTCTACTGCAAGGCACAGTGGTTTGTAGTGATAACAGATGATGAAGTGATCTGACAAAAATAAATATTATGAGAATGAAGTGCTGTGATTTTCTGTTTTCCCCAGTTGTCCAGTAGTAAGAGAATTAAAAATCTACAGGGCTTCTGGAAAGCTTCCCTAGACACTTCATCTGCAGAGGGTAAAAGATACTGAGAATGAAGGAAATATAACACTGAGAAAAGAAATTATTTATCTGGAATTAGTAACCACTTACACTCTGGATAAGGAAGTGACAAAATCTTCACAGGAGTGTTTGTGATATTATCCTGCCTGGAAGCTATCCAGAGAAACACTATTTTCTACTGAAACTGTCATGTGATGAGATTATCTACTGATAAACTCATCTTGGGATGGGATTACATTTTGTTATTTGACTGGTGGTTAGAGCTGCAATGCAGTAAATCAGTGGGGAGGAGGATAGGTAGGATGGCACTGGCTGCCCTCAAACCAAATGGTGCCTAAAAATAAAGCAAGACCTTAAATCTGTCTTTTTCTTTTTTAACTTCTTCTTATTATTTTTTCTTATTATTTTTCTTTCTATTTTTCCCCCTCTCTTTTCTCTTTTCCTTCTTCTTCCTCTTTGTACATTTTGCATCCACTGTGAAAGTAAAATCAAGCACTGCAGTGTACGGAAGTGCAAGAGATCGTGTAACTCAGTAACTTTAGACACATGTCGCTGTCTCATGACCATTTTGTGGCTGATTTATGAGCACAGTCATGACTTCCAACCTGGCAGGAGGGATTGCTTTAACTCTACAGCTCCTGCTTGCTGTGCTGGTCTGTGGGTGCTTCTCTTCTCTCTCCATTCCTTATCTGGAGTCCCAAAGTGACAAAGAGTTGTAGGACATAGTCGATGTAAGCCCATTCTACCTAGGGAGAACTTTTCCAAGAAAGCCAGGTGCTATGTGAAAGTCCACTTGTTTCCTTGGTGTTCTTCAGTAGATGGCTGAAATTTCAAAATCCATTGCAAAAACATATGGAAGGTGATCACAGAGTAGAAGGGAAGGATTCTGCAAGCAAAATGCAAAACTCCTACTGGAAATTTAAGACATTTCTTTGCTCAGCTCAAATACAGATTCATAAAACGCAGGTGCTGTGATCCTCTGAGCAAATCTGGGAATACAGAAAAGGTACTACTGAAGCACTAGGTTGCAGCAATAGTTTTTTCCTGAGAGATTAGTGTTTTAAGAGTGTTAAATCATCAGAAAAGTGAATCATCCTTCTTGCAAATTAAAAAATTGTGATAACAAAGATCTTTTATTCCCCGTGAATGAGGCATTTCTCTTGCTTGCAGAGAGGTCAGCTCTTATTTTAGCAACCTGTTGTGAGAGCCTGGTTGTTAGCTGGAGAAGTTTGAATCTTGACGTCACATGAAAGTTTTCTCAGACTCATTAATTCAAAGTGGCATCTTCAGAACAATATGATGGACCCCAAACAAGGCAAGAAAAGAGTACAAGATATTTGGGGAAAATTTCATACACTCCTCAACTACATTGTCAGAAACTGTCTCTGGATAGCAATATCTCTTAAAGTTTCCATAGTAGGAACATCTCATTTTTTTTGAGTATGCTGTGGAAGCCAAGACAGAACATTAGGCAGGCAGATTTGTTTTACATATTTCCAGTCAGATTTTCAGTCACATTCAGGCACCCAAAGGAAGCTCAGAGTCACTTAGAGTGTGCTGCAGCAGCTGAAAATGTCAACAGTCAAAAGACAAGTCACGCTTAAAAGCTTGTATTTTGGATCCTGTGACCTAAACTCTTATCTCCTCACTGCTGTGCTCTGTCCCAGTGTGCAAAGAGATGCACAGATGTGCCTGTCTCTTTAGGAGAGCTGAGCTGTTAGCTGATCCCCTGCATTTCCCACGGTGGTGGTTTGCTCATGAAATCTGACCCCCATATGAAGGGTATTTGGCAAGGAGCACCCGGAACCAACGTTCCTGGAGTCTGGCAAAGGAGATCCAGATATTTGGGCCCATTTTCTGTGGGTGTCACCTTTACCCTTTATCGCCTAAGACTGTCATTAGCAGCAGGCATAAGAGCTCCAGGTGCAGGTTTAAAGTTAAAATTAATCCCCTAGCAGCATCTGGTTCCTGCCCTTCGTCCTGGAAGAGGGACCCAGCACCTGCCATAGAAGCCGAGTGAGGTTTAGGACTCCCTTGATTCCTGCTGTGATCAGTTTGTCCAACCTACCAGGCCCTACGGTTATGACATTCCTTTTGTACTTCTGGAAAATCTGCTTCTGTCCTACCCAATGAAGGATCACAGGTTTGGAAGAAACCTGCAGGGTCATCGAGTCCATTTTCAGTTGGAAAAGAGCAGTACTAGACTGTCCCTTCAAATGAGCACTGAGATCCACCTTATATCCAGTTATGTTTCTTCTGCCATCACTGATCCCAGTAGAAGTGACTAGAGAAGATTGCTCCAGGATACTCCTTAGGCAATGTCAATTTATGAAAAGTTAAAGATTTGCAGAAAGCTTGAGTCTTATAAAAGAAATGGTGAAGGAATAACTACTGCTATGATGGATCTTTCTCACAAAAAAGCATGTACATCTGTTATGCTGTCATAGAGGAATTAAGAAGTTTCAGGTAAGGAAAATATTTTAAACCTGGAAATTCTTGCTCATCTAAATTGGATGTTTAAATAAAAGACAAAGAAAACACTATATGGAACAGAAAATCTAATTAAAGACTTTCAAAGTGAATTAATCTACCCTGTATGGCTGAGCTGAATATCATAATTACATGCAGAAGATAAAAGCCCTTGCTCTCAGCAAGTTTATCTTTATGTCATGGAAAGAACCAAAAGTGGTTGTGCCCATTCTAATGTTTCCGCTTTCCAGAGGGTATGAAAGCAAAGCCTCAATGGATAGTGGTCAGAAGATCTCAAACTCAAGTGTTTGTGGACCAGGAACAGCACATATAAGGACAAGCATTTCTACAAGAAAGGGAAACTGCTTCATGGAGCTGTTTCATGCATCTGTGTCAGAGAAAAAAAGATCTGGGAAAAGCAACCTGGCATCATGGGAAGGAGGAGGATTGGCAGATCCAGTGGGGACCCATGGGTGGCTCATGTCCTTTTGGAAGGGTAGGAGGGGGCCCAGGGCAACACCCTACTGCACTGGAAAGGATGGATTCTGTATGTCACAACTGAATGGAGCTCCCAGCAAGTAATTTTTTATTCCAGAATTGAGGAATGCCATCACAGGTGTTTTAAGAAAGTGGAAATGAGGTGAGGAACCAGAATGAGAGGCACCAGTGTCCTTTTTAAACATGGAAAATGAGCAGAGGACTGTAAATTAGAATAAGACTATGGCTTTATGCAATAACTTCAGCTGAGAAACTGAAGGCACGACTTCATTTTTTCCCAGCAGGACACAGTGAAATCCCAGGCTGTTCAGGAAGGTCACTGCACTCCATCTGCATGAACAGTCCTTCCTGGACCAGGACTTTTTTTTCTGGAACTCAACTTTGCTCTGCATTACAATATTGCAGAGAGAATGGTCTTTAATTCACCTCAGTAGTCCCATCACCTCCCAGAGCACTATATTAGTGATGCAGCTGAAACTCAAAACCATTTGACTAATTCCCACGTCAGGAAAGACATTCTCCTGATGGGTAAGGATGAAAAACCCATAGAGGTTAAGCTGAGCCTTTAAATCGATGCTTTCAATCAGAACAAGCAACATTTGCCTATTAGTTTCTAGTGGTCACACTTACCACTTGTAGCAGTGCCAGGTACCCAGCACCAACATTATCGAAGTTAACTTTAACTTTTGTCCAGTAAAATGTGCCTGACACGTTGTAGAGTATGCAGTCACTCATGTTGTTAATAATTTTAGAGTCTAAAGGCATATCTCCTTCCGTCTTATTAATGCACTTCCCAAACTTCCCAGCAAACAGGTTCACTCCCATGATGCTAAAGATGAGCCAGAAGATGAGGCAGACAAGCAGAACATTCATGATGGAAGGGATGGCTCCCACGAGGGCATTGACCACCACCTTGGGGGAAACAGGAAAGGGAAAACAGAATTAATGTCAGCAGTTGTACAGGCACTTGGTTAACAAGCTGTTGTGCACCCTTGATTAATGAGTCTGACCCCTCACATGGTGACAGGTAGGTAAGTACTGACACTACCCAAGGAGTCAGATCACCATCAAAGGTTTCACACATGACTATTTTTTTAGCTTTTGTAATAGAATACCTAATCTTTTGGCATCCCACCCACGGGATGATGTTTGTTCAAGAGGGATCTCTGAATTCAGGAGCAACCTGTGAAGTCATCTTGACCTCTCAGATCCTTCTGGATAATTCACTTCAGTCATAATCACACAGTTAATTGGAAATGGCTGGGGTGTACCACAGTGACTCAAAATAGAGAAAAAATACTTCTGAAATCTTCTACTCAACTCAGGCCTCTGCAACCAGTGAGCTGTGAACTCTAGCTGTGATAAATTTTGCTTAATTAAATAATAACTGATTGAAACATACGGTAAGCCAGCTCCCCTATCTGATCAGTATGCATGATTAGAACAGTGAAATCATTCTAATTTAACAAAAAAATTCCTTTTTTTTTTTTTCCTGTGTCATGTTGTGATGTTCCTACACGCTAATCCAGGCAGGGCTGTAAAACCCCTGCGTAAAATCATACATAAAAGTGAAAAGCCAAAGGAGCTTTCAAGGTGTGGGAATGATGGCACTGGGAATGGACACAATTCTGAAGCCAAGCAAAAGAAACGAAGGTCAGACCATCCATCTCCAGACCCTCTACAGCTGCCAGGTTTGAATGCAACACTATAATGCCACTACTTCAACATGGCAAGAGTCACATCATTTACTGTTTTGAGCATTAAGACATCTATGCATGTCAAACCTTACACTAAAGAATCAGAGAATCACAGAACATCCTGAGCTGGAATGGTCCCACAAGTCATCATCGAGTTCACCTCCTGGCCCTGCAGAGGACAACCCTGAGAGTCACACCATGCAAGGCATTTTCTGAAGGAAGAACACTGTCACAAACACTATCACTATCCTCTCCTGTGCCAACAAGGTTTCTCCATGTTCACAGCCTTTGGAGATGCTGCCACTGCACGACCCAGGCACTGCTGCCTCACAGCATTGCTGCTGACACCAGCCCCACAACACCAATTTGACTCCATCTCTGTCTCACGTTTGGGAGATTAAAATCTGGTAAGGCAGCCACTCAAGCCCTTCCTCTTCTCCATCTACATTTCTGAAACTGAGACAAGGGGATATTGATCCATAAAAATTAAATTTTCTTCAGTTGTGAATCTGATTGCGGAAAATGTCAGCTCTTCTTTTCTCTTGTGTTAGTGTCCAATTTTCTGACAAGCTAATAATGTAACATTCACTTCTCCATCATTTTTGCATTCCTGCGGAAGAAAAATACCCCGAGGAGTAAAATGGGTTTCATGCATGTGTGGCAGCAGCTTCATCTACAGTATACAATACAAAATTATGTAGATCTTCCAAAACTCAGATTTGTATTTTGTGCATTTATGAATGAAGCTAATTTTCACACAGGAAAAGCTGTTTGACCAATTGCTTTGTTTTGTTTTTCTGTATAGGCCCATTCCCGATGACTTTTCTTGATTTTTTTTGTTTGTTTGTTTGTTTGCTAATTTTATCTTTCAGTTTTGGATGTCAATCAATTTCTAACTTCATCATTTTTAGACAAAAATTTACTGTGTTAACCAAAATGCCAAATAATTTCCAAATCAAGGGCCTTGGCTCTTGTCAAAGTACCTTTCATTTGCTCCTCTGCACAGCAATATTTTTGTTCAATTTTAATCCATGCCAGCACAAAATTACTGCCCTACTGTTACATGTGCTGCTGAATCCACTCCCCACACAAGCCCTGTGACAGCACACAGACACCCAGGTTTTAGCAGTACAAGCGATGGCCATGCCCACATCCTGCTTTTTTCCTTCTGCTGAATTGTGTTCAATGGCTTGTAGATAACAAAACACGACATGAGGCTGGAGCAAATCCTGTAACACCTCTGGTAATGAATTATTAACGGGGGGTTTCATTCTTCTCTCACTGCTTCTGCTCTTACACCAGTGTGATGCCATTTGGTCTGCTGGAAGCACTCCCTGCTTTTCACTGAGTCAAGTGACAGGACTTAAAAGACCTGGATACATAAAGGCAAGTTATTACCATAAATTCGTGTTAAAACTTTAGCTGCAAATCTTGCCATGGGAAGGGATGAATTTCTGCTGCACCTAGGAATAGTAACATATATAGCCATGTATAAGAGAAAGCTTCATACCCTGGTTTCCATCAATACCTTTATACGTGAAACAACCTTCCAGGTGACTTCTTTAGGTACAGCCTAGAAACTGAGCCACCCTCTGCCCTAACCCAGAGTGGTGCAATCTATAGCCTGTGTCTGGTCCCCAGTTCTCCTGATCTCACAGGCCATCTCCTCAGTCAAAGCTGATCCAGATTTTAAATTCAGAAATAGGCTTGCATGATATGTTAATCCTCCCTTTGCTACAGCAGAGCCCACCAGACTTCCTGCAGTAATTTCAGGCCCAGATTGTATCTCCTAGTGAAGCTCAGGTGCAGCTTTTGCAAAACTAACTTTACACTGTCATGATGCCAAATAATAGAGAAAAATAATAATTATTAGATAATCTATTCCTGGTGTCCTTTGTCCTCAGTATTAGAAGTAGATGTTGTACGTTTAGGTAGAATTTGTTGAATTGGAGACAGTAATCATCTGCTAGTAGGTGTCTTCTCTCATGCCCATCTTCACTGTGGGTAAGTTAGCACTGCACATTGCTCTGGATAATTAAAAAAATCAGAGTTTCTTTGTTGCTGTTATGATTCCTTCAGAGTTCTAATCATGCTTATACAGCTCCCTGCAGAGACTTTCCCATTTTTGACAGCCTCTTTCTAGCAATTTTGTGGAATTCCAGTACTGAAGCACTGCCCTCTCCCTCTGCTTGCTGGGTTGTTTCCCTGCGTACTGGGGGCTTCTAACATTCACTTCTTTCATTGGACCTGCCAAAAAGCTTGTGTACTGTTGAACAATCATCCTGATCCCTATGTCCTCTGCTGCTGTTTTCCAAGAAACATTCCCCAGAATGACCTACATTCCTCCTCCCAGAGTAGACGATGCTTGTGGTTTTATTAAAATGCATGTTGCACAATAGATCTGTTTTTCACTGTGATCCAGATCAGACAGTATAATTCCCTTATCTGTAATATCAGTTACACTCATTTTGAGTGTTGTCAGCAAAGATTTTTATATTTTCTTCCAGATGCTGTTAAAGTCCAGATGAAGGACAGTTCTCATTCCGGCCAACCCCTCACTCTGGGACACTCACCACCCAATTTACAGTGTCGTCACTGTTTACAATTATTTTTTCGAGATACCTCACCCATTTTAAAATAAATTGCTTGTCTTAGTACAAAGCTCGTATTTTCATCACAGTGTCCCATGGTATCAGATTCATCTCTGAAATCTAAGGATTCTGTAACAGCACAGTTACCGTCATCAGCATAATTTGTAATCAAATCAAAGGACCATATCAGTTTTACAAGAACTATTCCCATGAAATCAAGCTAACTAGCATTAATTATGCTGTTTCTTTCCTGCATGTATCTTGTAGCAGCCTCATCATGACTTTGCCTAGTATCATTTTCACATTAAATGGTCCATCATCATCCCCCTCATCCTTTTAAAATACTGCAATAACCTCCCTTGCTGGGAAGCAGCTTGCAGGGAAGTGCCACCTCTGAAATAATTTCCTGACTGGCAATAAATGAGGAGACATGGGAGACTTCATGATTTGGGACCGGCAGACCTAAGCTACTTTATTCTGGGCTCATGCATGGAAAGCCTCAGTGTCTACAGCAACTTTCAGGTGGGATCTTGGTCTTCCTGGGGTCTTTTTTTGGGCACAGAGGGGCAGGATAGCACCAGTTCATCCTTATTTTGCAGACTTCTCATGGCATGGGAGCTGCTGAGACTTGTGTAAAACTTGCACAGGTCTCAGCCTGTTTGAAGACAGGGAAAGAACTGAAGCCTGATGACAACAGATACTCTTGGCCACCCAAATGCTACTATGTGCCTTTGCCTCAGGACCAATTGTCTCCAAAATTTAAGCACAGCACTGATAAAATAAGTCTCTTACTGCAGTATAAATGAGAACTTTCTAGCTCCTGTTCTAGCCACACAGAGATCTTTCAGTTAGTTAAGAAAAAGACATTATAATAGAGCAAACTATTATTATTTTCTTACTGTCAGTGTTTGCTTCTCAACATTATCATTATTTAATCCATCACTGCGCTGGCAATTTCCCTGTGCATTTTGGAGCATATGAACTCCTAATAATGAAAGGTCTAACTGTCCCTAGTCTTGTTAAGTGTGGTTAGACAAACGAAAACTAAAATGATTTTCTTTTCCAATAGCACGTATTCTCAATTATATTTTATCATAGTTTACAAGCTAATTCACCACCTCTGATAGCTCAGAATGACTGAATATATTTCAGCTGCAGCAATGGTACAGGAAATAAAAGGGGATATAGAGTCAGGGACCAGGAGGGCCTGCAAGAATGAGCATATTGGGAAGGAAACTTGCTGGGCTGGTGAATGTGTCATATAAGATATCCACCAAGGCAGACTCTTGCTATTCTCAGATAGAAATTAAACTTTCTTATATATATTTTTTTCCCCTATTTTACTCTCACTTTTCTGAGGCTTTAGGTTTGTTTCCCCGCTGCTTTTCAGGTTTGAATCCAATTTAGCTAAACCAGTGCAAAGTCATGAGTGTAGAATCCTATGTCAGCTTAGAACATGTCAAAGGGTTTTGCTTGGACTTGTAAATCCACCAGTAGAAGTTAAGCCTTCATAAGCCAGATCTAAATTGATCTGAGAGAGCCTGAGCACAAATCACTCTGGTAGTCCTTTTGCTAAAACTGAATTTTGCTCCATTAGTGAATGTTTAATAAAGACTTGGAGCAGGATCATCAGACGACACAGGAGTGAGAGTTTCAGTTAATGTCAGTAGTGCAACATCACTTTGTGTCTTCTGAGGATCTGAGGTTTGTTTGTGTCTTATTTGGTCAGTTACCTTTAAAATATTTTCTGTGTTTGCTGAAAAGATTGTGTGAACAAAACAATACAGGTTTGGGTGCCTGGATGAACAGAGCCTTTTGAATCTATTTGTCTTAGTACTAACACGGAAGAGAGTGTTCTGCAACAACATTTGTCTCATCTTCCTCCACAAAAACAATGTGATTTAGCTAATCACAGGACAGTTGGAACAAAGCCTTATGTCCCCAATTCTGGTCATCCATAGAAGAGGAAAATTATGGGAGTGGGGTTTTCATAAGTTGCTGTGTCACCGTGTTTCCTGGCTCATCTTGGTCATTAGGCTCTCTAGACTTCAGTCTGTCTTCCTGTGAGGGTATTGCAATGAGAACAGGGAATTGCTGGGAGATCAATGCATGAATTACACATACACATCACAATGATTAGGACAAAATTTTGTTTACAGAAGAGCTTTACCCTGAATATATCTCATTGTGAAACATGTAGCTTGTTCCTTGGCCTAGTAGAGAGGTTTGGGATCATCAAAGCAATTTGTTTTAAGAGTAATTTTGTCAGAGATTTGCTTTACCTTGCTAGGCAATCTGCAAGATTAGCGGTAACCTCAACTCATACAGAACACAGCTGTCACCATCTGCAAGTCATGCATGGTGTGAGGAATTAAATAAAGTGCTTATCTAGACAATAATTGATTCGTGTAGCAGGTAGGCTTAACAAATAAACAGGTATGCTGTAGGGATATAGCCACAGTGGCAAAGGAATGCAGAAGGGAAAGAGAGGGAGCAACAAACACAAGCTACATGGTTTTAATGTTAATCCTGACATTCCACATAGAAACTGCAATCTGTTCAAAGGAGAGGAAAAAAGAAAAATCATTCATTTCCTCTCCCTATCTTTAGCATTTCTAATTTTTGCTTTAATTATTAGTGAAAAAGTCCTTAAGAACTTTCCAGTCAGTCTCATTTTAATACATGTCAAAAGCAGGGAGCAAACTTGTAGCTTGGTTATTCCCCTGATACACCTTATAATTGAGAGGTAATTGTTAGCCAGATGCTTCCTCAGCCAAAAAGCTGTTTTTTAAAGCACGGTTTGATGAGTTAGGCAGCATGATTAGTTTATCATTAAATCCACCTGAGGATAAAGATGTAATGATACAATTGCAATCAAGACCAAGGAGGGGTTTCTGATTTTGTTGTTTTGATAAAGCATTATCATTCATTTCCTCTGGCTGACAAAACCAAGACAAAACCACATGCAATGGTTCCCTGTTACGTGCTTGACCAAATGCTTTGTATACTCTTACCCTCATCCCTTCAAATCGTGACAAAGCCCTCAGTGGTCGCAGAGCTCGGAGAGTCCTGAGGGATTTAATGGGACCCATCTCAGAGTATCCAAGTGTGCTGGCGACGAGGCTTATTAAAGAGACCTGGATAGAAACACAAAGCAAAAATCCAGTCTGTTAGTGCATTCCTGCCATTTTCCTTCTCTTCTGACTTTCCTTCCTGAAATGAAACTGGTGGTGAGTGGAACAGCTGAAAAAAAACTTTTAAATGTTGAGGTGGTGGAGCAGGTCCAGAGAAGAGCAATGAGGCTGGTTAAGGGACTGAAGCACAAGTCCTGTGAGGAGAGGCTGAGGGAGCTGGAGTTGTTTAGCCTGGAGGAGGCTCAGAGGAGACCTCATCACTCTCTACAACTCCCTGAGAGGAGGTTGTAGCCACGTGGGGGTCAGTCTCTTCTCCCAGGCAACCAGCAATAGGACAAGAGGACATGATCTTTAAGCTCTGCCAGGGGAAGTTTAAGTTGGATATTAGGAAGCAATTTTTTACAGAGAGAGTAATCAGGCATTGGAATGGGCTGTCCAGGGAGGTGGTGGATTCACTATCCCTGGAAGTGTTTAAGATGAGGCTGGATGTGGCACTGAGTGCCATAGTAACCATGGTGGTAGTGGGTCAAGGGTTGGACTTGATGATCTTGGAGGTCTTTTCCATCCTGGCTGATTCTATGATTCTAAATGGAAGCCATTGCATTGGACCCACACAGAAAGAAGGATCACCTTTCACAAACTGGATGAGAAAGCAGGTCACTGTTACAGCCCCACCACTCTGTGCCACGGGTTTCCTTTGCACTCCTCAAGGTGTATCTTCCACTATCCAAAATAGGATTCATGTAAGTGTTATAATTTAGGGCTTTTTGGACGAAAGCACCTCTGAGATCTAACCCTTTCCAGCTGTGATAAAGGATATTAGTCTTAACATTGAATCACTAGTCTTCACCTTAGTGATTTGAAACAAGTCTTCTAGATCGCTGACAGACATGACTTTATGCCATAGATCTTAAAAGAACAATGTTCATGACTCTTTGATTTTGCACTTTTTTTTTTCACTTTTCCTGGTTCCTAAAAGGTCTCTAAAGCAGATGGAATGTCAACGTTGGGGTTCATACCTTTCCAAGACTATTTCTTTGAAATAAACTTTCTGTTTCCAAATCTGGAGGCAGCATAGAGAGGTTCCAATGCCCTTCATGTTCTGAGAGCTTTTGTAGTGCCCAGTTGGTCAGAAACGTGGATGCTATGAGGCACAGGACTGGGGTCTGAGTGAAGTGAATGGCAGTGGAAATTATGAACACATGGAGCAATTGGGGTTTTGTGTGCTCAAATCAGCGTTCACAGCCTGAATTCTTACTGAGCAAGGAGTGAAAACAAGCAGCTCTCCAACAGCATAGGTATCACACCAATTTGCATGTTTAAAAAAAAAAAACAAACCCAAACCCAAGAAAACCCAACCAGCATTAATTACCACATACAATAAAATACTATTTTCTTAGAAGGAGAGACCTCTGTATATTGCGTATCACAGTTACCTTACTCCCATTTTGCTTTATTTTTTTTCTCACTTAACATTTTCACAGCCCCAGTTCTCATAGTATCAGATGATCTCACGCTCACCAATGTGACTGCGCAAAGCTCATCTGTGAGGAGAGTGTGCTTCTGCCATTTTAATGACAGCAGCTAAGCCTAAGAGCTAAAAGCCTTCTACATTATAAAATATAGGTGTTTAGAGTACAAGGAAATTCTAGGGTCCCCCATGAAGACAGACAGCTCTGGAGAGAAACCTTCCTTTTCATTTTAGAATGGGGTCCTTTTTTGTCTGCACCCCACTGCTGGCTGACCAGCCCAGCACCACCCACGGGCTTTGGGATAAAGCAGGATAAGACCAGCCTGATCCCCTAAGTCACAAACCAGTCTCCTCTGTGGAGCAGCTCTTCTCCAGAATACACATTCATTTACCTACCAGAGCTTTCTGCCCAGCTAAGCACCTTTGTAAAACTTGCTGAATTTGTTAAATTATTTACCTGTTGATTGCTTTATTGTGGCATGTGGGTGACAGCAAGCCTAAGGGCAGGAGGTCTCAGAGACACCAAGCCTGGGCTTGATGCAGCAGCAGGCTGGGTTCCTGCCAGGATAAGTCAGCCCACGTCTGCAGAAATGGCACAGAGGCTGGCTGTCATGCTGTGACATGTCACCCTCTAACAAGGTGTGACACAAACTCACCTCCTGTCTGCAGAGCCAGTGGCTGGTGAAGAAGGAAGGTCTTGATAAACACGTCTGCATTTTACTGCTGAGTGTCCTATAAGAACATCCCAGTAAACAGGCAGACTGGCTTCAAGGACTGATGTCTTAGGCCCCTTAGACACAGGGGAGGTAAAAATCAGCAGCAAAGCCTTTGCTTTTGTCTCTAAGGAAGCAGTTCTAAACCTGTGACATGAACATGCTTAAAAAGTTATTTGAGAGTAAGCAGTGCTGTAGGTTTGACATGCTCCTTTCACCTAAATCCTTCTCACTCAATACTCACAGATAAAGATGAAAACCTGAGTTTGACTTAAAAACCATCTTAAACTCACCAGTGCTCCCAAACTGAGGCAGCACCCATTTTCTGTCTTCCCCATTTCTAACCAGCTTTGATTTCATCCTGCTATGCTATGAAGTTGCATTAATATAGAGTTCAAAGTCTTCTTTTCATTCTCCCTCCCCATTAACTTAATGTTGCCTAAATAATGAGGAAGGATTGAGGATTTGTCTGATATCAGTAAACAAATGCACGGCATAATTATATACCAAAGCCATTCAATTAGGCAATTTAAAACAGTAACTGGCATTATGGAGATATGATAGGAATAACACTGTGGCATGTATTTCTGTCTCTGGTGGAAAGTTCAGTAAAGAAAACAGCCATAACCTCACAAAGCCTTCAAGTTGCCTACCCAGAAATGCTGGAGGTATAACAAAAACAGCTCAATGATAGTATGCTCAGAGATAGAGAAATCAAGATCCATACATTCACACACCAAGGGAAGTTCATTCATCTGTAAAACTGATCTGTAAAATGAATGTATATACTTAAAAGAAAATTAATTTAATACAGAGTACTCAACACCCTTCTTTGCTAGTTTCACACACAATGACTGACAGTCAGATCTACTCAAGGTCTTCAAACTGCCCTGATTGGTACATGATTCCTCCCTCCTCCTGGATTTATGTCCCACACCTTCCCTTTTTCTCAAGGCAGAAGGTGTTTGGTTCAAATCCTGCAAAACCAGACTTTGGAACTGAGTGGGTTACCATTTCATTTCGAGTGCTTGTAAATGTCACCCTGAAACACATCACAGGTGCTGCTGTCCTCCTGACACAGATTTACACATGCATTAGATATCTCTTCAGAGGATTAGGTCACGAAGCTGTGTGATATTTGGTAATGATTTACAAGGCTGGAGTTTGAGACAACTTGTTTAAATGCTTGGATGTTGGTTTTGAAGGTATCCCTGTCAAATTTTATTTAGAGGAGAATTACTAACGCAAGGAGTTGGCCTTTTAGACTTGATTAAAAGTGATCCGGAAGGCTATTTTTAGGAAAAAAATCAAGCAGTTTTCAAAATTGGTGCTGACTGCCCCACATAAACACAGCAAAAGGTGAAGTCAGCTGTTTCTGTGACTTTTTTTCTCTGTTTCAAGGCTGTGCAGCCCAGAACTGCTCCAAGGTTCTGCTTTGTGCTCTGCTCAGTATGAGAAATGTGCTGGCACCCAGAAAACACCTCTAGGGTCAGTGTAACCTCCAGATTCCTAATAAGGCACACACAGGTTTTAAATCGTTTCAGTACCTGTTTGCAAATAGTTCTGTAGGTTTTCCATAAAAAACTGCCCCTGAAGACCAGGCAGCACAGTAACACAATGGAGAGCAGATGCATCCTGCTCTCTAATCTAAGAAAGGTTAGTCTCACTGATAACTGTTCAAATTATTGCTGATATAACTATAAATACATATATAATACGATGCTAATGAGATTAATGCCTGAATATCTTGTCCAGGATTCAGAACCTTTTTTTTTTCAGTAATTGCCACTTTCTTGTGGCAGTTTCACTGCTTTAGGGAAATGTTGTCATTCTTGAGGTAAGAAATATGACTCGTGTATGTGTTCCCAGGTGGCACCCATGCAGTGTTAGATTCCCAGTGTGCTCATGTTGGTGCTCCCAGTCATTCACTCGTTACAGATATGCAGCATTTTCTGACTATTAAAATTATTTGCCATGAATACACAGAGATAAACTTCTAAAATAAGTTTATGTGTTTTCATTATCTGATGGTGACTTAAGTAATCATCATTGTAAACCAATGTAAAATCAGAAAAGCTGTTAGAAGAGAATTTTAAGGTAGGAAGTGTGACAATGCAGCACACCCAGGGAAAAAGGCCTCTAATCAGAGGATCACAGGCTTTTTTTCCCAAGGACTGATTGCATTTATAACAGTAGTGGGCTCCTCCCCACATACATACATTTTAATAGCACATTAGTGGCATCCCCAGCCTCCCTAACCATGGGAGGTTACAGGGAGTCACAGGCACAGACTCTGGGTGTTTCACCCGAGGCTGACAGAGGTTCCTGTAGCAAGAAGGTGGGTTTCAGGTGGAATAAAGACTGCTCCTCTCTTTTTTTGCATTTGTTCCCACCAGCCTAAAAGCACATAATTTCAGCTAACCCAGCAGCATCCACTAGATTCAGCTGGAAGCAGACCTGAGCAACACCATTCCAAGGCAGATGCTCCGCAGCATAAACTGCATTTTTTAATTAAACCCTAGCCACCACTGAGATAAATTAGCAGCAGAGCCCAGCAAACAAGGAGTTCTGCCCGAGGAACAGGAAAAATTCTCCTTTGGTGATCATATAAATACCAAAACCAATGAGAACAACTACTAATTGTCTGCCTGCTGCAGAACACATCTGTGCGTGATACCCTGCAAGCGTCTGTCTCAGGGGGAAGAGGAGACCTCCTTCCTGGTATGGGCAACAGCATATGCTTTATGCAGCCAGGAATTTCATAAAATTAACCTGCTTGTTCAAATTAGAGGGGAGGGATCAGAGAAAAAAGAAAAGGACATCTGAATAGAAGCACAGCAGCTGAGTTGAAAGCTTTGGCCACTTATTTAAATAAGCAGTTTCAGCTAATGCAGGCCCACAGTGCTTTCAAATAGCTTTTTACGTGCTCCAGGAACCTGTCTTTCCCTCTATAATTGTGCTTAAAAAATAATAATAATAATAAAAAAAAAAAAAAAAAAAAAAGGCAGAGAAAGGGCACTTGGTTTACTTTGGGTGTTTCTTTTCAGTCCAGCCTGGTTTCTCCTGTCCATTGCTGCCAAGGATAGGATTACCCAAAGAAGTCTTCACAGTCCAGTGTCTGAAGTTACAAGTTGCTCCCCTTGATTTGAAAGGGACTAAAATTAAGTCTGTACCCCAAATGCAAGTTGGAAAACCCTATGGTTTTCATGGAAAAGGAAATGTGCAAATAAATCGAAATACATGGACTTTCTTTTGGCATTCTGAAATAAAGTGGGAAGAAAGGAGTTTGTAATGAGGCTGGTATTCCCCTTGGCATCCCCCATTCTGAGCAGACTTTTATTGTCGCCTTAGTTTTTTAAAATATTCCTTTTCCCTTTACAGATCTGAACTGTAGGATTGCACCTGCCAATCCAAAAATTCCATGTTATGAAAGGAGGGCAGAAAGTTAAAGGAAAGTCTTAAAATTAGGACACTGAAGAGACACTAAAGTGACCTAAATTCCCATCTCTGCTACCTGTTTCCTTGAATCGCAACCCTCACATTTGGGTAAAGAATACAAACTCCTTAGGGCTGCTCTGGGGTTGGTCCATGGCATGGAGATGAAAGAGTGCCTGGAAAAGAGCTATCAAACAGCCTCCCTCACCACTGCAGTTCATTACTGCTCATGGAGTGCTCTCATGTATTATAACATGATGGGCTACACGAGTGCCTAGATTAATTATATGTAAAAAAAATATCTCCTGTAAAGCACAGAGCTACTTCTTATAACTCGGGTTTTAAAAGTTGTTTACATTACCCAATCTTTTTTTTTTTTCTTTTTTTCTCCAGGGTATTTCATTTTTTTTTTCCATTTTATTTTTTTTCCCCCCATCTACTACTTAGGTGAAAGCTGTGAAACTGTGTTAATATTCCATGTCCTCAGCTTTGTTCTCCTCATGTCCATGCTTTTCAGGCAGTGTTTCCTTGTCAGAGGGCAGCCTTGTTGCAAACAGCATGTGTCACTTTTGTTGGGTTAAATGCTTTTAAATAAATCATCCCTGCAGCCTAATTGCTTCCTGGTGGTTTCCAGAAGAACCTCTTTACTTCTTGCTGTTCTCTTAATCTGTCACCTCCTTTACACCTGCTCAGGCTTTTCTAACAGCTCCAGTCAATTCCCAAGGCAGATGGCTGCGAATCATGGATTAAACCTCAGCTAATTTCACCTGCTGCTGTGAGCTTACATCCAGCGAGGCAGCAAACCGACCTATTGATCTGCAGCCTTCCCACCTCTCCCTTTCCAAATGGGTTTTCAGCTTGCCTCCATTCACCTTTCTTACTGAAAACAGGCACCTTTGTCACACCCCCGAGGTCCCGTTTATTAACACTCAGCAGAGGGATTGCTGTGAATTTTGGGGATCACATGATGCTCCTTGATCATCCAAACCTTGGACAAGACTCAAAGACTTTCTTCTTGTTGCATCAGTGGTGGCTTTACATGTACAGATGCCTTGAAAAGTTTGGGGGTTTTATATATATATTTATATATATATTTATAACTATCATTATTTAGAACAAAATAGTTTCTTCATTATCAACTATGTTCTGCTGCTTGTCCAGATGCTCTGCAGAGACAGCCTGGATTTAGTTAGGGCAGCTGAAGAGGAAAGACATTCTCCCCTTAAAAAGATTTCCAAAGCCACCTCATTATTCATCCCAGGGTACCTTCTTGATGCTGACTGCTGTAGTCAGCAGTGGACAGGAATACACTTGATTATTATTTATTATGTGAAGATGGCATTATCATGCCAGGGGTGTGCATAGTGATCACTGAGAGAACATTCCCCTGGGGGCTCAGCCCCATCGACTCCACTGCATTTCCATCCCAGCCAGTGGGAGTTGAGGTGCTGAGCTGAAGGCACGTTTATTTTGGGGCAGGATTAGGATCAACCCTACCTATATATGACATAACGGGAAAAAAAAAAAAAAAGGAGAAAAAATGTGCTTGGTTTGTTTCCACAAGGTGCTGTTCTGGATTTGCTTGTTTCCCTAAAGTATCTGTTTAATCAGATGTTCCAAATCAATTTGAAAAATACCAAGTTGATGTGGGAAATACGATAGTCTAAGCTTGAAAATCATCTCTGTTTAGTTGGATTCTTGAACCTGATTGATGCTGATATTGTATTGAATATGCCAGAATAGAGTGGGACTCTGAAAAATTACAAGATCTCTGACTTTTGCCAGGAAGGCTAATGGTACAAGTAGGAGTACATACCACAAGCAGCAGTCTTCATTTGCCTCAGCACAAAACACCCCAAAGACAGCCTTAGCAGGGCAGGAGGCCAGCACAAGGTCTCTACACCACTATGGCACAGCTTTCAAGTTTCACCCCAATTCCTTTGATCTCCCTTCCATCAGTAAAGAATCCCTGCCCTTCTGCAGGCTGCTTCTCTCCTTCACTTCCTCCTTTCTCCTCCTCCTGACACCAGTCTCTTGAGCTGCTCCTGACCATTCTGGATGGAGCCACAAGTGTGGTGGGAAGACATTTTTTGGTCTGCAAGTTGGGGTTTCAAAGGTGCTGGTCATCAGGGATAGGAACTGTGGGACAATCCTCTGTCCCTGCAGAGTGTGTGTCTATGTGTCCCTCCTAGCTCTGATTTTTCCATGCAAGGGAGAAAATCACTGTATATGGAATTTGGCTGCTACATTGATGGAAAGGGCCAAGCAAGCTGCATGCAAGAACTCCAGAATTTTATTCATTATTTTCTTTTTAAGCATAGTCTCCTAAAAAAGGACATTGAAACATGCACCATCTTTCAATAACTTCAGGAAACAAAAACGTTTGGTAAACCTAGCTCAGCACAATCTGAGGTGGATTTTTTCTTATATGACTTTTGAAAGCTGAAATTCTCCCTCAGTAGTTGAAATTCGTCAGTAATTGCAGTAATTATTCATGTCCTAACCACTTTGCAAAGGTGGTAGGCAGGCAGTGAACTACACTTACTGTGGACTTCTCTCCACACCTGCCTTTGCCATCCCTCTTCCTCCAGCTGCAGTGTGCCTTGTCCTGCTGTGCCTTGTCTGAAACTGAGCTTGTGCTTCCACTTGGCAAAGCCTGGTTGCTCCCTTTTTAGCATCTATGTGGTAAAGAACATGAGGTGCAAACCAAGATAAGACCAGACATTTTGATGTTTTTTCATGTGTAATGCTGAGATAAAGAGTGGGGTGGCAGAAGGGAGATTTGCAGCCTCGGCTGACCTGCTAACACACATTAAAACCACTTATCTCAACTTCATGTGGAATTTTCTTTTTTTTCCACTTATCCTGAATTACCCAATATGTAGTAAACTAGGTTTTTTTCTTTCTTTCTTTCTATTTTTTCCCCCTCTTCAAAACCAGGCTCCCTGGCTTCTGGAGAGGGAATCTCATTCTTATTAGTTATCTGGGAGGTTTATGCCATGAGAGAGGCTCAGAAGAATGTGCACTAAGACATCTTCAAAAATCCCACATGCACATTTGCTTTGAGGACCTGGAAAAAAGCTAGTCAAAAAATGAACTCTGGAGTAATAATACCCTGTTATACCCATGGATTTTTGACAAGCCATAGAGCACACTAATACATTCACTCTTAGGATGCTCCTCCAAGTGACAAGCCATATTATTTTTAATTTGCTTTGGCTGTATCTTTGTCATTCTGCTCCTGTGTGCTTTTCTGAACAGAAACTAGATGAAATTCACATGCTTTTAGGGTAATTTCCCAAGAATACAAACTGGATTTCAGTGCTGTTTGGGAACGACTCATTACAGCGGATTGTGTAATTACTGGTACAGCAAACAGAAATCACCTTGTTAATCAACAGGGAATACAGATGAAAAAAAAACAATTAAAGTAATCATAAGCCATCAATATTTACTTCACACAGCAAGTTTTTAATTGTCACTTAAAGACAATCCAGCACAAGGGCATAATTTAATTCAATTCAGTATTTAACTAGGGATAAAAAGACTGTTTTAAAATGTTCATCTCAGACTCAAGGATTATTAGATGCTTCTTCACTTGTCTGATAGTGAAGTATCCAAAGCAGAAATCTCAGAGAAAGTGCTTTCCAGGAAACTCTCCTGGAAAATATAATGCCTTTATTTTTGTTTAGGTGTTCAGGGAAGATGATAATGCATTTCACAACTGAACATCCATGAGCAGTTCTCAAACAAGCAAAAAGAAAATTTGGCAGCAAACAGGACATTTGGAAAGCTGCTGACTGTGGAATACAGATCCCTAGGTACAAACTCAGCAGCTCCAGGCAAACACCAGAAACACGCTGTGTTAGAACCATTCACAAAAGCTATTGTGGAGAGTGAAAAATACATATGATTTTACTTCCATAAAAGCATCTACAAAATCCTGCCTAGCAGACTTGTTGCATAACTGATTTGAGATGTCTGGCCTTGAAATCCATTGCTGAGCCTCGCTTGAACTGTTTTGCAGACAGATATACTACCCAAAGCTGTTGTGAGCCCCTGAGTTCACAGCACTACAGCCAGCTCTCTGGGAGAAGGGATAGAATGCGCAATCTTTATCCCTGGTGACTCAGCTGGAGAGAAACTGGTGGGGCATCAGGGCAAAAAGTGAGAATTAGAGATGATCTCCCCCGCTGCTGCAGGACACAGTGCAAGGACCGCCCATTGCTGGAGACAGCTGGAGGGGAAGAAGGCTGCCAGCATCCCTAAAAAAGCAATTCCTTAAGAAAATAGCTTTCTGCAAGTATCAAGTCTTGAAAGATGGGATAATCTTAGAAACAATTGGTGGAGAAACCCTCATCTTCCCTCATCTCTGAAATCAGTATGTGACAATCAGGGCTGGGTTTTTTTAAGCCTGGATTGGAAGTAACTTTTGGTCAATTAAACTGAACCCAAAAGCTGCAATGGAGATGATGGATTTGTGATAATGGACTTTTTTTTAGAGTGATGACATTAGTGCTGGTTTAAGAGGATTTTTCTGCGAATGCCACAGGCAATGAAACTTGGCTTTGACTTTTTTTTTCCGAGCGTTCTTACTAATGAGTTGGGACTTCACATCCCTTTCCAATGAGTTTTCTCGTGACAGCTTCTGTAGGGTTCCAGTCTCCCACCTCTGCCTTTAATGCATGAGCAGGGAGTGAAGAAGCTGTTGACTGCAACACCTCCAGTGTCTGAATGATGCTAAGCTCCAGATTGATGCCTTTCCCGAACTGACCATGCAATGGAATAATCCATCCGCTGTCAGCAGAGACTGGGACATAACTCAAAATTAATTGGCTGAAGCTCAAACTAGATAAGCTCAAGATAATATTTATAGGTCAGAGGAAACAACTGAAAGGAACATCAAACGTGACACCAGCGTGCACAACTGGTGGAATTTACCTGCCCCTTGTTTTAAACCCCAGCCTGTTGCAGGACAGGACGGGTCAAGAGCAGTTTTCATAAACATTCACTTTGAATGCCACCCACCTCCATCCCTGGCCAAGGTCAGACTCCTGATTTAATCTGCTTTGTACCAAGAGGTTTTGCTCGCATGGATGCTTGGAAAATGTCTATACTTTGTGAAAATATTTGCCTGTGCATCCTAGCAAAGAGGGCTGAGCATAAATGCCATTCCTGATGGTGATATTGATGTCTGTCTACACTTACATCTGCCTACACAGACATACTACAGTCTCTGCTTTTCCCTCATTTGAAAAGAGCTGTTAATTGAGTGCCCACCACCTTTCCCAGGTGCCCTAAGTTGAAATGAGCCTGTATTTTGTGGTTTGATTAACCCTTTCTTCTTTCCTCCAAAAGAAAACTGTAGCAGTGTTGTTGTCAGGACTTTATTGTATTGCAATGTTTTTGAAAGCACTTCCTTATGGTTTTTCCTACACTAGCACACACACTTTGAGTTGGTGAGAAGCCCATTATCAGAGATCATCCTTTAGGGATTCTATATCCAGCAAAAATAGCTCTCAGTTTGTGGATTACTGTGTGTTTTGATGTTTAGGCATTGCAAGACAGCATTTTCTTTATTAATCCACAACTGTCAGATGGAGTCTTTGCTGTTCCACTGGCCCAAATCAGTGTCAAAGGTCGCTCAAAAGGCAGGATGTAGAAAAGATCAAAATAATTCAGCAGCAATATGCTTATACCCTCTCTGAGTTCAAATCCCATTTAGAAATAGTGAATACTTGCAAATTTTGAGCTGGTTTTATGAATTATTCAAAGCAGAAAATAGATTCTGAGTTGCATTTGTACAATTAGAAAACACAGATGAGAGATGGTTTCACATGTCCAATCAAAAATCAACCATTGCAGCTTGAATTCTGAATACTGATACCAAACCCCTAATGAATAATTTGCAGATCAGGAATTTTTAAGTGAATAATTTTAAACAAATAAATTTGAGAAAATCAGACAAGTAGTTCATCTGCTTCTTTTGGAGCAGCTAATTCATCCATTCACTCCCTTCTGCAGCTCAGTTGCAATGACTTTGTTCTCAAAGGACCAAAAAGAAAATGTAAATTGAAATAAAAAGTGTGCTGGAAAAATGATAGGATGTTACTGTGCCAATTCAGAGTGACAGGGTGGGTTAGCAATAGGGTAGGAGAAAAGCATCTGTTAAACCCGCTAAAAATATCGTACCAGGTCCTCATAATCTCATTGGGAAAACATTTTCAAGGAAAGAATGAGGCCTGGGGAAAAGCTTTATTCATTGGGAACACTAAAGAGCAAGTGATGGCCTAGAGTCAATCAATCACCAAAACAACTCAAGGGTGGAGCAACTTTTTGGTTAGCTTGCAAAGAGAATATTTAAATGTGGGTGGAACGTTTAAACATGGGTTAAGAAAAACAAACACTCAGGGTCAGTAAGAAGGCTCTGAGATTTATTTTCTGGGGACAAGGGGAGTCCCAGGGGCTCACGTTCCCCCTTTCTCCACAGCACTGTTTTATGTCACACTTGTGTGTGACAGGGAAAGGTGAAGCCCCTTTCCCCAGCCCACCTGTGGCTGCCTCTGTAACTGCCATTATACTCACAAAATCCGTCACTAAAAGGCAAACATGTGGCTAATTCTTTGTCTTACAGAAAGACTTGGAGTTTTTTGCATGGCACCTGTTCCAAGGGGGTTTTTTTCACGTGGAGGACAGAATTTCGCTTAGTTTTTGGTATTTGGTTCTCTTTGGCATTAATGAGATGTCATGCTACAAAGTGTGCATTTCCAACAAGTGTGGAACTCATTTCAAACTTTTAATGATGCAGCAGAGCTCCAAACAGCCCCAGTGAATTCACTGTGTGAGCTGTTGCTCCCATCAGGAAGATCCCTACTTACAGTTGTGACAATATTCAGCCCTCATCAAGCCCTTCTGGTCTTCAGAAGCTCATTGGAATAATAACCCCAATATAAAATTCCTGGAAGCTCACACGATACTTTAGGTGAGTCCCACTTTTACAGATGGAGAAACCAGAAAAGCTAAGCTATGTCACTTGTCCTAAACCACAGTAAGAACAGTTTTCAGGGCTGGGCTATAACTTAGGAACTGGTGGTTTGCAATTTTGTGGTTAGATAATTAAACCAGGCCTTCCTCTTCTGCTGAAGCTAATCTGAGAAAAATGACTGCCTTGCCTTTAAGAGGCTTCCAAGCATGTATGCAAAGAGGAATTTATGACTTACAATTTATGTAAAGAATTTCCTTTTCATAAATCAATTTATTAAAGCTCTGGAGAAGCTTCCAAAGGCTCTGATCCAGCAGTGCACTTAGACATGTCCATAACTTCAAACAAGTAAATCGTCCCACTGAAGTGCTCTCCTGGGCCGGGGCCAGAGAAAGTGTAGTTCTTCCCCCGAGTCAAGGTTCAGATGTAAAATGAGGAAAAATAATTTATCTGAAGTTTAATAAGTTACATAATCACGGCAAAACCTCTGCCAGCCTCCCACACTAATACCTCAAGCTAATAAGAAATGACCTCAGGGAGATAATTGCCTCCTTGTTGATACGCTGTGAGGAAATGTTAGGCTTCATCTGGAGCATGTGGTGTTGCTGACTTTTCCCATATATGGCAGATCCCACATTAATTCAATGTCAAACTTTGGAGGAGACAAACCCGGTAGTGGCAACACTCCTGGGGCATGACCTTTCTTTTGTTCAGCAATCACTTTTTAACAATTATCTGTAAATTAGGAGAAATCAGCGTTGCGGCATTTCAAGGATTTGGAGTATTTTGTAATGTTTTGTAATAGTGAAGTCACTTTGCCAAGAGGACTATTCACACCTTCTGCTGGACTCCTTCACTGGTAAATACTTGGGAGGCAGTACTGAACATACTGTTACGTGCTGCTGGCAGCCTCGCCGGGAAGCCACGCCAAGGACAGCTTCCCTAATCTGCTGAAAGACTTGTGTGTCGAGGTCATGTGTGGAACAGTCGGAGGTAACCGGACCTTGTGCTAGCTGGGAGTGTGGAAAGAGATGTTAAACACTGAAAGGAAGAGTGAGTTCCTGGGGAAGAGAAGGCAATGTGACTCAAATTAGCAGGATGACACTGCTACGTCACTACACAAAGCGTTCCTCTCTGCTTTGGCACACCAATTCCTGGGGATGCACAGTTACACATCGAGACCTCCTTTGAGCTTTGCCCAGGGCTGATACTCGGAGTTGGAGTGGCAGCTGTCAATTCACAAACACAAAGCTGCCAGACTTAGCAGCGTGTTCCTACCCATTACAAAATCCAACACAAGAAGTATCGTAGTTCCAGAATGCTACTTACATCCACAATAAGGAAGTCCAGCCAACACCAGGCATTGGTGAAATACTTCTTGAAGCCATAAGCCACCCATTTCAGGAGCATTTCCAAGACAAAGATGTAAGTGAATACTTTGTCAGCATATTCCAGCATGGTTTTTATGTTTTTTCGGTCTTCAAGGTAAATATCTTCAAAGGCCTGGAAGTACAAAGGATTGATTAACAACTGCTCCTACACCACATTGGAAAGCATGGGTGTTGCGCTGCAAGTCTGTATTTGATAACATATCATGTGCTGTCTGTGATTTCTGACATATTTTAATGTTACAGTCAGAAGGAGGGCTCAGGCACAAACAGGACTGCGCCTGACCTAAGAGAGATCTGCTATCTGGGCACCTAAGACGTCCCAGGGCATAAGATGTCTATATTTAGGAGACAGAATATGACCCTACATTTAGCCAAATAGATCTTATTGCTAATGATGACAAATTGGGTTATTAACCTGCCTGTGTTATGGAGTACTGGAGTTCCCTGGCTTCTGTTCAGTCATCACATTTCAGGTAGCTACAGCTATCTGCCTCAAGAAAAGCTCATTATCATTCACTTAACAGAACAATAATGTTTTAAAGGTCAAGGTATCTATCTCTCCATCTCATCTGTCTCTCTAATTAATCTTATGCAGGGCATCATGAAAGGACTTTCTTTATCAAATACCAGCAACTTAATAACCCCTTTAAAATATTTAAGATATAAAACAATATGCCTCCTAAAAGAAAGCAACTAAAGCTGTCTCATAATTTAGCCTTCACTTCATAATGCAAGTCAAATAAAATGTAGAATCATAGTGTCAGGGTTGCCTATATATGACCTTTTTGGGGGCTCCTAAGTCAAGTTATGGTCTGGTTCCCAGGCTCCTCTTGCCACTGCTGTTACACAAGCTGCTCCCAAGCCCCTGTAACCTGGACAACCCAAGCTTTAACATATTACTCTCATCCCATCCTGTGACCCACAGCACTTGTCAGCAAGAAACAACATTATTTGAGAGGGTCTGTGCTAATCATCTGAATTATCTGCATTTACATATTTCCAGATCTGTACCTACTTTCTGATGAACTTCAAAAAGTTAGCAAACACCCAGTGCCTGGAGATACAAGAAGTGTGGTACTTGTCACTCAAGCAGTCACACTGCTCGTTTGCCTGCCAGGGAACAGTAATTAAACTGACAAGAAAGCTTTGGCAGCCCGCGCCAAAGCTTGTCCATTTGTTCCCACACTTTGGGGTGACGTTTTCACTGCAACCCTGTCTCCTATCTTGCCTTCAAAAATGATATTTCAAGGGTGTGAAAGAGCTGTTGGAGAAAGCCACAGAAAACAATGCACAGATTGGAGTTTATCACTTCTCGTAGGGGCTCACTCACTTTGTCAGATGACTTGCTGTACTTTGCAATTACTGCAAAAATAACAACAAACTATTTAAAGTGATTTCCTCCTGTCTCTCCCTTGCTCTCTACTTTTTTTTACAATTTTTACTAACTTGTCCAAAAGTGCATTGTGTTTTGTCTACTAAGAGGATACTGTGAGCCAGGAAGCAGCTTATTAAGGGATGAAAAATATGCTACCTGAACACTTCTGTTCTTCTGGACAAGCTGTGGATATTACCCAAATGACAAAACTCTGGTGCTTTGCATTTTTTCATGGTGACAATGGATGAAATCTTTGCCAAGAAGGGTCATTTCTTCTGCTTTGCTTTGTGTGTTAAAAGAGTTAAGCAGGATACCTGCAGTGATCCATGATTACTATTAAAAAATAAGCTTCCAGTTTGGGTGCTTATGGTTTAAATGCTTAAGAAAGGTTTTTGGATCTTTTGCAATAAGTTATAGATATATCCTGATGGTTTAACTACCACACAAAAAATGTAAACTGGCTTAAGGGTATATATAGCTCTTCTCCCTTAAGAACTTAGTGTGACCTAGGGATGTAGCTAGAAGAGCTCAGATTTGGGAAGAGCTCTCCCCAGAATAACAGAGGCAAAAAAGTTGTGCTGCCTCCAATATCTCCAGTTCAAATACTGAAGTGCAGCACTGATATGTGGGAAAATGCAGGATAATTTGCCCTTATACAGAACTGCATTGGCTAAATTGAAATTTACAAAAACTAAATGAATGCGTGCAATGAAAATTAAATGAGATTTATATTGCAGTCTTTGGTATCTAAGGCATTTTTAATTACATATGCAAGGAAGTGTATTCGTCTGAAGCGTATTACAGCAAGAGACATTCCCCCTTCAAAATGTGTTCAAAAATTAACATTCTGATTCTCAAGCTGGTGCAAAAACTGTCAGACTCCATTGATTTCAGCAAAGCTGTGACAATTTTCAGCAGCCTACTATTTACCCAAGTTTTTCAGCCCCTTTTACCTTTCATAATAAAATTCTCTGGGTGAAATTTCAGCCCATCCCTGGTGGACCTGAAGAACAGACCATTATCTTCCTTTTTGCATCAACATTCTGTATTTCCACCTTCTTGTCTCCCCGTAGAGGGTTTCTTTAAACTACATAAACCCAGTACTTCTGTGTTTTCCTCTTTTTTTTTGGGCCACTGATAATTTGTGCTGTTCTCCTCTGGAGTTTCTTCAATTAGCCCATGTCTTTCCCAACGTGCAGTGAGTGCCCAGAGCCGAAGACAGTACTCCAGCTGAGGCCTCCTTGATGCCAACTGGAGTGGAAGAACACGATAATTTATACAGCCCAGTGGGGTGTTTGGCTTCTGTGTGGTGCTGTGATGTAGTTTACTCTGCTCTGCTTGTTGCCTGCTCTCTCTCCAGCTCTTTTTAGTAAATCTGCCACCTTACAGTCCTCCTGCATCATGCCTTTCTGCCCCTAATTACTCCTGATGAGGTGAAGTGGGCACCTACATAAGATGATGTTCACCTTCCTATTTAAGGCAGTTTCATCTGTTTGGCTGAAGTTAATCCCGACCTCCAGAAATACATGGATAACCTGCCCAAACATGGCACTGCCTGTAAATTTAGTAGGTGGATGTCTTACTCCATTATGAAGGAGAAGACCAGTGACCACCAGACCAAAGCCTGGAGAACTCTTGATCTGCGTCTTTGCTCTACGTCAGGATAAAAACCTGGGAGAAATCCCACCAGCTTCAGTGACACTCCTGACATGTGAAAGAGAAACATAAATATATGCTGCCACCTCTATGAAGAGCCCAGGGGATTGGTAATGCAGAGAGGATAATCCCAGTATGCAGTGGGATCTCAGGAGGAGAGGATTCCCTGTCAGAGTCCCAGGCAGTGACCAACCAATCTCTGTCCACGCATGTTCATTTGGATGCAAACAGGGGTTACCTGTGCAGTGGGTTAAACTAAGTTGTATTCAAAACATAAACACCACCTAACTCCAAGGGTAGCACTGATTCTGTGTCTTCTATGAATTTCATTTGCTGGTTACAGAATCTGAGGAAAGGAAAGGAAAGGAAAGGAAAGGAAAGGAAAGGAAAGGAAAGGAACGGACAGGAAAGGAAAGGAAAGGAAAGGAAAGGAAAGGA
>JAWWES010000081.1:4472250-4506019 GCA_035583135.1 Lophotriccus pileatus | reverse complement strand
GGAAAGGCAATGAAAGGAAAGGAAAGGAAAGGAAAGGTAAGGACAGGAAAGGACAGGAAAGGAAAGGAAAGGAGAGGAAAGGAGAAAAAGGAAAAAGGGAAAAAAAGGGAAAAGGGAAAATGGAAACAAAGCGCACCACCTCTGGAGCAAAATTTAAGTCTCCAGATGGGAAGCCTCATGGAACAGTTATGGGATGCTGAAGCAGTAACACTGAGAAACTTCCTCACACAGACTTCCTTAAGAATTTGCTTTTCAAAACACGTACAGGTCAGAATTTTATGTTACTACAGAAGAAAGTTCCCCACCCTATGATAAAGGCATGAGAAATCAGAAAAGCTAAAGACTTGTTTTAACCCCAAATATGCTTTGCTTTGAGAAATGACCAGTAAGGGCTCATAAGATCTTAGAGTCAGGTAAACTGGAGAACACTGAGACCCCTGCCCACTTTTAACCAGCTAGGAAATGCCATCACATTTACCAGGGCTCCACTGCTAAGCAGGATCATGAATATGATGAAAGTTTCAAACCAGTTGTGTTCAACGATTCTGTAGCAGGTTTTTCTCAGCCTCCACCAAATTTTGCCTGGAAATTTTGTGATGTCCACGGAACAGCACGGGAAGAATCGCACACAAACTGTGAAGAAGTAAAGCAAAAACAAAGGAATTGTTAAAGAAGCCCATTTAGTTCTTAAAGCTTCAATAAGAAGCTGCCAAACAAGATTTTTTTTTTTAACAATAGGCGCCTGCATTGAGTCTTTCCTCCCTTTTGTTTCTCACAAAGCCCTTCCGCTCTGCCTTCCATTTCCCCCTCTCACTCCTCTATTAAAACCCACTCAAAATCACTTAAAATGTGTCCCAGTGATTTCTCCCAATGATTTTTGTCATACGGAATATACTGGCCACGAGTCACAAGTGGCCTGGGTCATTCACAAAGTGTTAGCTGCGCTCAGGCAGCACTCCTGATCAGGACTAATGACTCTAGGAGGGTGCTACTGACAGCTTCCACATCTTTTTGGATGACAGAAGGTTATTTTCTTGGTACTGTGATATGACTAGAATTACTGATTAAAAACGGCAATCTGATGAAAGACAGATGATGGGAGGAGATGCTACAGTGCAGATGAGACACAGGCAGAAAAAGTAGGAGCAGATTTTGATCTCTTGGACTCTCATTATCTTAAAAAGGCATTTTAACAACCTTGGAAATACACCGAGGCAGTTAAATCCCCTTCGATGTCACAGAAATTCAGGTATCCTGTCCATAGCAGGTTCCCCACTGATGCTTCATTGCACTTTCACCTTAGTGAAGAACACTGTGCAATAGTTAAATGCTGTGGTCGTAATGGAGCCCACACGAGGATTTCTGATAGGAAAGACCATGGCCATTTTTAGTTTCCTTAGCAACAGTCCTTTGTTATAGCAAAAAGATATTGTCATTGGTAATGGACAGACCCATCTCTCCCATTTAAAAAACACCATGTTCATTGCCTTGTGCTGGGTAAGAGCTTAAAATGGTGTGAGAATTGTCCTGGCCAGTCAGTCTTATGTCAGATAATCTGACTCAAATGTCACATTTGCTGACGAGAACGATCCTCAAAAACCACTTAATTTTCAAAAAACAAGCTTTTTACCCTATACTTAATCCATGTGTTGTATAGAAAGAGACTTAATTATGGTGGATTATCAGCCCCATCATGAGAAAAAAAGCCAGGGGCCAACAGCTTCTGCAGCTGAAAAGTGGCCAAGGTCACCAACATGTCTTGCAGCACACAGCAACTGCTCAGAAGTGACAAGGGAGGACGTCTCGCCATGGTGATGAAATGCAATGTTTTTGCAAGTAGAAACAATATTTAGGCAAGGCAGCTTGGGAAGGAAAGAGGGCAAGTGCCAAGGTTACACAGACAGCAGACGCTGCTAATTCAAGGTGGCATAACTGAGGCGCCTGAGATGCAAGGAGATCAAGTGCAGCTCCTGGGATGCTGGGATTCCCAAGCAGCTGGAAGTGGGGCTGTGCTGGCAGTGGGCTTTGCCAGGAGGAAGAGAGCTGCTATGGCCCTCCTGGTGATTTCTGTGACTTTTTATTATCTCAGATCTCTGCTATGGAGCAGTGGAACAGTAGGAGGTTTCACACATGAACCACTCCCAGAACTCCCCTTTCCCTCACTTTTCTGAGATTTTGGATAGGTGCAGGCTGTTGGCTGTGGGAGGTTTTGGTGTAGGACTAATAGGACAGTAAACCACTTAGGCAAAGGTAATGGAACCATGATGCAACTAACTAACTGCCCTCCACATGCCTGAATCACACAGACTCACACCAGTTCCCAGTTTACCACTGTATTCTGGGACTCAGAGAAATTCTGAGCTCAGTGGAAATACACTACATTAATCAACCTATTTGAGAAAGACATAATTCTGCAAGAAGACAGAAATGTAAGAACCAGCTCTCTGCCTCTTTGTAGGTCAACTACCACTTCAGCAAAGGCAAGTATTATCCTTCTAAGCACTTCAATCCTAAACACTAAAGAATCAAGGCAAGGGATAAAAGAACATCATATTAGTCACTACTTTTTGCTAAGACCAGTGCAGTGCTCATAGATGGTGATCCATATGCTTTGGGTGTATTTTAGGAAGAGGTACATGGAACAGACTTCAGGCATGTAATACTGCCTGGCACCAGCATCTCTGAGCTAACAAACTCATATGGCAGCTCTGCTGAGAAATGCCCATCAGTATAATCCCACCAGCATCACGTGACAGAGGGGGCTGTTTAATTGCATCTTTCATCAGTGCTGCCAGGAAACTCTTGAACTATTTCTTACTCTACAACCTGTATAGTGATTACCACCTTTCAGGTGTCTGCTTCACATTCTGTGCTTATATTCAGGTAGACCATCCACTTAATTATCAACTCAGCTTTGGATCAGGAAGTCCAAAGACTTGGGCTCAAATCCATCAGTTATCACGTGAACAGCCTAATGAGCTAGTTGGGTTTCTCATGTTAGGCAGAAATCCCCCTTTTACTGGAAGTAGCCACTGCTCCTAGTAAAATAAACCATCATGGAGTCTGTATTGTTCCAAAACCCAATTTTTATTTGGAAAAAAAAATCAGCCTTTTTTCTGACTTAATCATTTTTACAGAAACTTCTCACTCTTTTCTCATAAGTGACTTGCTAGATGTATATTTGGCTTTTTAGCCTCTTATATCAACACCTAGGCTCAGCTAGTAACAGGCATGACATGCTCTGTCATGCTTTTATGGAGTATAAATGCCCTGTAAACTCTGTTGGAAAAGGTTAGGGTCTCCCAGGAAGTGGTTTTCCCCATTGTAAGACAGTTGGATGAATCATTCCCTGGAGGAGTTTGCTTCTGTCATTTCACTTCACAGGGAGCCTACATGATTACCTGAATCCAGACACAGCTAAAATTAGGGGATCACCTTCATGTTAGATACTAATGAGCAGGGCACTTTGTGTTCCAAAGTCCCTTCATTTGTGATGGAAAATGGTTAAAACAGGTTGTTACTGATTCAGTCAGCTTCCATCTGATAGTCTACAGATACAAAGAGGTATTTTTAAAGACAGAAAGCCAGGTAGCATCACTAATTTATATTTTTTTATGCTCTTTGATGGCTTCCATGCAATTTCAATCTGAAAAAAAAAGAGCCCTAGTTACTGACAGTAGTACCTTGAAAAATCTAAAATAGCTTCTCAGATGAGTCAGCCCAAAATACAGTGCTATTAAATCCCATGCTTTTGATTGGGCCCAATTCAGAAATGTTTAGACCAGACTCTGATACAATTACTAATGTCAAGTAGCACTTCCGTGAATAATCATGCTGGCTGCAATTCAGATGAAATGTTACTTTTGACTAATCGTAAATCAAAGAGAAAAAGGAAATAGCCAAAAAGAAAAAAAGTGGCCGCAAACAGGTCTTTTAATGGTTCAGTAAAAATGTGCTTCCTTTTCAAATTTTCTGATTTTCCTCACTGACTGTTCTTTCATGCCTGTGCTTTTCTGAACTCTCTTGTAATGTTGGTAGCCTGCTGCTCTGGTCACCCTGACCCAAGTTTACGTGTTCAATTAGAAGCCTCACCCAATCAACAAAGAAAGTTTACCTGAACTTGGTGGGTATTCTCAGAGGTGGTTTATTTGTCTGGTTTGGGTTTTTTTTTTGTTTGGTTGGTTGGTTTGGTTTGATTTTTTTGTTTGGTTTTTCATTTCATTTCTGTGAAATCAAAATAGCAAAATCACTCCAATGAGTCTGAGGCATGACCTGGTGAGGGTGTGAGCAATCCTAACTCCAGCTGCTTCTGTAATAAGGCAGGTGGTCAGCAAAGCTCAGCTTCTTGTTTTCGAAGCTACTTTATCCTCACCAAGAAGACTGTTCATTAACACCTTTTAGCACAGCAAGTGTCAAGGCAGGAATAAACCCTCTGACAGTTCCTATGACAGCATTACTCATCTTGCCTTGTCTAACAGATTTGTACTATCCCCCTGGAATAACAGCTAGTAGGGAACATGCAGAAGAAGCTGATCACCTTGTGATTTATTCAGGGCTTATTTTACTATGGTAATTCATGTTGGGCTACGTCTTCTTTGAGAGAAAACTGACTCATTTTGTGTAGTTGGCTACTGCTCATCAAAACCACAGAATGGCAGAAAAAGTCCCCCCAAAGTATTGAATTTTTTACTGGTAAATCTGTGAAGCTGTCCTGGGCTGTATCAGTGGCCAACTTGTCCAAGAATAACGTCTGTTTTCAATTCACATTTGAATATTACATACCAGTTCTCATGAAACAGACACCTATTTACCAAGAAACCTTTCCAAATGCATCAGTATACCATGATGTTATTTACTTTTGTTTATATTTCATAACAAGAGAAATGGTCCTTTCAGTCACTAGGGTATCCTATAGCACAATCACAAACTGAATATTAGAATACATCTTAAACTTCTTGTTTAAACATCTGCTAGAATGATAAACAAGTTACTGAATAAGGAATAAAAAAAGGCAGGGGGAATTTAATGTACAATGTATTTTGTGTAAATATTCCTTTGGTTCCATATTCACATATTCTAGCCTGGTGCATTCTAATCATGGAGCTCTTAGACCTGATTGCATTGCTTTGGTGCATCAGGAAAAAAATCTCCTTGTAAATGTGGGAGTTATGCTGCAAAACCTTCCTCTTCAATGCACGACAGCTAAGCCTATTAATTTTAAGCTTATGGAGTAAAGTCCTTACAAACCCACTTCTTGTTCACACCAATATGTATATATTTACATTTTCATAAAATTATTAGTTGCGATTTGGATGGATTGGGCTGCTGGTTCTCTTCAATAAACAAAGAAAACCAATTAATTTCTTCTATAATGTTGTCCAGTAAGTCTGGCACTTTGTGTTCAAACTGCAGCAATTTTGTTACTGCCTTTATACAGGAGATCCCAATTACTGGGGCATTCATTTTTAGAACAAAACAGTATTTTGCTTAGCTTTGAATGCTGGTTACAGCATTGTTCAGTTTGACACAAAATACAGCTTCCTCAGCATAAATTTAGGCAGGCAGGTATTCATAACATGGTTTATGTATATATATATATGTGTGTGTGTGTGTGTGTGTATATATATATATATATATATATATATATATATATATATATGAATCTGTGTTTCTAATGACTACTCTGGCTAGCTGAGTATGCACAAGCAAGAGAGCAAACCTGGCTGTAGGCCCTTTGAAAGACCCTCAACTGTCTCCCCATGCTGCAGGGAACATGATTTCTGCAGACCCTTCTTATTTAAACATTTTCTCATCTTCTGGCCCCAATACTAACTCACATGGCAAGAGGGTTGGAACTAGATGACCTTTCCAAGGTCCCATCCAACACAAACCATTTTATGATTCTGTGACTGCTCAGTTGGGTTTTATTGTGTTGTGTGCAGATTTAGGCATAACCTGAGAGGGATTTGCCTTCACTGACCCCAGCATTTGGGTACCTGAGACACGCATGGAGATTTGAGTTTTCACTCAAATTTTTTGCTACAACTGGGTGTTGCCAAAAGGGCATCTGACAATGCCACAGCCTGACAGGTGTTTTTACTCTTCCAGGGGCTTAAAAACGGTACATTTCAGATTTCTGCTTCTACTCTCCTCAAAATGTATGGTTTTGGAGGTCATTTCAAATAGTGGTGTGACACCTTGAAGCAAAGGCAGTGGCAGGCTGGGCTACCACTGATGTCATGTGTGCTTTGAGCCAGGGGGTGGATGAATTGAAATCTAGAGGTCCTGTCCAACCTGTATAAATTTAATTCTGAACATGCAATAGGACTGTAAGAGTCTTGTGATGCCTGAAAGGTGTATACAACAAAATACTAGAGCACCTTTCCTGATGCAAAAACATGCAGTATCCCAGGTATTACGGCTAGAGGAAAGCAATACCTTAAAACTTGGGTTGGTTCCATGTTTTTTTTTTTTTCCTAGGAAGCCAATTAACACATTTTGTTGGGCTTGGTTTGGTTTTTACACGGCTTTTAAACATCATCTGGTGGCAGTCCGTGTAGCTTTATTTAGATTTGTTCAGTTTAATGGTGTATTTTTGCTTCTTTTCACTTTTTGAGTTCTAAACAGCCGCTAATCGTGGATGGGGAGGGCATGACACGGATCCCACCGCTAATCAGAGCAGCTTCAGCGCGCGGCATTTTCCAGCTGCGATAATTGCTCCCATGTGGCCACGTGAAACGGTGGTTTGGGGTGTTCTTGGTGTCACGAGTTGCGACCAACCGCGTTGTTGAGCAAGGTAACTCGTTCCCGCATGACCATCTGGTGATATTCCCCTGAAACCTGTGCCAGCGGGCTGTGTCCGGGGAATTACACTTAAGGACTCGCTGAGAACTTTCTCCTATTAGGGTCTGGGAGAGAGGATCATGCTGGGGCCAGGGGGCTCTCTTTGGATGACCTTCTGTGAGACACAGAAGATAATGTCCAAACAGACAGCAATTTTTGATGCAGAGAACACATACCAATGGAGGTAACAGAACTGGAGTGTTGCAAGGCATCTGGAGGAAAAAGTACCCAAATAGCTGGCATTGGATAGATGTTGCTTTCCCATCAACTGGCAACAAGAATGGCCTCTCCATTTCTATCAGGTTTTTTCCCAGCAATACTTGCTAGCTGCCAGCACTGTGACCCTACCTTGCCTTCATATTTCCTGACCCAAGAATGTTCCCTGTTGACCCTAATCAAAGCTATTTTGAGATGATAACACATTAACAAGTCTCCCCAAGAAAAGCGACCTATGGCTTATCTGGGTCACCCAACTCCGGGAAAACTGTGACCTCAGCAAACTTTCAGCAACTATTTCAAGAACATGCATTATCTTCGTTGCCTTTGTTATCTGAAAAAAGGGGCCTGAATCCGGGACATATTTGTTCAGGACATAACCTACGCTGGATGCGTTTAGAAATGTCGTAGTTTGAATTTAGATAGCTGGTGAGCTAACAAGGTAAGAAATTAACCCTTCCCCTCTCGCTCTTCCTCTTCATCTAATCTCCTTCTTTCACAAATATTAACTGGTCATTCTCCCAAGTACACCAAATATTGTCGTATCATTTTATTACAAGCCAGTAAAGGCAACACTAGATAAACTTGCCCAGTGCATGCCCTTCAGTATTTCCATTTTAGTACTTTAGAACCTTGTCATCTTAGCTAACTAAACTGTTGTTCATTGGCTTACTTGGTTTTTAACTAGACTGAAGTGACAACTGCATGAGGTTTAATTGCAACAGTGAGTTTGGGGAGAGTAGATATGTTGGAGAGGACATCACCTGTAACTGCATCCCCAGTGCCCCTGGACACCATGCACTCAGCTGAGGGCTGGGAGCAGGCTCTCCTTCAGCTCCCCTTTAGAGCTCAAGGCTTAGCTGGCCGTATCCTGGGAGAGGAGGAAAACACCCTGAATGTGGACTGGTGAGGAAATAGGAGAGATGAAAATAAACGGCAAAAGGCAAGAGCAGGGATACTCCAGGAGAAAAGTGAAGGAGCCAGAAGGGTGGATATAACCCAAGGCAAGCTTAGTGTTCAGCCCACAGTGCATTCCTTTCCACTTTTCTCTGCTGCCAGAATGATGAGCAGGCTTCAAAACTGGTAAAATACTTCCAGTGATCCATCCAGAAGAGCACAGCCTGTTACCCTGCATACCACTGACAGCAGTGAAGAACTGACAAACTGGGTTGGTACCATTGTGATCCTGCGCGATGGAATTTCAGAAAAGGTCCGGTTATTTTAAGACAGAGCAAATTACAGAGTGTGGCTGCTCTGGGAATGTTTTATGTGATGTCCACCTTATTTTTTTAAAAAGGGAGGTGACCAGGGCCAACCGTGGTTTTAGAATTTGTAAACTGGCATCTGACCAGCATCGATCTTACAGCACAGGCTTGTTTAAGCATCTGTAACATAATCATTTCACAGAGCACAACAGAGATCGCTGCTCACTAACCTCATTAAGGAATATATTGTGAAAGAATGAAAACACCAGACCTAATTTCTAAATGTTATTGTTTGGCCCCAAATAGTTACACCAGGCTTTCTTCCGTCAACTGCATTAGTTTTTGGCTACTGCTTTTAAGCAGAGCTGCCAAAAAAATGTCTGGATCCTGAGGACATTTGTAAGCCCTGCAGGGCTCCCTTACCTCATTCAATCATCTTTCTCACAGATATAGAGATGCACATTTTTGCTGACTTTAGGGGCATTCATATGCCCAGCAAATCATCTCTGTCTGATCCCATCTGAGCTGCTGTTTTTATTTATAATAATCCTTGAATTTTCAAGAGAATGTACTAACATTCAGCTAACCCTATTTTTCCTGACCTGGATTTAAAGCAAAATGAGGAATTTGAGATAATAGATAATATGAGATAATATCTGGAATAGAACTTAGTCTGAGAAGAAATAACTTTGTATGTCATTTACTTTATATAATATTTACTTTATATATTTATTTTAGCATAGGTCTTGTGTAATTGAGTTTTAAACCTTTGGTTTGGAGCAGGCTGGTATTAAAATATTAATAAAATGATGGTGTATTTCACTATTAAAAGAAATATGTAAATGTGATCTGTTATTTAAAATAATTAGGTAAAATACTCTTTACATAGCTCTCCCATGGTCAGATAAAAGCTGCTGGATCTGCTAATCTTGACACCCTTTAAAATAAATGGAAGTGAGTTCCTGGGGCTCGCCAACTCTCCAGAGAGTTCCTGTTCACTGCCTGTACACATTTAAGCAACAGAAACATTCTGATTTGGTCAGTTTTCTACCAAATGTGACCACTCACAAATACTGGAAATCAAAAATCTTCATTGGCCAAATTAGAAAAATCAACACTTAAGAAAACCCAAAAAACCCTTTATGGCACAAATTATGATTAAAAATAGCCTAACTCTGTAGAAGCTGCAGAGCATTTTAGAGAATGCTCTTAGCTTATCCTGCCTCGGAAATCCAAAGACTAATGATAACAAGGGATTTTGAGTGTGTGTTTGGAACATTGCAGTATCTAAGAAATGAAGTGCATCCAATGAAATAATACTGCAAGCAGGCAGAGCAATGTGGGGAGAAGGTGGAAAGATGTTCAATAAGAGAAGAGAAGGTTTCTTGCCTCACCACTGCAGTGTTATGTGCAGGCTCTTACCTTCAGGGAAGCAATCCTCAGGCTCCATCAGCTCCTCAGCAAACTCAGGGATCTGCTCCAGCAGTTCCGCAGGATTTGTCAAATCCACTGTGCTGCCTTCAGAAAGACTGATTTCATCAAGCTTGTTGTCAGCAAGAGCAAAGGTGAGGAAAACAAATTGATCAATTGCCCTGAAGGAAGCATCTGAGGTTTTTATCCCATTAAACACCATCCCAGCTAAAGCCACCACCACAGAGACACGGCCATGCACTGCACACGGTGCCCACCCCACGAGTGACAGCTCTGCCTACGCTGCAGTGAGCCCAAGGGTCGACCCAACAACAGCAACAACAAAACAAGCTAACATGTAGAACTTGCTTTCTGAAACAAAACAGAAGTAAACCATGAAAAAGGTAGCGCAATAGCCACTGAATATTAATCATAGGATCCTCGAGTGATTTGGGTTGGAAGGGACCTTCGAGATCATTTCGTTCCAACCCCCCTGCCACCAGCAGGGATGCCTTCTGCTAGACCAGGTTGTTCTGGTTAATGGTAGGTGGAAACCTGGAACCATGGACCCACTCATGACTTTATGGGTTCTGTGTCCTGAAGGCTCACACCTTCAGATGGGGGCGGGGGGGGGACCAGGAGTGGCACCTATCTCCTGAAATGCTCAAGGATGAATTGGATGACCCACGCTGGGTTCCTGTCTCAGGAGCCTCATTCCTGAGGTTCCTCACCCACAGCTGGTGGGTGAAATCTGCACCTTCTCAGTCAGGACCTGACTGCTCTGCTCTCTACTGCCAAAGCCTCTTCTCTGAGATGAGCAAAAGTCTCCCTGTCACCAGGATCCGACCGCATGAAGCTACAGGTACAAACACGTGAGAGGGCTCTTCCACCTGCCTCATCCCGTGCCTGGCTTGTGCTCACAACATGATGGGACCCCTCGCCTTTGAATCACACACTTCTGATCTCGAGGTGCTGTAGGGACACACGGCTTCTGGAAGCATCTCAAAGGTTCTATTTCTTGCCTGAAATATTTCACACCACCATCTTAGGTTCACTGTTTAAATTCAGCGTTTCTCAGATCCTCCTCTGCAAAATGGGGACAAGAATACTGCCACTCCCTGAAGCATTGGTTGTCTCATCTATTTAGAGCAGGAACTCTCAAGCAGATCTGGGTAAAAAATTTCTGGGGAATATATAATTTTCAAAAACTGTTTTGGAGGCTGAACTCACTAATGAAAGAAATATGATATCCAATTAAATAAGCCACCCAAATATGAAATAGAAATTTCATTTCAGGTTAAAACTTTCTTTTAACAGAATCAAGAGACTTTCTTTAGAAGAAAACAGGAAATGTTTCCCCCTTATTTTATTTTGCTGGTCAAAATAAAGCATTTCTATTTTGTGCTAATACAAAATTAAATTTTACTTTATTATTCAGTTTGGCCACTAAAGTGAAAAATTTGATATTTGCCCAGTCCTGCCCACAGTTTGTTTCTAACTGTATTGGACAAATTTGGGCAATGCCAAAGCTGGAATCTTCTGTGGGTCATAATGATGCCAAATGGCCCTAAGCAGGAGAGATGTGTTATTTTTGAACTGTTTTACTCTATTCTTTGAGTAACTACTGAAATTTTTTGTGCTTTATCTTGCAATACCATTGCCTTAATTTTAAAAAAAATTAGGACAAGAATACTTACCCATGCTTTTAAACAGCCTGTGAGATAGTTATAAGAGAGATGTCACGCACAGATAAAGTATTATTTTCGTGAGCATGATGGTGATGGAGTTAGAGAATAGGTACAGCTTTATATATTTATTATTAATGTGAAAATGGACCATCTGTTTTCCAGTATACACAGTCAATGCAAAATTTATAGCTGAATTCAGAGAAATGCTGAACCTGGGGTAAAATGGGCAAGACTGAACATTCCAGCACCGCTTGCAAGCGGGGATTGGAAGCTACTTGTTTGCAATTAGCTGAAGCATCCAGAAGGTCACAGTCTTGGCTAGAGTTTTTAATGCTCTACTCAAAAGGACTGCAACAATTGAGAAGAGACCTTTTAAAAGGAGAGTCAGAACAGAAAGAACAGAACAGGTCAAAGACATAGATAAAGCTTCTGAAAATCCATATTCAGAATGCAGCTGTCATATAGAGCCCATTTTCTACAGTCTAACAACGGTGTATGATGGTGGAAAAAATGTCATATCAAGTTTTAGCAGAGTCAGAAGTTTCTGATACTGTTCATTAGGGAATGCATTTAGTCATTATCTGTTCTGTTATGAATATGTCAAAACAGAGATCATTGAAATAGTCCTAAATCATATGCAGCTGCAGGATGTAGAAAATAGGAGTTCCAATGAGAACAGAAGCTTTGTTGGATATAATTCTTACCAGTAAACAGAAATCAAAGAAAACTGTGAGGACAATGTCAGCTTGATAACATTGTCAGCTACAGAGCTGAATTTAGCAGAGACACGTTAGGAAATTCACAGAACAAAATACAATGCAATTATCATAGACTACTTAGTTATTTATCAGGAGGAGTTCCCAGAAAATATTAGAATACATCAGTGTCAAAGGGAGATGGGGAACATGCAAGCTAAACAGGCAGGACTTCTTCTGAAAAGCCTTCAAAGAAGAAGAGGCAGTGAACATGGATTTAGAAAGCAGTAGATAAAGGTTTGAGGGTCTGAACTGGGGCTAGGAAAAGTAGGAATCATACATATGAGAGAGGAGGGGAAGATTAGGAATGATTGTAGGAATGAAGCACAGGTTACTTTTTGCCAGAAAGGTTAAAGGGATTAAGAAGGTTTTCATGAAATCAGGAAAGAAAAGAGCTAGGGATGTAACAGCAACTGAGGAGGGGGATGCAAGTAATCAAAATTCAGTTGCCTAAGAAAATAAACTCTTCTTAAAATAATCCAAAAAGGGCATCAATAATAAGAAGTGGGAGAGCCTGTTAGAATTAATACAAATGTAAGTAGAGAAATACCTAGAAAGCCCAAAACATGCAAACCAGCAGATCCAGGCAAGGCACTTTGTAGGGCATAAAGGGATCCAATACACCCAGTTAACACATCATTAGCAATCAATAGTGAATGCTCATGGAAAACTGGAAACGGCCCAAGAGAGCAGCAATAAGTAAACACAACGCTGAGCTTAGAGAGGAGGAAAAGGGAATAATCATGGGAATCACAGATCACTAAACACTTGCTGTAGCCTGTGATTAAAGCGAATTAAATAAAGACTCAGAGGAGAAAACGAGAGCGCTCACTCGGAGTCAAATGTCAGAGAGACATAAAGGCAGTGAGGTGGTTCTCCTGTATGCTGAGTACTGTGCACAAACAGAGGTCAAAAGAAGGCAAAAAGGACAAATACAGAATCTCCTGTTTCTTTCTTGGAATAAGTGAGTGGAGGAAGCGTACTGGGTAGAGATAATGGGATCTATCAGAAACCCCTTTGGGAGATTTTCCCCTAGTATTCGGGGGCACATCTTCCCCTAGTCTTCATGCTGCAGAGTGTAGTTTTTATTGTGTTTCTTGGTGGAATGGCTGTAAGTACCCAGACAGGGCTTCCACACCCACCGCTTGTGCCTGTAATAGCGGCAAATTGATCTGAATGCGTTTTTCAAAAAGCCTTTAGCAGTGAGATGCTGAAATCTCATTGAAAGTTGATGTTTGCTCAAGGCTTAGCTCCCTTATCTCCCTTCTTCCCTCCCTCACCTCTCAAAATCACAGCCTTAATCTATCAAATTGACATATGATATATAAACCTTAAGAAAACAGTTGGATGTCTATTATAGAAAAGTCTAGTTTTAAAATAAATTGTAATTGGCTCGGATTCACCCATTGCTGTGAGCAGAAAAGCCATTCTAAGGACCCAAATATAGCACAAACTTTGCCTTCAGTGGAGGAAATCTCTAGGGATTAGGGTCAGCATTATCTTCACTAAAGATATAGAAGAGGTCCTGACCGATATAATCCTCATGTTAGCTGATAACATTAAATTGGAGAGTGTATTGAAATCGAGGAAGCAGAAAGGAAAAGATAAGTGAAACATGGAGAGAATATAGCAAAATGGGACATGAGTTAAAAAAAAGTAGAAAGGAGAGAGTTATGGGAAAATTTCAATTGAAATTTTGGAAACCTGGGATAATATTAAAAAAATTAGACATGATTTTGCAGTGGGATATAATGATGCAGAAAATCATATGAAAGCATCACATCTAGATAATGAGATACTATTTCTTCTCTTATAGTTCTGTAGAAATTGTATTTGGAATACATGCTTGCTTTTTGGGAAAAGAATTCCGAAAAGGAATAACTGTGGGAGTTGTAGAGAAAAAGGTAAAAAAGTCAGATAAAGGGCACAGAGATACTAATTTACAAGAAATAATGAAATGAAAGAACAATGGTGTGTGACTTCAGGGGGGTAAACCCCAGATAACAGGAGGTAAGCAACAATCTATTACAGTAAGTCATACTAAAGACATCATAAAAAGACTGATGGATAAAATCGGTAAAAGACAGTAATGAAATGGCACTTTGAAAGCAAAAATAGGGAAAATAATGGAATTGGTATTTAAGGCATACCTAGCCATTTTTTTTTTTTTTTTTTTAGCAAAGGAATTATTCCCTTTGGTAAATGAAGAAATCCAAGTTGCCTGATACATCTAAAGGTAGATTCCACAAAGCTGTACAAAATATTTTATGGTTCAGCACTTTGGCAGAGAAAGCAAACAGTTTGTACTCTGAGGTGTTATCCTCCTGTGACATCAACGATTTTGTTTCTGCGGTGCCTTTCTGATGATTTATATAGGATGAATTTTTAATCACATAATGTATCCTTTACTGACATAAACAGTGTTTTTTCAGAACACATTCAACGTTTCCTGTTACTGACTGAATCACTGAAAGCCCTGCCTCTTGGGCATACCAAATCTGTTACTCCCTTGCAGTTGTTGGCTTTATTTGGCAAGTTGCAACTTCTCGGGACATTCATCAAAAAGATGATGAGCATGTCCTTGTGTGCCGGCACAAAGATTACTTCTGAACAGGAGGACCATAAGTATGTAATGTCCACACAAGATCTGGCCTTCAAAAATAGCGTCCTTTGGGCTTTGCTCTTTTATGCTGGCATTCATAACCTCATGTGAACTTCTGTTTGATTTCAAGTCCTCCCTGGATTATTTCCATATTCTTCCACCTCTTTCTAAGCAGCTGCAAATAGAATCAATTATGCCCTGCTATAGAAAGGTGACATTTGTGTCTCAGGACCCTTTGAAAGTTGAGGGAGGAAATGGGGATTATTCCTTTATCGCGATGTTGCTGAATATATCAAGGCTAGAATGTTCCTGACTTGTCATGACATTTTATAGCACTACAAAAGGACTTAGATTTCTGGCCTCCCTGTTAGGATCACATGATTCATTTATCTCAACAAGATATTTAAACATGAAGGATACCTAATCCCCTGAGAGAAGAATTCCTGACATGGTCTTCTCATTCCTCCTAGTTATTACACTTCCTTACATTATTTAAAAGTTTTGGTGGTTTTTTATTAAATATACATACATTTTTTTCCCCCCTGAGACTGAGATATCAAATATTTGATTCTCCTTCCTCTAAAGTTCAGGATGTTTTCTTTCTGAAGATGAAGTGCAATATGCCAAGAAGTACTCTGGGAAGGAGGACTGCTCCTTAAAGAAATGCTTCAAGGCTAGAGGATTTCTGGTTCCTGCGGGTGGAATTTATCTCACCTAAGTGCTCAACCCAAGTGCTCCCTTTATGGTCAATGGAGGGAAACAGGCACTTTTATGAGATTTGACCTAATGCAAATGCTGGGTTCAGTTGGAGATGAGACACACGTTGAGTATATAGGGGCCTCAGATGACAAGTTCAGATGCAGATGTCTGCATTTAGTTCAGTAAATTCCACCCTTATGACAATAGGAATCAGCAGGCCTGGAGAAGGTGAGCCCCGGCTCAGTGACGAGTCTGTTTCCTACATTCCTGTCAAGATTCCTCCATAGGATTGCTCCTGCTGTCCACAAACTTGCTAGCAGTTTTACAGCAGAACTGGGAGAGGTGTGATGTAGGTACTGTGTCATCCTTTCCCTTTCATTAACTCAGTCCCACACAACCACACCTGGTTCCAATCTCAAGGAGCTGTGGAGTTCTCCAGACTCCCAGGACATCCCAAACCTCCACTTCATGATTTCAAAGAGAGGAGTCCACCACTCTCTAATAATAAAGGCAATGTTATGTCAACAAAATGATAAATCTGAAAGGGAAGAAACCCCAGGAAGTCAGCAATGAGGATACAGAGAATTACACAGCCTGGAGTCACTCAGTGTACAGTACAAATATATGTATTTTTGGTATTTACAGGGACAACACAATCCTAAAAATTGAAAAAAAAAAAAAGTCCATATGTACGTATTAAGAAACAATGAGTGAGATGCACTTTGTTCAGATCAACTGAATAATACCAAGGCTTGCTATTTGGTTACACACCAGCTACTTAAATTGTTGCACCTTTCTTGGTTCTGTGTGTTAACAGGAAAAGAATTGTTAATCTGTGACAGAGAGCAGATGCCCTTCAGTGAACTCAAGGTACAGATCTGCCAAGTCAGCAGATACCGTTCTTGGAGCTGATTTTCAGTGGGAAAACACACACTTATTTGCTCCTAAAACAAGACAGGAACATTATAGATAATTTATTTTTTTCCCCAAAGCCTCTTAGAATCCCATCTTAATTTATAATGCATATTTTTCCAAGCTTTCCAATTATTTTCATAGCAACAAAATCCTCTCTCTTCTTTACTAAAACCTACTACACACTATTGCTTTCCTACCCCTTGACAAACACGTATTTTTACACCCCATAAACCCCACATAAACCAGTGACATGCACTATGGAGCTGGTGCAATGAATTGCATGCAGTATCAGGTAGGAAAGTTGTTTCTGTTACCTCTTTTTGCCCTACTGGAGGTGGTGGCTCATCCTTCAACTGCTTATCCATGTGCAACTCACTTAACTCTTCACAAATCTCAGAGTTCTGACTCCGGACGCCTGGGCTTTGGCCTCGCTGCCCCCTCAGCTGCAGTTGTTTTTCCTGCTGGAAATAATCCTAGATGGGTTTATTTTCTTTTTTCTTTGATAGCATGCTTATTTCTTAGGGAGAACTCTCCTGCTAGAAGAGAAAATAGCCTGGACTACACTTGTCAGGGGACAGCATTTTAAGGAAAATGGCAAGAAACAAGATAACACAAGCTTATGTTGCAACTTTTGAGCTTTAGCAACCAGATATGCCAAAGCTGTAGCAAATGGACATACAAACAGTCTAACTTTTTTTTTTTCTGAGTTGTTGTTGCTGAGGTGGGAGGAAATTCCCTTGCAATCTCCATTTTGAGCCTGGTTTTGAGGCACAAACTTCCTCCAGTGACATGAGGCATACAGAGAGGTGGCTGTAGCTCGGCCAAATAACCAAGGGTTGTACTCTGAAGTTGCACAATCAGGTGGAGATACTCAGGGTAGCAGTTGGAGAAAGGCAAGAGAGCAAAACCCAATACTCTGCTACAAGCCTGCTTGAAACAGTGTTAAAAAAAAACCCACACCAAGAGAAGCCAGGGTACATATTGAAGTGGAGGAAAACGCAAAGTTCACTGGAAGAGATAAAAGGTATCTGAAAGCTGATGTGGAAAAACTGGAGCAAACACACAAACATATTGCAGCTCCTATTCAGCAAAACACTTAAGGCTACTCTGCACCCACGGATGCCAACGGGGCTCGACCGCAGCTTGAAAAGGAGAGAACATTCTGAAGTACTTCCCTGAAAAGGGATGGACTCTGGAATCACAGCAATATTTTTTTTTTTTCCATAAACACATCTGACTAGACCTAGTGCCTGCTAGCACTGAGTGGTGCCATTAAATCCGGCCTGTTCTTCCTGGGGTGATGATTATTGCTGCTGAGCTCTCAAGAAGTGCTCCCAGGACTAATGGCAGAGGAGAGTATGTTTTAAGGGTTGGTCCCTACCTCTGGAGGCCCAGGTTTTCTGTTTGTGGGGCTTTATTGATTCACCTCAGACGGGGATTTCACTGAAAACTCCATAGCTCATCACAACACCACCACTGTTCATGCCATTACTAACGCGGCTACTGAAATATTAATAAAACTCCAGCCGGATGCAAAGGGCTGTGCTGAATTGCTTACAGAGGGACTTCCATGCTGAGAAAAAAAAAATAAAATTACAAGCATAGCCGGGTTTCAATGGTAATCATTTAAACCTATTTATCTTTCACCTGTCCACCTTTCCTTTCCCTTGACTTGACTGACATTTGACGTTATTCATGTATTAAGCGAATTTCCCTCCCCTGGGGAGCCGCAGCCCACCTGCCTCAGTTCTAAAGCCACATCACCACAGGAAGTCCCTCAGGAGGTACCCAAAGCAGAAAAAAACCACTTTATTCCAAATATAACTATCTGGAAGACCAAATGACACAAAGGAAGCAGTTGGTTAGGCAAATTGCTCTCTGTATAAATACTTTTGGACTGTCAGGTTTGTGCCAGTCTTTTCAAATGCCGTCGTGTGTTTCTAGCAAATTAATTTAAAATCAAATTACTTGTTTCCTGCTTCAGAGGGCATGTGGTCTAAAATGTATTCTAACTTTAATAAATCAAATTATGCATGTCCAAGCCTATACCCTCTGCATAAGAATGTACTACATACAATTTCTAGTCACAGGTTAGCACTGCTCTCGACAGGCCAAAGATTTCTCCATAACCTGAGTTACAGGTATGTCTAGGACAAAAAGTAACACTTTTTCAGCCTCTTTAACAGCCTTTATTTTTGGAAATAGTGTAATGTTCAGGGGAGAAGCCAAAGTGGAAGGCACAGTACGCACAAATAAGACACTCAGCTGTAATTTTTTTTTTTTAATGCAATGTGCATACAACTTAGTACCAAGTAATCTTAATGGCATGATATTGGTTATAGCACTGGAACAACAGAAACAATTGTTTCATGTTAAAAGTGCAATGCAATCTGAGGTGACATCTCAAGTTCATTTATGCAGAAAGGTTGTGTGCTCAGATTCATTAGACACTATGCAGTGTAAGAGGACAGACTGTGTAACTCAGTTATCTGACGAATATTCAAGCTCTTAGACAAATTATAGTGCTAATCTAGAGTCAGATGCCAAAATTACATCAAATCTCTATTTACTAATCCCTCTGTGTGGTACCAAGACTTAGCAACCCTTTCCTAGAGACTAAACTCTAGGAAACATGGACCCAGCTTCTTCCTAGGAATCACACTTCTACTTAGTACCTAATGAGTTAATGTTAATTAAAACTGATGAATTGTATCCTGGAAAATTATTCAATGGGGAAAACATGCACATGTGCTTGGACAATGATTTGGTTCATCAGCATGTGTTTTCAGACTTGGCCTCTAAATTTATAAGGTGGGAGAAAAAGCTTGAGAGAAATACACTCTTCAAAAGAATTTGGTGGTGTAGACTGATCCCAAAAGGAGCGTTTGGGAATCAGCTGAGTTTTTGCAAGCAACTGATGACAGGCCTGGTAAACCACTCTCATGGGATGCAACAGTCTCATTTACAGCACACAGCACCTGAAAATCAGCAGAGGAACCTGTCTGGGGAAAGGTGCCTTTGGTTTATGTTGTTTAACTTCGGGCTGTTTGCTTTTGTTCTGATGTTCCAGATGATTTGTTCTTCTGGCAGCAGCAGCAGCAGGTCTATCTCCTGTAAAGCTCCCCACCGTGGGTGGTTTACATAATTTGTTTTTAATTTTTGTATCAAGTGCCATGTTGCCAAGGCAATACACATTATGTTAATATTTATTGATTCAGTTGTTTTCTTCATTTAGAAAGTAAAATTACTCAGCAATACAAAAATTTTTTGCAGGCAAATGGAAGGTTGGGAGCCCGGGACTGACCTCAGCTCCTTTAGAACATAAACCAAAAGTTTGCTCACCTCTGCTCTGATGTGGACCCTAAAAAGAGGTGATCTGCCAACACCACACCAGCAATTAGCACACGGAGGAGGGTGGACACAGTGCTGTCCCCTTGTACGCTGCAAGCCAGCTGCAGCACCAGCAAAACAGCAACAGCTCCGAAAACAGAGCATAATCTGGGTGACATCTCAAGTGTGCTGCTGCACAGACCCACATGCTTGTTTGCTGACACAAATAAATGCAGAGGCTCCACACTACGTTCTGTCTCTGAAAAGCACAGATCGGCTAATTGTTTCAGGCTCAAATGGGGATTAGTGCAAATGCCGCTCCTTTGGAAAGAGGACTTGCTGTTGGCAAAACAAGACAAATACCTGTCATCAGCATGGATTCACTTTATTCCTTCCCCATGGAAATATCATTTTTTCCATTCTGTGCAAACAAATTTAGAAAGAGGATCCCAGGACTTGCCTTTCGGATGGTGATCGGTTCAAGTGGGTTCTCCTGATGCTTCCCTCACTCCCTGGATCATGACCTTAACTTGCAACGTTTGTTCCCTGATTCCCTGGCCATGGCTGTTGTGGGAAAGATGACCTGCAAATCCTGTGATAGCAGGAAGCTTCTTGTCCCAAGCAGGTGGGGAGGAAAGAAGCGGGAACTGGCTCTGCAGCCCCCCTCCCTTGCCACTGTCACCGCAGAGCCAGCAGGAAAAATGATGTGGCAGGAGGAAGTTAATTAAAATTGTTTTATGAAAAGTATAAGTGTTTTCCCTTTCTCTGATGAGACAGTGCAAATGCAAACTGCCCTTTACTCAGTCCACAACACAATGGGAAGCTTTGACACCGTCTGTGTTCTCTACTCCCCACCAGACTCGTGCGTCCATCTGCCTCTTTGTAGACCACTTCTGAGACACTAATGGGAATTCAGGGATGTCCGAGTTCTGCAGTCACTTTACAGGAGTGAGCTGGTCAAGACATTTCCAGGGGCAGACTCAGGAGTGGAGGCTTGAAGTTCCCTCCTCCCTCCTCCCTCCCCTACTTGGACATTCCGGTGAGACCCTCTTTTCCCAAGGAATGTTGTCCATCAGAGGAAGCAGCAGCAGCAGCCCAGGATGCTGACAACAGAAATATCTTTGCTTTAGCCATTCATAAATGAGCAACACTATGAAATTGAGTCTCCTCAAGAAATGCATATTTTATCCTGCAAAGTTTCCTATAACCAAATTTCAGATACCTCACGTACAGTAAACCCAGTTCAGCAGTGTGACACACATAGTTACAAGAGGACTGTTTACTCTCTAAAGCAATTGTTGATGTTTGTGTTCCTCCTTTCAGACAGCTATGGATTTCATAAAATTGCCATGCCTGGTAGCAATTGGCACCCTTTCTCAGCAACAGTTTGTGTCTAGTAACTGGCACCTTTCCCCTGCAAAGAAGCCAAGAAGTAAATGATGGTGAAAACTGAGCTGTTTATATCCTACCTCTACATAAGTGGAGAAGCAAGCAGATTGCAGTGCTGCTGAAACACAGTGAGCTTGCATTACTGCCTTGGTGGCACTTTTTTCATGTGTAAAGTAGACAGGAGACTAGAGTTTGCAGAGCTGTCAGGACTACAACTCTCAGATAATGCTGAATTCAGTGTTTCTGAAAAGCCTTGAAAAATCAGAGGTAAAACAGATTCTGAGGGGCAGAAATAAAAACCACAAACCAGAGAAACGAATTGTGGGTCCTTATTACCAGAACGGATCATTTATGATCTTGGTTCTCCTTTTCTACAAATAAATGTAAATCCTTGTAGCACCAATAAAATCAGTGGATTTATCTTTCTGCATGAAGAGAAATCACCAAATAAACCAGGAAAATTCCCTTGCTTCCTCAATATGAGAAGGGGAAGATTAGTATCACTTATTTTTCTAGGCATAAAAGAGGGCTGGAGTGCAGCTGTCAATTTTAAGTGTGCACATTTAAGAATCTCTCTAACCCACTTTGAAGAATTGCTTCTGTAAAGCAGAGTTGCCACTACTCAATTTAATGAGAAATCAGAGGAAAACCTGGAGCAGTACCACTCCCCAGCACTAGGATTATACTGAAACACAGAAAGGACTTGTGTTCCACTATGTTCCTTTACAAGGACATTTTATTAGTAGGCTACAATGTTTGCAATACTGATGTAAAGCGTGTCAAGTCCCACCTTAAGGTTTCCACACATCTGCATAATTTAAGACCTGCAAATTCCTCAGCAGGGGGACAAAAACAGAAAAGTCTAAACTTGTTTGAGACTGGTGACACCACTCTCCATCCTTTGCCACCTGGTCCCTCATTCCACTTCAGCAGAAACAACCATACATCAGGCTAGCTTATTAGACTGACTTTTGATCAGTTTTGCAGCCCTTATCAGCTCCTCCCTGTCATTTCATCTATGCAGAAGCCAGAAACAATAAAGCACAAAGAGAGCAGTAAAACATCAGAATTACAAGATGCTGCTCATATTTGCCATGTGAATCCATATCCTTTTTTTTCTCTTTTCTCTTCACTTTCTTGATGACCCAGCCTTTATAGGAACCAGGTTTATAAAACCCCAAATCACTAACACATGAGCAGGTTAAACACGACAGTCAAGACAATAGTCTCTGAGTTTGGAAACAGCAGAGATTTGTTGCCCAGATCCTGGGCAGATGAAAGGACACCCCCAACCTGGACGTCTACAGGTCTCAGGTGAGTTTCCATTTGCATTGTCACCTGTCAGAGTTAAGGCCGTGGAAATCTGAAGTTACACCTGCGTAGTTAAACGCAGATCTTGTCTCACTTGTCTTCGACCTAAGAACACGTTCTTTTCCCCCTGAAAGTCACAGGGTATTTGGAAGAAAACTCCAGTACTTGTTTTAGAATAATTATGCACCTGTGAGTACTTAGCTGAATAAAAATACCAGAATCTGGCCATTACAATTCAGAATGTCTAAGGCTATGGCTGGCCAGAAACCACAGCTGCTCAGCAGAGACTGTTAACAGCAAAAACTCCCCTGGACCCTGCCCGACCTGGTATTTTCTTCCACTTTAAATAAAGGTAAATTAAAACTTTGCCAGACAAATGTCATCACAGCCACTAACTGCTGGTCCCTGCATGAGTGCAGGATGCTTTGCAAAACGTCATCCCTCAAGGACAGAGACAGCAGTTCAGCAGTGCTCCTTCTTGGATTAATCCAGAATACTTGAAGTCTTTGAACTCTGGCTTCAGAGAAGCAAGGCACGTTATTTCTAATGGCTTCTGCCTTCCTGGCCTAAGATCTTTCACCACACTGAGCAACATGCTGCCCATAATAAAATATAGATTCATTATGCCAAGGGTTGACTCTTAAAAGTTGTCTAAGAGGGGGGACTTGGCAAAAAGATGGACTGCCAAAGTTAATTTATCCTGTTATCAATTCAATAGGCTTAAATAGGCAGTGAAAGTGTTTCATAAGTGTTCATTGTTCAGAGTTCAACCTAATACCTTCTGCTAAATTGCATTTTGAAGTTTAATCACAATCTACTTTATGTTTCTTTTGGTAATTGGGATCTCTCCACAGTACAATATGAAGAACTCAAGCTAATGGGCTCCTCGGATGGAAGTTTGAATTTTGGAAGTTTGCCTCGCAGTGCAATGAGTGAGAGTGCCTGAAATAACCCAGAACCTTTCACCCAAATAAGATGTTAATATTTTGATCATTAGGCAAGTCTCGTACTATTACAGGCAAGAGCAACAAAATAATCATTAATTTAAATGTTGTTATTTTGGGCTGTAATTAATGGGAGCAATTTCACCCCTCCGACACGCGCGCGCTGCCTCCCTCAGCGTGGGAGCCGTGGGGGGAACTGGCTGCTGTTTCGTTTTGTCCAAAATGCTAAATGTCGGCATTTTCTTCATACCAAAGGCAGAAACAGTGAGAAATGCTCATTTCTGGGCAGCGTTTTGCTCCGGGGAGGGATATGGATACTGGGAAATGGCATCCAGCAAGCTGTGACCGACGCGCAGTCCACGGTCCGGGCACTTGTCCAAATGCATGTTGTCAACTCCGCTACGCCTGATATCGGGTCTTTCAATGCCAGCCTGGGTTTGCTTGCTTTCTTTTTTTTTTTTTTTTCTTTTTCCTCCCCCCTCTTTCTCTCCTCTGTCAACTCCCTGTGTTTCCTGCACCTTAGGCATTACGCTGTGGACAAATATATATTTCCCTGCCACCGTGTACTGAATAAGCACCCTAAAACCTTTGTTCATGGTGTGACTGCTCTAATCACGTCAGCAGAGGTCTGACACAGGAGTCTTCTGCCCCACTGTGCTGCTTCACAAAATAAACACAAATGTCTTTCTACAGGAAGAAGTGAAGATGAGGACTTAGGTGCTTTAAATCTGCTGCTGGGGTTTAAGTCCTGTCTCTTTTCCTAATGCCCTTGCTGCTATTCTTTTGAAGATAATAAATCCAGAAATGTTCTCTTTTATTGCTAAAAATAATTAGCTAATAATTGAATTCTATGCAGTTTTTAAAAAGCACAAAGCAAAACATACTGCTTAAAAAGTGAGAAACCCAGGCAAACTATGTATGCAATAACAGTGAAAACCCCCTGCTATCTTACTTAATGATCAGAAAAATATTGGCCCAAGTAAAGCTGACAAGAAGAATGCTGTAAGATTTATTGTGTGCAGCAGGCATGTACACACGTGGGCTCACTCTCCTGCCAGTGAGAGCTGGGGAGTCATCAACAGAATTCAAAGATATTTTATCCAGTTACACTCAAAGAGAATGTATCCCACAGACTGGAACTGAAAACAGAGGGAATATAAATACAGATTGAAAGGGCATTAGGGTTCCTGACAGTAAAGTATATTTCCTGCACTAAAAGGCTGAAATTAATGCACCTATCAAATAAACACACAGCTCCATGGTATCTCTGATTTATAGATGTTAGAATTATTAGGAGCGTAAGATATTGTCAAAAACAATTTTATATCAAAATCTTTGTGCAGTGGCATTTTTATAGCAATTTTCAATAATTTTGGATACACTTACATCAACCTGGAATAACTCTATTGAATTTTACAGAATCCTTTCAGGTTTAGGAGCAGGTCTGTAATGCACAGGAATTGTACAGTAAAATATCCACTGCATACAAACAGATGTGGGTCCACATGCAGATGGTGAACTCTCTGTTACCTGAGACATTTCATTATTTTTATTTTTTCCCCTGTCTTACAAATGATGTATCATAGCTAAAATAAACTTACAGGCCCTGTGCAGAAATTAGTGGATGAAGCCTTTGAATCAGTGCTATGAGAAAGCAGAACCATCATATCCTTATGGCTGTCTCTAACCTCAAAATTATGAATCTCTTACCAGTAGAAACATGCAAAAAAGCCATCAGAAACAGTTTTACCTTATCAAATGTAATGAAATGAGTTAGTAATTCTGAAATATGTAAGGGAAGAAGGGAACAAAAGCTTGGGGATTTGATCCAGTTCAGGGCAATACAGAAACCATACCAATGGAATAGAGATGGAGGTGGCAGCCAGCTTTATCTTTGATGTGTACAGAGGCAGTTACTCATCTAAAGCTAGAAATCTGTTTTTCCTAGGAAATATGCTTGGTGAAGTCCAGACAAGAGTACACAAGCTGGGAGAACTCAAAACTGAGAAAAAAAATGTGAGTGTGATTGAGAGAGCAAAGTGTGCTCTGTAGCAAGGAATCTGTGCAAAATTTGGGTAATGTACAGCCCTGGGGTCCTTTGTGCAGAGCCAGACCCAAACATCTTGCAAATGACAGCAGAGGTGCTGCTCTGTGCCAGAGGGGTCTAGGAACATCCCACTGAGAAGTGCAGCTGTGCAGTTGGGAAACTGGGAGACCCTGAGAGGCAATAGAGAGACACTGCCCCCTCCCCTCAGGCAATGCCAGGTCAGGGGAAGGTGAGCCCCAGCAGGCACAGCAATTCCCTGCAGTTTAAGGATTTCCAGAGCCAGGGGTGACCCTGAGGCAGGAGAATGGGCCAGCCCTCCTCAGGCTGGCACAGACTGGCCCTGGTGGGAGCTGGGACCTGGACGTGGAGCAGGAAAAGACAGCGCTCCCAGGCCCTGCGTGCCTGGAGCCCAGGAAGGGCCAAGAAGCTGCAAAGCTCTCCGTCCCGGCAGCAGGGCAGCCAGCACTTTCCGTATGACCCAATTAGCCACTCCATCGGAACAAATCAATAATGGCATTTTCTGGAGACGAGCAGGCAAGTGCTGCTGGCTCGGCACCGCGCTGCTTGTGCAAACACAAAGGTGTCACCTCCGCGGAAAGCGGCTCTGCCACTGCACGGGGGGCGAGGGCGAGACCTGGCCAAGAGCCACCACAGCGTGGACCTTCTTCTCAGTGTTGTGCTGAGGGACTGCAGACAGATGGAGTTGAGGGCAGTGGTTTGGGTAAGGCAATGTATGTGGTAACCAAATTTAAGGAAAGTGAGAGAAACGTAGCAACCCTGTTTGACTGACTGAAACAGCAAGGAGAGGGGGAAAGGGTAGAACCATTTCCTTAGGTTATACTACTAACATTTCCTGCATGTAGGAACTCATGGATGCAGGAAAGGATCCAGATGGTGTGCCAAAAGACCTGGACATCAGTGAGGGCTGGGGTAATAGGAACAAGACGTGACTTAACAGTGTAAGTGCAGGATGTTGTACTTCAGGGTCTGATTTAGAACACCCAGTGCTACTCATCTAGAACCTCCTTTCAGTCCATTAATCCCAGGATTCCTCTGAAGCACAAAGTAATGCCACTGTGAAAAAGGCACACACTGTTCTGGGCTACACCTGTGGGCCACTTGAAGGGGAAGCAATACTAAAGTATAAATTTGGAAGATAAAAGTTTCAGACTTAGATATCTAATGCAAATGGTACAAATCTCTCTGATGTCTGAAACCTGCAATGTAGCTAAATTACAAGTAAGTTCTGGTAGAATCCACTGCATTAGTTGGGCTGGACTGTGTACACTTAATTGTCCCATCACCTTACTGGCCCAATAATCTGTTCTTACTCCTTCAGGAGACTGAAAGGTGATTTCACATATGAAAAGTCATAAAGTAATTATAAGACACTCTGTGGAGGTTCAAGACTATGATTTCCACATTTTAATCATCTAGGAAGCCAAAATGAGAACCCAAAAGAACCTTGGGAAGATGCATAGAGCACATTACTGTGGTTGCTGCTGAACTTTTTTGGAGCTGTTTTCTTGCTAGAACAGCCTCTATTTAACTTATACATCTCAAAGACAGGGATAATAATGAAAGACATGAAAAGAAAGTTATTCTTGTTCCCATTATGAAGTTAAAATCATTAAATCCTCAACTAATCTTGTCAGCTGAAAGGGAGAGACTTCCCCAGCACTACGCAGAATGCAAGGAGAGAGGGTTAAATAAAGACAGTAAAATGATGCAGTGACCAGCAGCAACACACATATCACACAATAGTGACAAACTAATTTAGCTCAAGGTGGTCCTTTCTCAGCCTCACCCTTTGCTTCCTGCACCTGTGCTGACTTTCATTGTTCAGCTTTTCTTTCGGATCCTCTCCCTGTATGTCTGGGCTACAGGGATGGGTCCCCTGGCTCTCCAAGCTGGCAGAGCATCTCACTTGCATCTCAGTAATCAAAGGAGATTCAGAAGCTATCAGGTGGGCTCTCTCCCTCAGAACCCTCTCAGTGACAGTGCCACAAATGGGTAGCTTTCAGGAAGACGGCTGCTGCCAGCGCGAGCTTTGATAATAGAAAAGGCAGCTGAAATTTAAACTTAGACATTTCTATTACTCAGAGGAAAATGTGCAGTCACAGAAGGTTTTCTCATCATCTGAAATTTCAAACTGCTGCGTGGAATGCTCTGGGGCCCATTTGTCACAGCCACAATGGCTTGCTTTAGAGTAGTTTTGTGACTTTCTGGGAAGAGCCCGGCATTGGTACAGGAGTTGTAAGCTGAGCTGATCATCACCCTAAAACATCCCACCGGGATCAATAACTTTGTGGTTCTGCCTGAGACCAGCCTCCCTTTAGCCTCTCTGTCTTGACAGACAAGTCAGACTGATGGGGCACATGATGAATTAAATATGGTCTGAGAGCTTCAGCTGACAGGGGATGTGTAAAGGATGTGTAAGAACTGTGTAGGTTTATTAGCTGTGCAGTTGAGAGATGTACAACCACATACTCCCTTTTTATGCATCTCATGTCACCTCCTCATCTATGCTACAGCACCAAAATCTACATGCAGGAGGAGGAAAGGTAGGTTCTGGCAATGTCACCAAAGGGCTGCTCAATTCCAGGTCAGCCAGCAACTTTAGAGGGAAGCAGGGTACATTGTCTTCTCTTGAGAAGTAAATATACATACACATTCTCTTTGTACATACTAAAATATTTAAATATGTAAAAATATGGATTATAATTAGGGGAAAGTTAGAATAGATTTGAATGTTTAGCATACCCTTGGTAGTTCTTGTTTGGTGTCTGTGTGATGCCCTCCCCACTAAATGATACTTCACTGTAATTGTGCCCTCTCAGTGCAATCATGTAAATTTTGCTCTTGTTCATGTTTTCTTCCTTTGCAAGCTCTGATGTGGTTATCATGACCATCCTGGAGGGGAGGAGGAAAGGACACCCATGGAGTTGGGGCTTGCATGATTAAAGCTTCTGGGATTGAGTGGGGAAGTTTATTCCCCAGGGTCCCACAGGGATGCCCTTGATACAAAAGTTAATACACTGTAATGGCCATAACTCTATATCCAGGGAACTGGGATTTCATGCCAACCTCCAGAAGCAATAATATCTTCTGCAGGAACCTACATGTTGATCAAGGGAATTTTTCTGTGAGTCCAGAGATCATTCATCTTTGGAATAGGCTCTATTAAAAATGACAGATCTTTGAATTTGTCAGTATCTGCTTTCTCATGGCTCTGCTCCATTTGGAGACATTTACAGCTGTGCAAATTTATTAGGGCTTTGCGGGAAAGCAAATGCAAAGCTCATCACACAATTATCATTTTTGCTGTTAAGCTTCTTCCTATTTTTGTTTATTTATTATGCCAATGTATTTCAAGCCTTTTAGCTGGAACGCCCTTGTGCGCACACATTTCCCCCTCTGGGAATTTGTTAAAACTGTTTGCTGGATATGTAAACTTGCCTCTTGTTTGGACCTTTCTAGCACTAGACCCCTCAAACCTGCAGATAAAGGTTGCAAACCATTGATCAGGGCTATGCACAAGGGAACAGAAGTGACCTGAAGCAGCTGTTTGTCCAAGCCTGGAGAACACTAGTGACAAGGCTAATTAATTCATTTCTCAGCTCCATGCCTTCTGTTTAATGTACATGCTAGCAGCAAACCACGTTATTTCACTGCAATCCAAATATCTTGTGGTAATGTGGCAATGTTCCTCTAATGTTTATTGAAAATTTCATTAAAAGGTACAGTGGGAAAACAGTATTTTGGTTTGCTTCTCCTGCTGGGTTTTGTTTTCTCCTATTTTGTTTCACTCTGAATCCTCAATGTTTATATTACATATGATGATGTTTCAATATTATTGAAACTATTAAGACATATTCTTAATATTTTCAAGTCAACTTTTATTCATAATATTCTGTTTCAATAAAATGCCTATTTTTCTACATGAGCTTTCTCCCTCATGACTATAACAGATCTCACTAAACCTCTAATTCCAAATTTACTTGCCGTAGAGCATAAAATGACAGCTATCTGTTCCATCTACTAAAACACACACCAGTACCTACATGGAAAAACCGTGCACCTAAACAGAAATCTGCATTTCTATAGTTTTAAAGAACAACAAGACATAAAAATCCCTAACCCTCCATGTCCTGCGCCGCAATTTAATCTTGTAATTGTGAATCTTAAAATTCCTGCGCCGCAATTTAATCTTGTAATTGTGAATCTTACAATTCATTCTTGAGAAAGGAGGAATACAGTGATGCAACATATACATTTGTGCATGCACAGGTACAGGTTCCCAGACTTCGTGGACACTCAAGTGCAAAGTTTCCACTGTCTTTATCTCAACTCATGAGTTTCGCTTCCTTTTTCCAATTCTTCTCCTCGCCACATCTACTGTATTCATAATTCTCTTTTCAAATGTTATCTGCTTGTAGGTTTAAGTAATACAACCCGGGAATAGGGAAGGACTTCAAAGAAAAACCAGATATTATCCATACTACCCACACTGATCCCCACGGACAAAAAAGTCAGTCTTTTCTTTTTGTTACCTAGGTGTCTATTTGGACAGTAGAGGTTGATGATAAAGTTTTCTGACCTCTTGCTGTTCCTCTCCCCAGTAGGATGATCAATGTGAAAGACTTGTTGGTGGGCAGGTTCACTAACACTGAAGAGGTTTCCACAATGGAGCAGCAGAAATTAAATTTTAGCAGCTGATTTGTGCCCAGCTCTTGACACAGAGTCCTTCCTTAGGGATTGTTTAGTCCTTCTCTAAGAACTATTTTGCTTCTAAACTTTCTTCCCCTCAACCAAGAGATCAAGGATCCCTCCTGACAGAGCTGGATCTGAAACAGGAGCTTTGATCCAGTGCCTGCTGAACTCTGTTGGTCTCAGGCAGCATCAGAAAATGCTGGATCAAGGCTGGAGGGTCTGGAAAACATTAACTAGATATGGTGTGTGGAAGCAAGAGATAAAGCTGGTAGGAAGGGGAGAGGGGGAGAAGTGGAGAAAGAAAAGCATTCCCCTGAAGATTTTTCTTCTTCATTTTACACCACACTTCAAACCACATAGAATTTTTCAGCCTTTACGACTGAGTGCTCTGGAAAAAAAATGAAAATCTGCCATGTCACACAAAAGAGCAGGCAAATAAGTGCTTTTCCTGTCTGAATACAAATGATAACATATCTTCTCTCTTTCTCTGGTGCCTTGTCATATCAGCCTCTGTCTCATTGTATTTTTAAGAGAACTACCTGGCCCTCTATTCTTGTTGCACAAAACAAACTAAGACATTGCCTATTTCTGCACACTGAGAAAAATCCCCTGTTAACCTAAGATTTGTTCTGCAGCATTCCCATGATTCAGCTGAAAAGGAAAAAAACACATTCTCCTGTGTGAGAAAGGGATTAATTGCTCTGGTTAAAAGAATTAATTCAGACAAGCAAAAAAAAAAAAACAAAAAACAAAAAAACACAAACAAGAAAGAGAATGACTCTGTTCGGAAACTGAATTTTGCTCTAGGATATGCATCTGTAACTTCTTCTGAAGTTAACAACATATCAAAGGCAGGATTAGGCCATAGGACATTTGAATCACTAGCCATGGATCCAGACCAAGGGTGGGAACAAAGGCCATCTTAATAAGCTGCAAATAGCAAATATTTTCATTGCCTACCTGCTCCATTTCCGTAAAGGTGCTCTGCTCCTCATCTTCCTCCTCGATGTCCGACTCTCCCACAGCAATAGGAACACAGATGGACAGGTCAGGATTGGTCATAAAATCGTCATTTTCTGTAATTCCTAGGTGTTTCTCTCCATTTTTGTTCATCCCGTCCTCAGCGTGATTCTCCTTGTGGTTCTCCATGTCTTTGCCGAGCTCAGCGGCGGTGTGGCTGTTCACACAGTTGTTAAGGGCACCTGGGTTCTGGGCAGCGAGCTTCATCATTGCCTTCTTCTCAGCTGTTGTCTTGGGGTGCCGGAGGACGTTGCAGCAGAAATTCCACATGGCTTTTTTGGCGTACTGGAGGCCCCTGTTGATCCGAGCAAAAGCGAGCTGCAGGTTGTTCATCTCCCCATCCTCGTCTGGCGCCGAGAGGTTGTCAGCGCTGAAGGAGCTTAGCAGCAAGGCAAGGAACAGGTTGAGCACCTGAAATTAATAAAAGTTGAAAGGAAATCGGTGAACCTTCAGCGTGGAGGTCTTGGAGACAGGAAGGTCTGAGTTCCATATTGTCTCTGAAAACATAATACCACTGTGGAACTCCCTCAAATACAGGTCATTTCAGTAGGAAAAGGAGGTCTGCAGGCACTTCCAAATACATTGATTTCACATGCAGAAATACACCATGGACACACTCAGACATTCCTTTTCCCAACCCCCAACCCCCTAAAATATGGAAAATAAAATATTAAGCTCAGAAACAGCATACAAAATAAAATTTTCATTGGAAGCTACACTTTGTAAATATTCTCAGTGGTGGCGGTACAATGAGTTGCCTGTAATTGCCCATATTCCATCTTGGAGCAAATCACTAATTACAGCACTAATTGACATCCATAAAGGTACTGTTTGCAAGTAGAAAAAGACTACAGGAAGAAGGTTTTCAGGACCTTTTTGCTTTTTAGTCAGTGTGAATATTGTTATTTATGTTTCATAGTAGATGATATATAGTGACCTGTACACGCTCAAGAAGTGGGTCTATGGGAACACCACTGCAGCCTTTCAGTGCTTAAAGAGGGGGTCTACAAGAAAGATGGGGACAAACTTTTAGCAGGATTGTTGCAATAGGACAAGGGGAAATGGTCTTAAAGAGGGTAGTCTCTTACTAGGCATAAGGAAGAAAATTTTTAAGATGAGGATGATGAGGCACTGGCACAGGTTGCCCAAAGAGGTGGTGGATGCTCCATTCCTGTAAACATTCAAGGTCAGGTTGGACTGGGCTCAGAGCAACTTGATCTAGTTAAAAATGTCCCTATTCACTGCAGAGGGTTGGACTAGCTGACCTTTAAAGGTCCCTTCTAACCCAGACTATTCTATGATTCTATGATAATTATATACATAGGCATGGCACTTAAACCAAACAGTACTGTTGGAAACATTTCTAACATTTGTATGCATTTTCACAGACAGTCTTGTTTTAAATATCCTCTGGGCCATGAAGAAAATCTATTGTGACTGTGAATAAACACCTAAGAGGTCAAATAGCTTCAAAAACTTTCCCTCCAGGCTAAAACAAGCCATCACAACCAGACTACTGTAGCTAAATATGAGCAGGGCTCACTTCCAAAGCAGGTTTGGTCCTGGAAATGCTGTTACTAGTCATGAAAAAACTATGTGAAGATTTTCACAGGTGTATGAGAGGACCCAAACTGAACTGGAGACTTAGATTCCTATTGTTCTTGCAACTTAGAACTGTCCACCTTTGCTGGTAAGATTAGACACAACTACACATCTGAGTGACATATTTGATGATTTAAATCTCTTTTTACACCCCCACCCTAAATAAATAAAATTATATCCAATAAATAAAACCATCTTCTTCTAGAAGGCTATTCCCAGTAATATCTCTCACAGGCTGATCACCAGTTGCTGTATGTTGGGGGTTACACTGGCTTTTGGTTTGAGAAGGAATGAATTACAGCTTTTGTGCTGGATTCACAAAGACAAGAAGTTCACACTGGAGGTAGATGCCTGGGATGATAAGAATGGGGCAAAGGTGACTCAAACCAATATCAGCTAAAATATATTTAACCCAAATAAACTGGGATCAAATTGCGTGGTATCAACACCACCGCTGCCTGTACAAGGTGCCAGCTCTGTGGCCCAGAGAAGGAGAGATCAGTGGTGCTGCAGTTCTGACATTTATAGCAGTAAAACTGACTTCGTGAAGGTATTTTATCTATGATCTCTTAATGACACCAGAAGTACCTTAAGTCCCCTGACTACTAAAGTCCCTGACAGACCAAAATAAACAATATAAAAAGGACTTCTGTTTAACTGGACCTTACCAAAACACCACAATCTATTGCTATTGTCCCCCCACCCTGTTCTCTCTCATTTCAAATATTCGGAATACGTGAGATGGAACTCTTAAAAGCTGGTCTTAATCACTCTGATGGCACTGCATTTGAAGTGTCCAGTCAGTATTGTAAAGTACCCTCTGCAATCACCGTGATTATAAACAAAAGCAGTTGGTAGCGCAGCAGTTGCCCACGTCTGTTATGAACCACTGAGTAAACTATCACTGCCCTGCTCTGGAAGTAAAGTGAGATTAAAGCTAATTGTTTCTTAGTTGGTCCATCATACTGGAGTGTCAGTGGCAGCTTCTGTGGGTCTCTTAATCACTGCAGTGGTCTGGTATGAATCAGTCTTTCTTTTCATACCCCACTCGGACACACTGCAAGTGATGTGAGAGGTAGT
>JAWWES010000081.1:4455176-4472150 GCA_035583135.1 Lophotriccus pileatus | reverse complement strand
GTGCCTACTTCCTGGTGACAACCTATGGACATAGGAAGAAGCTGGAAGAAGGGAAGAGATAAAGAAATCCAGAATAAAAATCTCCTGGACTTCACAGGTGAAATTCAGTTACCTTAGCAGAGGTGTCTGCTGATGTTTCAGGTTGTCTGGCACACCTGCACCAGACCTACAGGATGCCTGTGTTCTTCTTAAGCTCCAGCTACCCCCCAACCAGGACACAACGAGATGTTGCAGCAGGCAACTGAATCACTCATCAAGGGTGGCAGCTGCCTCCAGCCTCAGAAACCAAATCTTGAGGGTCTAATGAGACATCCAAGCCCCATTTCAATCAATAGAAACTCATTGTGTAGACAGTGGAGACTGACCAAACACAGGTGACTGGGCTAGGGTTACACGCATCTGCCAACTGACCCTGCCATGGCCAAGTCATCCTGAAGCAAATGACCAACAGGACGTACTGTTGTGGGAAATCTGTGTCCAGCTGGAGGCCAGGATGGATACCTTGGAGTATCCCCAGTGATCCTAGACAAAACTTAGTCAAGCCCTAGATCTCTGCAGACTAGTAGTAGCTCAGATGTCTTTTCCATATAGGAATGCCTCCGTGTAGGCACCATAATTTTGTTAGCTGAAGCTGAATTTCATCCTGTACTTCATTAATTTTGCTGTTCCCAGAATAACTTGTTTGAAATGCCTTGTTTTGCTTTTCTGTATTTATTTCAGACATCAAACTACAGTTAGATAAGTTTTTCTGGATACACCTCCAGGTGTATGTAATAGGTGGTAACACCTTTTAGTGTTGTTATTTACCATGGATTATAAAGGCAATGCTGTTTACTTACCAGAAGCACAGCTGACGTTTTGCACAAAGAGCTATTTGCACTTCATGCTTTTAGCAAAAAATAAATCTCAAATATCATTCCCTCCTTCCTTTATGAGCAGGTAACCTCAGAGTTGCATTGCTGGGCATTCAAATAGAGTGAACTGCTGAATAAGCACTTTATGTTTACTTATTCTCCCCATTTCACTACACACTGCATTTTCCAGAAAAATATATGCCTAACCCATGACACACCACATTTCCTGTAATAGGTTACTAATAATATCCAGTCCTCCTGGCTGCTAAGGCAATGCTTTCAGTTTAAGTAAAAGCAAGATAAAGATTACCTCAGTTTTCAAAAGCAGTGGCAGATTTGTCTGTCCATATGTACCCCTTTTTAAAAGAAATCTGCTTTCCAGTGACACCGAGCAGCCAGACTGTGAAAGCAGGTCTCTTTTTTGATCTTTGAGGTCAGGAATCAAATGACAGATGCACTCAAAGAAACCCCCAATTCCTTTAGTATAATTGTGTTAAGCGTTTAGCCTAATGACAATCCAGCATGCTTTTCAAAGCTTATAACTCTGGCTGTGCCATTACAAGGCACAGAGGATCAGATTATTCCAGACTAGTATCAGGTGCTTCCCTAAGGTGCTTGAACTGGAGGAGTTTTCCTAGGATGTCTGTAGACAATGGAGACAGTTTGGCATCCCAGGAGACACTGAAGGACTGAACTATCTCTGGTGGTGCCTATCAAAGCCTAACTTAGTTTGGGTTTATTATCTCAGAGCTAGATAAAAGCTAGAGGACTTTTCGGTGCAGGTAAAATAACAAACATAAAACCACAGAGTATCACGGGGGCAGGACCCACCCATACGAATGAGGCTACTCCCTCATTTCCCTTCCATTTTATTTTTATTTACCTTGACTTGGCAAAAATGAAGGGATATAAATCTTTATGTGTTTAACCTTCCATCTCTCATTCAGGCAGAGTGTGTGCAGCCCTAAAGCCCTCCTGTGAATTGATTCAGCACTGAGTTCTCTACCCTGCACTCTCACTGTGCCACCCAGACGGCGGGGAGGGGACATGACACCATGCTCAGTGCTGCACAGAATATAGGCTGAAAACCCACTGGGGAGTCTAAAGCCATTTCTTAGCAGACTGAAAATAATTCTGTATTTCGTTTAGGTAGTAGCAAGAACAATGTTGCACCTGCACAAACTCATTGGTAGGGCTAAGCCATTTCCAAAGCAAGGACCTCAAATACTGGTCTTGTTTGCTGCCAGAAGATCTCATGTGAGCTCACACACACAGCTTCTCCTGTAGTGGGATCTGCCTTGACCACAGACTGTCCACAAAACAAGTGAGTTTGATTTTCAAGCCCTTAATCTTGACTGTGCATGATGTTTAACTGATCTTTCATGCTGAGCAGCAACTAAGGGCAGAGTTTCTCTTCTGCCCAGGCCACACAGGACAAATCAAAGGCTGGAATCAAAGATGGGATGCTCCTTGCAGGGGGAGGTTCACAGTTCAGGAGCTGCTTTCAAGTGCACTTGTTTGCTTGTAAAACCCCAGGACCCTTCAAACAACACCAGTACCATTCTCTCTGCAGGAGGCAGAGGATAGGAAGGACAACTGAGGGCAGCTACAAGGGACCTGCATCACTTAAGGGTGCTTCCCTGGGGAGGAAGAATCTCCTAGGAGATAACCAGGCAGGTTTTTCTGTAACAACAGGGTCCAGAGCAGAAGACAAGCCCCACCAGTGAAATCTCTCATGCAGGAAAGCAAGTTGTTAAAACAAATTGTAACCCTGTGGCAGCTCATCATCACTGCTGTCACCCAGCTACACAGGAAAGCCCAGACAGTGCAGCACATGGGGCACCTGCCAGGATCATAAACTACTTATCTAATACTTTTTTGTGAATAAAACAGGACCTACAGACCTCAACATATGCAAATACACTTCCCTGGCAGTGCCTGGTTGACACAGATCAGCAAAAATCTCTTCAGGCACTCTCTGACCAGTGGAAAAATCTGATTTTCTTCCTTCCTGTTTGTTTTTGGATGACAATGGACATATCCACTGCTCCTTGGATAGCACAGATGGGAAAGATGCAGCTTTCTCTTTGGAGACCTTGATGACTTCTAGCAAGCCTAATACAATAGGTACCAATTATTATATATTGTTTACTGTCACAAAATCCATGAGGCTGCAAAGAAAAACTGCTCAGAAAGGGGCTTTCCTTGCATCAAGTAAGTGTTAGATCTGAGATCTGCAGTACTAGGTCATGTAGTCAGTCTCTCTGCTACTGGAGGATTATTTGTATCCTTGGAAGTATATTTTCCAATCCTTCATACACATTCATCCCAGGGCAAAGTTTACTAAGAGGGAGTACTCCTGCAAAAAGCAATTTACATGATCAGTTATTTTCTATATTCCCTTTTCTATTATTTCAGATATTTGTGCTTGGATAAGAAGCTTATATCCTTCCAGCCCAGTTTTTCTTTATCCTGCAGTCAATCTCATAATCCCATTCTTCTGATATCTTACTTTTTTTCTGTCAAAATGATCATGATACCAAAAGACTGGCACAAGGTCCTTGTGGCCTGGGGCAGGTGGGGGAGAACACAGGATGGAGCAGCATCAATCTCCTTCATGATTTTTGACCAAGATCAGCTGGGAAAATACATGGAAATGGGAACACAGATTTCCTGCCTTACAGCTGCACAACTTCCCCAGTGGACTGTGTTTGAGCCTAAAAGCAGGCTCGTAGTTTTAGATGAGAATTTTCTGGAGCACTACAGTGCCAGACCGTTGCAACAGGAATTTTTTTTTATCAACTCTGTATTAATCTCTTCGGTGAAATAACTGCTTTGTCTTCTTAAATATAAGAAAATGAAATTTAATAAAAACTGTGCACCAAACACAGCCTATTTCCTATGCAAAATCTCTGAACTACTTTCTGATGGTAATGAAAGTGGAAGTTATCCCCAGGAAAGAAAAAAAATGCAAGTAATATAGTAGGATTAATTTTTTTCATATGCAAATACAAAAGCGGCTATAATTTAAGTGATTTCATGTGAATGATTTCTATTTACCCTCAGAACGAAGAGAACAAGGCCTGATTTTAGCCCTGGCCCCAGCTACTACGTGCATTTCCCTGCCTGTGCAGAACAGAACATGCTTGGAATGCTCATCCTTGGGCATGGCTGGCACTCATGCTGTCCTCAGGGGAGTTGAAGGCATCGAGGGTTCTCTCTATAGGCAGACTGGGTCCAATCCACATGGGCAGAGGAGCCTGAGCACAATGTGTCCCATCCTAAAGCTGATGGCTGCACACACAAGATGAAATTGAGGAATAAAGTGCCTTTTCTCTCTGTTGAACATGAACAATAGGTAGGGTGGCTGATACAGCTGTAGCTGTCTTCAGGTAGACTCTATGAATGGGTAAGATGAACATCTTCCCTATCCTACTAATGCCTTTGTGGTATTTACCATAAGGCTGTGAGTTTTTCTGACCAGAGACCAACCTTCACTCTGCCTCTCCTCACCCCCAGCTTCTGCAGCACCCCAAAAGCTGGAAGAGAGAGGGGCCTATGTCCTTGTCCCTTAAAACACAGTCCATGAAACGCAGATCTGGAGCAATGCATGACACTTCTTACCATAACCTGCGCTCATGTTGCCGAGTCTTTTTCGTTTGTTCCCCACCCGTGTGAATAGAAATGTGCAGACAAGCTGTACCACTCCAAGTGCTGGTCAAGAACTGTTGAACTGAATTTAGATTTCTCTTGTAGCTGATGACTTTCAGTGGTATTTAAAAAATGTCCCTTAGAAATATCAACAGATGAGTCTTTGGAAACCCAGTGTTTTCTGATATGAAATTCTTAGTCTCGAAGTGCTATATGAGAGGAGGGTGAGATGGTGAGTGGAGGCAGATAAATTCCGAGAGTCACAGCATAAAAACAAACATGTTCCCGCAGGTTTTTCATCAGATAGCAAAACAACACTAATTCACCAGCATTGCAAGGGCTCCCTCAGAGCTGCTATGGACTTCTCAAGCCACTGTCTAGACAGAAAAGAAATGTGCTACCAGACAAGTCCAGTTGAACAGTTCTCCCACTAAAAAACAGCTGGTTTTGGGATGTCGAAGGCTCAACACACCCCAAAAACATTAGGGAAACTACAGAAAGTTTATTGATACATACTAAGAGACAATTACCTTTATGCTAAGTCAATAAAAACGTTCAGCTGTTGTGGCAGTGAGGATGTCAGGACGATTAGAGAGCAAGACAGACTGTACAGGTTTGGACTGACTCAACACACTTGAGAGTCTTTGCTACTGCCTTTCCCTGTAAGGATTGATGACAGGTGAGAAACTCCTGTATTATCCCTGGAATACTTTCACTAGCTGTATGCAAATAAAATCTCATCAGCTGCTCTACCAATTATTATACAGTGACTAGGCACAAGAAAAAAACCCTCTAATTTTGGAAGTTAAAGCTTTGTAGGTTTTACCTGAATTTACCCACAGAGAGGGGGACACCCAGCTGTGACCAAGGACTGTGCTGGTTCTGCACTCTGTCATCTAGAGGCTGTTATGTCCCTTGGGCAGTCAGGACTGGAGATCAAGGGAAAGAGGTAATTCCCATTCACACATGGCAGAAAACCTCTGGGGAAAGGTAAGCCACAGAGCATCAAGAAGATAAAATCCCACACAGAAGCAGAATAACGGTGAAAGAAAACCAGTGATAATGGCTGCAGTAAGCAATGGCTTCCCTGAAGCCAATATATTACACCAAAGAAAAATCAACATAAGGATAGGCTCAGAGACTCAAAAATTAAATCAGAAAGCCAATAAATAATTAATATAAGCTCCCTCCCTTTTTCTTTTCCAGGGAGAACACGATTTTCTTTAAAAATCTTACTTTCTGATCCTAGGTTTAATATTATAATTTGGGTTCCATCACAAAATTACATTTTCCTATTAAGTGGAATGTGAAAAGGATACCTCTTTAGTGAATTTGGGAGGTGTAAGGAGGTTCTGATTTAATCCATTTTGCAAGTGCAGATTCCTGGGAGGGCAGAACAAAGCGACAGAGTTGCCTGCCAGCCAAGGAGGTCTTCTTTCAGAAATGCTACAAAATAGGTTTCTACCAGTCATTTTGCATAGTATGAAATCTCCTGCCTTCACAGCACATGGCTGGGCCTGAGGCTTTCACACACCCCTGTTGGAGAAGACCCGTAACTCAAAAGTGGGACAACCCTCCATATTTCGTTAAAGAAACAGGGCAGGAGGGTTCCGCAGCAGTGGTGCCAGCTACGTACCCAAAATGAGGGCCCAGCTCTGCAAGGCAGGTGGTGCTGACACACACCCCTCACTGCACTCCTAAAAAGTGACCTGTATCCTCTGCCATCATCTGCTCTTGGCTGAGCTGTGGTTAATTCTGCGGGTTTCTTAGTGCTTCCTAAAGCCCCAGGGAGATATCCTTGGGAAGAAAGGGAAGGAGGTGGGTGTCTTTTCTTCCTACAGGATAAAGCTGTGTTTGTCAGAGAAGCATGACTAGAAACATGGGGAAAGCACTTCATGGAGGACTGGCTACCAGCATCCTTCAAACCAAGCCTGTGCTCAACCACAAGATCAAAGAAAGCCCTTCTTTCCAGGTGTGATGACCTCATCTTCGACTTCCCTCTTATATCAGGAAATACAAAAGTGTTTTGCTGATGTTGAAATTAGAGAATTGGGGGTTTTATTAATTGTATTCTCTGCATCTGGCTGAAATTCCAGCAACTGGGGCTACTCAAAACCTTATTTAGTGAAAGGTGAACATAAAACTGAGTAAGCAAAGGAAAAGGTTGATGGTGTAAGTTGTCCATAAGAGCATTTTTATGAGTTTATGCTCACTGCCAATCTTCCAGGGAGAAGAGAGGCACTGAGACCTAGGCAGCTAGTCTATTTTATGATCTAAAAATTGCATCTACTGTAATAAGCAAAGGCAAGCCAAGGCTTGTTCCCCATCCCTGAGGGTAAGCAGTTGACTGCTCTTCCCTCAGGCAGGATTGCTCCCTGGCTGCTGTCCCCAGCCAGGACCGTTCCCTGAAAGCCCAGGCATCAACTTGGATGGGGTGGCCAGGGAATGTGCTAACCAAGACAGAGGAGGGACACCCACAATGTTTGTTTTCATGCCCTACTCAGTTTATAGAGGCAGCCACCTGCCTGTGTTTTCAAACAGAGATTCTTCAGCAAGCATTTTGCACTCGCCAAACCTCCCAGGAATGGGATGGCATCACATCTAAATGTGGGAGACAGGAAAATTACAGGAGGGGAGAAGGGACACGGAAGTCTTCCAGGAAGAAACCTCCATACAAAGGAGTTTGTAGCACAAGGACCATGAGAGTGCTCTTACTTTTGCAGTTGCAATGAACGAGCCTACATGAGGGAGGCCAGAAAGAGAAGGGAACTCATGGTGAGGAGGAGGCTACAAACAGAGGGGCAGGGGAATTAATTGCTAGTAGAGCTGCTTAAAAATTGCCCATCCCTAAAAACATATGTAATTCCTCCTTTCATCTCCATGAAAATTCAGCATTGAATATATCAAGTATACTTAAAACCAAGTTCCATGATCAGTTAGAATGTACCCTTTTCGTGAGAAAATACTACTCTGACCTACAGATGGCAAAGCTTCTGTATAAAAACTGGCCTGGTCAAAAAAAATAAAACCACTTCTGCATGGAAATAATTGCAAGAGTTTCAAACAGCTTCAGGACAGAATCTTGGAATTTGTTTGTGCACTGGGGAGGTGAAGTCAAGATACAGGATGAAATGGACCTTGCCAGAAGATTACATGAAAGTCAGAAATCTAAAGCAATGTGAAAAGAGGAGATTTGCTCTAAGTATGACACTAGGAAGACTACAGCAGAGATATGGGGCAACGTGAAAGAGAGAATTACTATAATCACCTTTCCTATGAAGACAGACTAAGAGAATTAGGTTAGCTCATTCTGGAGAAAGAAGGCTCTGGGGAGACCTTATAGCAGCTTGAAGTACCTAAAAGGGCTACAAGAGAAACGGAGAGGGACTTCTGCAAGGATATGGAGTGATAGGACAAGTGAAGAGGGTTTTAAACTGGAAAAGGAGAGATTTAGGTTAGATCTAAGAAAGAAATTCTTCACTGTGAGGGTGGTGAGGCACTGGAGAGGGTTTCCCAGAGAAGTTATTACTGTCCCATCCCTGGGAGTGTTCAAGGCCAGGTTGGATGAGGCTTTGTGCAACCTGCTCTAGTGGCAGGTGTCCCTGCCCATGGCAGGGTGGTTGAAACCAGATGACCTTTAAGGTCCCTTCCAACCCAAAACATTCTATGACAATCAAGGCCAGAACTGACCAAAAAGAAAGAAAATACATTTTAGGTAGGAGAAAATTAAAGGAAGGGGGGATTTGGATCATATTCAATAAGAATTAATTTAAACAAGATTCTGGCTAAGGATGACCCAAACAATACAGGAAGAAGAAAAGTTAACACATGAATTTACAGTCAGCAAAATAGACATGAATTTACAGTCAGCAAAAGGGACTCATATAGCAGCAAAGAAATAAAAATGTTGAGGGACAAAAACCCAACAGGTCTGATTCTCCTTTCCTTTGCACTGTTTGCAGTAACACAAAATTGATGGAGTAGGTCTTGTATCTGCTGGAGATTTTCCTCAGCACATGTGGGTCAGTGGGTTTACTGAATTTGGAGAAAACTAACAGAATAAAACCCAGACAAGTGGACTTTCAGGAACAGAAAGAAATATGGAACAGTAGCAGGAGACCAAAGGACCCCCTTGACTGCAGGAATTTCTTACTGTTCAATAAGATCCCCGAAGGCAGGAAATTGGTATCTAATCCTGTGTACTACATTTAGTTCCCAAATTCATTCTTCAGTATATCTCCTTGGGAAGCCACAGACCATGTTGCCATGCATGTGCTAGGTGGAGAAATGACTATACATAGGCACTGTCTGTGGGAAAGATAAATTCCAGTATCTCTTAAATACCATACACCTGGTAAGAAGGCTAAGGATGTCATGCCAGCTGATTGTTTCACCGTATTCTTTTTAACAAGATATTTCTAGAGGCAACTGTTAGAATGCTCTACTTAGTTTTGGTGGGGAAAAACAATATTTTAAACTTTTTTTTTTTTTAAAGTATAAGATGTTGAAGAGTAGTGAACAATGTATTAAATTTGTGCCACCTGGTCCATTTTAACCTTAAAAACCTTGCCTTTTCCTCAACACATGCTAGGAATAATTCTGTTGTCATTACCCTTTCAATGACATCCAGACAACTCGTACTGTGACATTAATAAAAAGAGACACATTCAATTGTACCTACCTTTGCACACTCCTGTCCAATTAAATTTGACTCAGTGTCTTCTAGATTTTTTAATAACTACCCACCTATTAGCAAGCTTAACCACTGACAAAACCCTAGTTACACTATGAACCGAGGGCACATGTAGAACAAAACATGGGCAGTGTTTTACCCTGCTGATGCCTACTATATCAACAGGGCTGCAGTTTTCAAAGCAAAAATTCAGCTCCTGCTCAAGTCCTGGATTGTAACCAAATCTCAAAAAGAATTCACCAGTATCTTCACAAATAAAATATATATGTGAATACATATATATACAGTGGTTTGTATTAAAAAATATTTCATCTTGTCAGCAGTTCATATAGTGGAGTCAATGCTTAAACAATATTTTAAGAGAAAAATCTCTGATTTGGGAACACAATTAGAAAAAAGGGCATGAGGATGTTTTCCAAGTGCCAGGTTGACTGAACTAATATACTAAGATTCTTCTTCCTCCATATTTCCAAGTCATCTCACACCCATGAAGGTTAATGGGAGATATTTTGTATTCCTTTATACATATACCTACAGAAGAGCACTAGTATTATCACCAGATTTTATTTCTCTCTGATATATCCCAGTGACTCATTTATAGATCAAGTAGCAATATTTATAATTCTACTGATTAAAATCTGCACCAAATGCCAAAATCTGGCACAACCCACCAGTGAATCTGCTTTGGATTATTGTTTTTGGGAATTTCTTATCTCACAGATGAAAAAAAGAAAAAAAAAAGCTTTAGTCCACTTTTTGTTTTCATCCTCCTTTGAGCTGCATCAGAAGCAAAAGATTCCTTCTCCTCTGTATGCCAACTGTTTTGGGGATTTGGGCTATTTGTATTTTTAAAATCTATCTTTCTGTGGATGAATGTTGCAGGGAAAACACTGGCAGATTTTAGTATATATTTGACAAGGACACTATATAGTACCTTGAAAACATCAACTGGATACACTTGTCCCCTAATACAAGATGCAAGCTCAGATTTAGTCACCAAGTGCCAAGATTCAACTCTTCAGAAGAAACAGCTGAGCCTGTAGCAGAATACAGACACTCATAAATCTGGATTGACAGAAGGAAGCAGATTACTTTTCAGGAGTAGATTTTGAAGGTTTGTCCTCCCATCTCTTCTCAGGTGCATTACCCTCACATCTCTTGGGCAGAGCAGCTCTAAACCCCCCAGTTTTGAACAGACTCTACTTAATCTACCATACAATGGCATTTTGGAAAACCAGCAGTCTTTGATGGTCCATCACAATTACAGTGAGGTTAATTTGCCCAGACTTTTTAGCACCAGCATCTGGTGTTACACGTGATGGTGGGAAATATCTACCCAATAAAATAAATTATAGTTATTTATGTGCCTAAGGATAAATCATGCAATTTTTAAAGCCTGGAGTCTGAGGCAAAAGGTTTGCATTTAAAGTAACCCATGTGAGGAGGATGAAGGCTTTCTATCTCTGTTGGGACTCATCAGAGGCAACTGGACTGACTGATGGTTGGTGTCAGGATTTATCTTTTTGAAGCATCACATGATGCCATCTGTTTCTGGTGGACCTTTCATTACCCTTGAGGATGTTTAATACTTAAGTAGATACAGGCAGATGTTTGCAAAAAAGCATCGACTACCTGAGTGCTCTGCTTCCCAGTCACTTCTCGAGAAAGGATGGATAATGGGAAATACAAATAGCTAAAGTTGCTTTGGGACTCATGGACTGTGCAGGTAGCTGGCTTGAAAAATATGAAGAGGGAAGCTGGGAAATGTGCTGGGGTTTAGCTGCCTCCCTCTGAGTTTTGAATTCTCCAGTATCACACCAAATGTTCCCGCTCCCAGCCCTAAGCGTACATGAGTAGAAGCAAAAGGGACAGTAACATGCTGACAGTTGTTTTGACACTACTTTGTTTGTGTCCCCAGTTGTGCTTATTCATGTATTTTGGGGCTGCTCTTCCGCAAAGTCGCACGTGACGCGAGAAGGAAGGTTCGCCTCCCTTATGTAAGTGTCCGAGTTGATGAGACAGGCTCAAATGACACTTCTGCTTCTCACTAATGATCCCTTGGGCTGCCTGGCTGCTTCTGGACCCTCTAACTCTCCAGCCCCCATCTCCATTATTTCCCAGCTCTCATTATGGCTCCTGCAGCTCTCTGATGAGCCCTGCTCCTCCGCGGTGCCCCACACGCCCTCTGCGCGCCGCTTTGCAGATTCTGTCCGTCCTGACGATGACTGTTACTGACATGCCCATTCCTGCCTGTTTATCTACAGCCCTTCTCAGCTGATGTAACCAAAACACAAATGCCTGTTTCCAGAACGCTGGGAACTGCTGAAAGAGCAGATAAGGTGAACAAGGGCACCCGGGACGTGAACGCTGGGGTGTAGAGGGAGAGGAGGGAAGGAAGTGCTCCAGCAAGACTTGGGACAACCTGAATCTCTCTGCAAATCTCCTATGGCTCCCCATTTCCTTGCAAAAAGCTGTTCTTCCACAGCTTTTATGTAGTTGCATCTTATCCCCTATTCCTTCCATCGTGCAAGAAGTGGAACTGGTGGACCCCAAGGAGAGTACCTGCCTAGTGGTAGAAGTACAACATATAAAGCTTGGGGATGAAGACCTCTACCATGGTTTGAAAATTAAAAGAACTAACCCCTTAAGTGCTGTAATTTGAGCTGTAATACCTTCATACCAAACCTGCTTTCATTTCCAGCAAGCAGATCTAACCTAGTATTTGCAATCGGAAGGTACACAATATTTTAAAATTCCAATTCATTTATATTCATTATCAGATGTAATACAAACACTACAGTTCCCTCCAAGGGGATTAACCTTTTTTCACAGAGTGGATGTCTTCAGTGGCCCCCATGAATAAGAGCATGTTTGTCATTAAATGCAAAAATAATTACTTGATTCAGGGCAGCAAGTCTCGCTGCAGCTCTTGAGTTAAGCACTTCTCTGGGAATAGACAGGAAAAAACACAAAAATGGGGCTTTGGTATTTTAGATTTGTACATAATTTGAGAAGAAAATAAGGAGATAGCTGTAAAAGTGCTATCATTCATCATCAGAGTTCCATTTTCATATTGGCACAGGCAACCTGAATGAATGAGGCCTCATTCCTTTTGGGGTAAAACAACCCTCCGTCACCCTGTAAAAAGTTTCATGGTCTTAAAAAGCTCCCTAATTTGATGCTTCATGTCTTTTAAAAGCATTGGAGTTTTGATGTATCTTCCCTCAGTGACAGCCCTATCATGTCAGGCAGAAACACAAGCCTCCATCTGAAGATCACCTTTGACCATCCCAATACGCTTTGGTTGTCTGGGCTCTTGAAATGTAAAATTGTAATCCACTTTCACCTAGGCCTGTTAGAAGCTGTTTTGCTATTACTTGTGATTTTGCCACATGGGACAGTGATAGTTCTCTATATCCATTTCATTTAAACAAAGAGAAAATCTAACACATTACCATAAACCTCTTTCGAGCCCAGAATGGTCTGCTGAGAAATTTGCAGTGATGGAGATGTATCAGCATTGGGTGAGACAGGAATTTATGGCTACTTCTACACTAATAAATTAAATGTGCTCAAGAACATTTTCTGGCACTGAGGATAGAAGCAAAAGATCATCTTGCTCTGTAATATTAAAATTCTTCATACTCTGCACTGACCACAGTTTTCAGTGGGGATAGTCCCTTGCCTGTGAAACTCCCATACAGCTGGCCAGTTGATGGATTCCCACATGGTGGGCTAGCAGTTCTCCTTCACAGGTGGCCATATACACTCTCTCTTGTGTTCCTCAATTAGATATCACGGTGCTCATTTAGTAACAGCCAGTCATTAACTCTATGAAATGGCTTTATACAGAAGGAAAGCCCCCATGCTGAAGACCATGCAATGCAAATAGCAGCTCTGTCTTACACATTTATATAATGTACATCACAGGTGCCTCTTTTGTATGTGTTTTTTTTTTTTTTTTGCTTTGTTTTGTTTTTTGTTCTGTTTTCTTGACCACACACATCGAACCAAAGGGAACATTAGCAAACAAAATAAAAAGAAGGTATTAGGGAGACACATGGGACCCAACTCCTCCTTACGTTACTTAGGGTCTGTCACTTGGGAATGTGATTCAAGACAGGAAATTGCTGTGAATTTCTTCTCACAGATTAAGCTCCACATAAAGCTGTAGTAATTTCTCTTCCCCACCCAAACTATCTTCCCAGTCCCAAATCTCTCTCTTGCACATTTGTCAGTCCAGGATGACCTTTCATCCTTCTTGTCCTTCTCCTCCTTCTAGGATGTTTGCTCCCATCCAGGCTGCATTGGTGGTGGTCAAGACAACATTCTCATGGTTGGGAGGGAGACTCTTGTGAAAGAAGAAGATGAAGTGGAAGTACTAAGAAGTTATGCATTGCTCCCATTTATAGAATCATTGAATGGTTTGAGCTGAAAAGGACCTTAAAGATCATTAAGGTTCCAACCTTAAAGTTCTAACCCCCCCTACCATGGTCAAGGAAACTTCCACTAGACCAGGTTGCTCAAAGCCCTGTAACTTGATTTCTTGTTTGCTTGCTTGCCCTGCTGCAGAACTATCTGTCAGAACAGCTCTGGTAACATATTTTATCAACAGACTTTGGCTCTTAAAGATCAAAATGGTGGTGAATGGAACCTAATAAGGTTCTCCTGGTATGTGACCAATTTGAAAATCCACAGATTTTAACCTGATGGAGGCTTAGTAGCACCTTTCCAGAACATCTCTTCAAGGAACTGTCCTACATGGACTTGTAGGAAAGGCACGTAGGGAGGGACAAACCCTGTCATTCCAAGAATGTGACATTTCCATGTTTCTGCATGAAAAAAACATCCATTAAGGCTTCCTGAGAGTAAAAAGATGGGTTTCAGCTACATCTGACTTTCTCAGAGAAAAGTTTCCACTGAGTTTAACCAAAGCAGATCACTTCAAATCTCATCCAAACCATGCTGAGCAGCTCATGCTCATGCTCATGCCAGGCACTGAAATTACCAGAGGGAAACACAGGATTGGACAATCCTCAGGGTCACCAAGTCAAGTTCCCTGCTGACATGTGTTGCTTCTTTCTTTCAACATCTAATCCATTTCACACACTGCTGGCTTGGGGCTGGTCAGTCTTACTGGAAAGTTCTCCCAAACAACCTCACCCGAGTGATAATGAGAAGCCTCCTTTCCAATCCCAGTAATGGTACCTACAGTGATTTATATTCCTTTGTTTTGGGATGAGCAGCATCCTGTCACTTAAACTGTTCTCCTCCCATGCCCAGCTCCGCATTGCCCTCATCAACTTCATATTCCCATGCTGTGCTTTTCCCAGTAGACCTTGATTTTTCTTGAGAATCAGTCATCAGTGGGATGTATAGCATATGCAGTATTGCAGATCACTGTGCAATAGCATTCATATTCTCTTTTTTCCTCTGTGATTAGCATTCCTGATATGAATTGGAACGTCATTTACTTTTTCAGTGGGTGCACTGTATTGGTACATCCCTGCATCAGAGCAGCTCAGTCAGCCAGTGATATGCCCATGGGGGTTTCTACACCTGGGTTTTCCTCCTAATACATCAGGGACAGAAAAAGGTAGTTTTAAGGGCTATTTAATCCAATGCATTTAGATTTTTTGGGCGGTAAGATATTTTATGACTTTGCAGACTCCATTAACCAGATCTGACTACAAAGGCACCCCCATGCAATTATTTCAGATGTAGATGTCCATGGTGACTAATACATATACAATTTCTGCTGGTAAGCTACTTGATGATAACATAAATTCTTAAATAGGGCTGAGTGCATGACCTTACACTTTGTATTTCATATTTCCATGCATTATGCATTAATTCAATAATGGTTATGCAATCCTGCCTACAGGATAGCGTGATACCCTAGAAATTGGTGGTGCTTTCTACCTTTGCACTGTATTCTCAGAAAAAGGCATTAATATTTTCCTGAATGGACAGTAGGAGAAAAAAAATTAAAAAAGCCTAGGACTGATACTAAAGGAGCAATTCCAGCCTTATATTTTGCCTTTCAGGTAAATTCTGAAGATGTCACTTTCCTGGTTACAGACACTGTATCTTGGCATGCTTGTGACTCTAGTAAGACAAAACCCACCACGGAAACGCAGCAGGGATTTACCAGCTGTGGTGAATTAGGGAACAGTGGTGGATGTGCCATGGAAGTACTGGGACGTCTGTGAATCAGAGGTGAAACAAAGGCAATCCAGAACTCAGCCCTGAGGGTGAGTTAATGGACTGCAGCTCTTAGATGGGGTTAACACTAACTGATGCTTTTGGGTGCTGTCTGTCAGGCACAGCCCGATCAGAGCATGAGCAAAGACAGTGGGGGCATTTCTGTGCCACATCAAGCTGTCCCTTCACTTGGTGGCATTTCAGGAGTAGTTGGCAGAAAACATGTTTCATCTGTGTGGCCGTCAGAAGAATAAAAAGGTGGCTTGGCCAGTGCACGTCACACACGCAGAGCGAGGCTGTTCTGTCCGTGACTGAGGTGTCAGTTTTATTCATGCATGTTGTTTGCACCCATTACACAGAACTGTCCCCTGAGAAGTGGCTGATGTCATATCGACTCTCACACTGGCTGACCCGCTGGAGCAGGGGCCACCAGGAACTGCCTTGTGACCCAAATCCTCCTACATCTTCTTAATAATTCCTGCCTCAGTGATTTTCCTTATTAATCTCAGTAACATAAATACACATAATATGTTAAGGCCTTTTTAAAACTTAACAGTAAGCATAATCATTCAGTCAGCTATTTCAGAAGCTTCCTCTTACAAATGAGGGAGAAACTTTTATTATCTGTCTGGTTTGGCTTTACCTTCTAAAGCAGCTTCAATGACTCTAAACTGCTATCTGACAACAGTAGCATGGTTTTATTGTGTGAAAGAAGTTCCACAGCACATAGTTTTCCAACTATGCTGTAAAGTTTAGTTCCTTGAAGATGACTCATATATCAGTTGACCAGCAGTAAATATAGTTTCGTGTGGCATTGCACACAAATTGTCCAAGACATTTTTAGGATATATGAATACAAACCAAAGACTAAAGATTTATTAAAATTCCTTTCAGCAGCTGTGCTGCTCTGTAACACGATGTTGCTCAGGGCACTTACTAACTTCCCTGGATTTTCTTCTACCATTCCTTTGAATTTATGTGAGGCTGGATAAGACCTGCAAACAGAACCACTGAACGTGCCCCAGAATCTCAGTGGTTTGTAACACTTTCAACACCAGTTTGCAGCCCTTACAGGAGTTCAAGAGCAGGTCTGCTTCGTAACACTTGGCCTTGTAGTTGGGAAAGTGAGTACAGACACCCCCACACTGGCAGATGTGACAGATAAAAGTAGTTACTCTAGATGAATGTGCAGATCTGCTACATCAGGAAAAATGCTGTAGGATTTCCTCTGTGCCTTCAGAGACTACAGAAGCATTTAGGGTCCAGATGAGATACAGCCTCAGGACAATATTTTTTATCAGAACTGACTCCTGAAACTCAGAGGAGGAACAAGGACTTCAGCAAGTTAAAAGAGAAACTTTGCAATGGTGTTACAGGTAAACGTTTTAGCACTTGACTGTTCTTATTTGAAAGGGCTCGTGGTGCTTTCTGGATACCAGACTTTTTGGGTCTGATGATGTTCAGCAAATAAATGAATTGGTAAGTTCAACCCACCCTTGTGGGCGGTGGACCAGGTCGAGCCTACGAATATTGGAGGAGACAATCAGAAAAGGAGGATGAAGGGGATTACCT
>JAWWES010000081.1:4390389-4455076 GCA_035583135.1 Lophotriccus pileatus | reverse complement strand
TTACGGAGTGGTCCGCAAAGGGTCTCGGCGTGATCGCCTAGGGCGTTTGGGGTGCTTTTAGAAGCCGACGCCCGACACACCCTCACTGAAGAAAAAAAGAATTTAGCTGATGCCAGAGGAGTAAGATGACCTCCTCTCTACCTGCTAATCAACATCATGAAATCTCCATGCAGTTAATATTGGATGAGTCTCATGATTCAGAATCTGTTCTTTTCATCACCTATGAATCATTCTCTTTTTTCTTTTTTGAGTGACCCACACACAAGAATCATTGCTATTTACTGGTCTTTGCCACATCCTTACAGAACTGTGGGCTGAAAACAATAAAGCTAGCATTTTGCTTTCAGCTGACCAATAACTTCAGCTTATCCATGCCCACAGAGTTTTTCAATATCTGGTTTTACATCTGGGACAACCTTTTTTAAAGCATTGAAGGTTAAATATATGTAGATAATGTTAATGCAGTCTCTGCTGAACCAGATTTCATATTTAACAGAACTTATGTACACTGATGAGTGCTAATATCTAAGGGTATCAGATGTTGCTAATTCACATCTTTTAATAATCCATGAATATTTCAAATGTTAACATTTTCCCCGGAATTTAACACATATTATTTCCATCTTTCATCATCATACACAGAATGCATTGCTTAATGGCAGGGGAAGATTAACTTTCTGGATTTCTGGAGAAACTCTCACAAAAGATATAATAAATAATTTTTTTCTAAATAAAGTAGCATTTTTTTTCCCAGCTCCTCTAATCAAATTTAATTCCAAGAAAAAAGTTATAGAAACAGTAAGTTATGGAAAAAAAAATAAGTAATCTGCCACTTTCTGAGTAATCACAGCTTAACTTCTGACTTTCATAAAAAACCACAAAAACCCTAAAAAATATAATTTGCCCTTGCAATCAACATTTTCAGCACAAAAATAACTGTTAAAAAATAAATTAATGTAAACAAAAGAACATGCTCTGTTTTTCTACAAGCTCGTTCAAGAACTTTTTTATCCCAGCAGCTGAGAACCAAAACAGTGCGTACTTAAAAGCAAAACAACCACTAAAACCAATCAGTAGCAAAACCCCCACGTTTTTTATAGCAGCATCTACTATTAAACAACTCACTACATAAACAGTAAGGCCATTAGAGCCACAATGTCAAAGATGCTCTGTAAGCTGAACAGCAGAAACGTTTCCACGATGACTGAAAGCCAGCAAAGCGCTCCTTAAGATGTCAACAGGGAAATATAATTCAGTCTTAATAGGTTCAGAGCTTATGTAAGCCATGCTTATGGGGTAGTCTATTAAAAAAAGCAGGCGAGCCAGTGACATTACAGTAAACACAACCTGTAGCTTCCTAGAACGTGCAGGCTAAAGACATCTGAAACTCCAGTCAAAGACACTGTGCTGCCTGTGAGGTTCACGTGTTCTGGACTAAAAATGAAGGGAAATAAAACATTTCCAAGACCAGTGACAGTTGAGTGATATTCACACCTCTGTAGAAAAGAGATCTGGAATATTTTCATCCCCATGAATGGCCTAAGAAATAAAATAATTATAACCAGCCCAAGTGACTTACTTCTGCTAAAACATTATCTGATCTAAAAAAAAAACAAACCAGCAAGCCCTCATTCCCTATGACTAATGCAATGTTAGCAATTTTGTATTTGGGATAGGAACAAGCTTCTCTGGGTGACAACTTGGTTCATCAAATTAAAGTCATGGAGCAACATGAGATTTGCCCTTTCTGGATTAAAAAATGGTACATTTTCACACACCCACCAGGAAAGGAAGAAAAAAAACTCAACATCTTGAGAACTCACCACCAGGTTTCCTATCACCATGACCAACAAGAAGACAAGAAGGCACAGTGGCTGCCCAGCTACTTCCATACAGTCCCACATGGTCTCGATCCACTCTCCACACAAAATCCGGAAGATGATGAGGAACGAGTGGAAGAAATCGTTCATGTGCCATCGTGGCAAATTGCCAGTCTTGCTTATCTTCTTCACGTTGTCCAAGTAGCTTTTTCCAAAAAGCTGCATCCCTACCACGGCAAAAATGAAGACGATGATTGCCAGCACGAGGGTGAGGTTGCCAAGGGCACCCACTGAGTTACCAATGATTTTAATGAGCGTATTTAAGGTCGGCCAGGACTTCGCCAACTTGAAGACCCGCAGCTGCAAACAGAACACAAACAGCAGTGTCAGTTCACAGAAGCAAGAGACATTTCAGCCAATGAATTATTAAAGTGGGTAAAACGCGAAAGATGTTAAAATGCCACAGTGTGTGCGGTACAAGGTGATTTTAGCCATACTTCCTGTTAACCCCATTACATCTATTAATAAAACATCAGCTGGGCTTCTAGGAAGAGAATTAGGTTTTCCAGAGCTATGCTCTGCCTGGCTGGATGGACAAGTTCTTAGAGGCGCATTCCCCCACTACCACAGTGGGGATGGGATGGAAGGACAATATAAACGTCTTAATATTTTCTTTTACGTTGCTTTTCCTCCTCAAATTAAACAGCCTGGCAGGCATCTGGAGGAAGGAGTTTAGAGTTTGATCCCACAGAGAGAGAAGGAATTCCTCTGTGTTTGAGAGCAAGCCTCAGCCAGGTGCTACTAGCTGTTAGCTCCCAGGGTGAAAATCACCTCTGTGCCGAGGATCACGCAGTCTGTGCTCAACCCACGTCCCACTTAAGACCTATTTTAAGGATGTAAATGGTGCCTAGCCCTTGTACTCTGTTTTCAAGTGAAGGTTTAATATCAGCCCTATTGAAAAGGGCTTGCTCAAAAACTGCAAGGAGACACTCAGGACAGAGATGGAAAATTTGCATTTTTGAGCAGTGTAGAGAATTTTGGAAAAAAAAAAATTCTTCTGCTAAAGGTAACCATAAGGGCTTGTTTTCCTGATCTGCAAAATTGTGAAGCCATATCATGGCCAGAATGATTAGCATGGACATCCTGGTACACAAAGTGCAACACAGATGTCAGGCTGGCAAGGAAAGTACTTTTCTCTTCCAATATGTCACCAGTCTCTCATTAATAGAACACCACTATCCCATGCCTAACAAAGGAGCTGACAGCTAAGAAGTTCCTGTGAAAGACAGGTGCTATGTTATGCTGATCAGTTCTAGAAAAAAAAAAAAAATCATTCCGTGAATAATTCAAAGACAATTTCTTTTGACAACATCTAAAAGAACAGTGGCATGTTTATAACATAATTTAGGAATAACAACTCCTAAAACAACAGGTTACTGGCTCTTGCATTTTTGGGCTCTCAATTACCTGCTGACTGTGCTAACAGGTGTACGGGTATAAACCAGCAGATTTTTGTTACAAATTGGAATTCAAATATTTTAAGTGTGCTACAAGTACCTGGCACAGCTAGAAGGAATCAAATTATGTTCTCATTTACCCTGATGTAAATCTGGAACAATTCCATTTATCCCGCAGCCTATAATTAGTGTCACGTACTGCTCACCAGTTTGCGGCAATTATCGGCAGATGCATTTTTAAGAAAACAAGCTGCATTCATGTCAGAGTTTATATGTAATAAAAGAAGATGGGTAAGGACAGAATAAAACCATTACCAGTCGAAAGGAGCGTAACACAGACAGGTTTCCCATGCTGGACAAACCCAGTTCCATCAGGCTTAGAATCACAATTATGCTGTCAAAAATATTCCAGCCCTGCTGAAAATAGTAGTAGGGGTCAAGGGCAATTACTTTGAAGACCATTTCTGCTGTGAAAATCCCAGTGAAGACCTGCAGAAAGAAAAATATGAAGTCAAAGTAACCTTTTAAACACAGCTCCTTGCTTGCAGAGTTTCCATTGCTGCAGGTGAACAGAGCAGAAAGCCAAAAACATTTTTCACAAACAAATACTTTCTTTTTCATGGCTGATTCTTTACCACTATTACAATTTTTTCTTCTCTTTCTGCAATAATACACTGCTGTAAACTTACAATGACATCTGACTTCAAGCTCTGTATTGGAACATCCATTTCTATCTCCTTCCATCATCTGAAAAATCCCAGTGGTAAAAAAAAAAAGAAACGTGTAAAGGTGTCTTTTATAAAGGTTAAATCAATTCATATCAGTGGAGAAAGCTGAGTGAATTCAGTGTGAGTGTTAAGGGTTATTTGGGTTGTAGTGTACCTCCTGTATTACCCCTTTTTATTTTGTTATTATTATCAATAGAAGGGCAATGCACGCCTCCAGTTATTCTGAGGTTATTGCTGAAGACGATTAGAAACTCTAATTTGAGTCTTGGTTCTTTTTTTTTTTTTTTTTTTAATACAAATAATCACTGCAATCTTCTTTTCACTGCATCTTGGGAACACATTGGTTATTTATGACCCAGTTCAAATGTCATATGGTGGAACTTCTAATTGGAACATTTTTCTTTAAAACAACATATAAATATTGCCTACGAGGCAGGGGGGGGGGGAAGGCTGCTGACAACAAATTCAGTTTTAACACATTCATGTAAAGTATCCCAGATCTTGTCCTTTTATATGCCCTCCTTAATTAACAGTTTAAATGCACAATGCAAAGCCACGGTCAATTTAAAATGACAAAATGTGAGCACCAAGTTCTTCGTATACTGTTTTATTTTAATTTCAAGTCCTAGTACAAGCTGCACAGAGCTTTCTGGAAAATTCTGGAATTTCTGCTATTTCTGAAACAGAAATAGATATATATGCAGAAATAGATAATTTCTGGAAATGTATTTAGTAAAGCACATGGCTTTCTGTGAAACAATCAACATTAATGCACCTATTTGGTCAAAAAAGAGGCAGGGATACAGAGGTCACACATCCCTAACATACAGTCAAGGAGAAATGTTTTCCTTACAAGAAGCTGAATATTTGCAGCATTAGCCCAGAGAAACTGATCAACTCTGAGCAACAGGGATGAGACACTTGTTAAGATGTGAAAGGGAAAACTTAAGGTCATGTAATCATGACATTAAGGAATAAAAAATAAATGAGTATAGCCTGCATTTGAGGAAGGTTTGGGTTTATTTTCTAATGTTTCTAAAATTAATTACTCTGAGTGGCCATTTTACACAATTCCTTATGTAAATTACCTTCTCTTTCTCATCAGGAAAATGATACCTTGGATTGCAGCAATCCTTTGGGACATAACAACTTCCCATCACCACCTCATACCAAGAACACAACAAACAACCTGTCTCGTATTTCTAACTAGCCAACAATTCCTGAGTCACGGTGGTTAGAGATACCAAAGGCTCCCAACATAATGCTCTCAATTTTCCTAGGACAGAGAACAAGACAGAACTGGATGTCTGTGAAATTGTATCCAGGGGACTGCCTTAAGAAACTACGATACCACCCTGCATAAGTTATGCAACCATCCTGCTGAGAAATGACTCAGGAGGATCACTTTCTTTGCCTGAATCATTTTAATCAATAGCCTTCTGAGAAGGAAATGTCACAGCAAGGCAGCAAAGTGTCTGGGCTTTCCTAGAGGCATCAGGAATGGTGCATGTGTACCAGCTACAGATTTCAAACAGCGGTTGCCAAACCGCCGGCACCTGGTACAGGATGGCTGCACTTGCACAGGAGGATGGATGTGGATATGTCACATGAGAAAGCTGGAAAGAAAACAAGTAGCTTAACATCCACTGGTGCCAAATATGACACTGCTGATTTGGAGGACTTTGTCTTAAAAAAAACACCCCAAACCTTTTACCTATCGTTTCAGCCATTTAGGCTTTGATACTGCACAGAGGTATTTCAGCTTCGAAAAGGAAAAAAAATAAATTAAGGGAATCTTGCTCTATCTGCTAATTTTTTGGGTGGTGTGTGGGCAGATGAAGCATGTAAAGATGTACATGTTCTTGGCTGGCCTTTTGCTCACATTTAAAAATGCTGATTCCTCTAAGTGATGAACCGAAGGAGTCTGAAAGGAGCAGACACTGAATGAAGCGGATGGACAATCAGAGCAGGAGAGCTCCAGTGACTGCCAGATCCAGAGAAAGCAAATTTATGTTCCAGTCTCCTTCTTTCATTTCACTCAGAAGCATTTGTTCTGAGTAAAAAAATGCCAAAGACCTGCCCTCTTTAATATTTCCCCTGTTTAATGCTAGAATAATCACGTAGAGAGGGTTAGATCCAACAGGAAGGCGACAGCCAGCCAGCGTGGGGGCTGAGGGGGGGCTGGCAGTCTGCAGCTTAGGGGATGCAGTCACCTGGCAGCCTGCCCTGGGGCTGGGACTCCCTTCCCTTTCACAGGGAATTGCAAAAAATGTCAATTTTCATTAAAAATGACTTTGCAAAATCCTCCACAAAATGGAGTTACCTTTGTCTGACCTGCTCCACTCACAATAAATCCAGTTATGCAGAGGTTTAGTAAAGCTGGTGAGGGTGAGCTGGGACAGTCGGGCTTCTCACAGACCCAGCCTCAGATCTCAGAAGAAGGGGAGCACTGAGCCATCAGCCTGCTACAAAAAATACTGGCAGGCAGGCTGTTTTGCTTACTTTACACTTTAACACAAAAAGCAGAAATGGCTCTAGGCAAAGCTGAGAAACTCACAGTGAGATTTCTTTTTTTTTTTTTCTGCAAAATTTTGCAGAATTTCCTTTGCAAAATTTCTCCTGCCAAAAAAAAAAAAAAAAAAGAAGGCAAACCCAAACCATGTGTCTCTCTACAAACTTTCCCTCTTTGCCAAAAATTAGGAGTCGTGTTGGCAGGGGGGATGCCAAGGCCTAAAGTTTCCCTGCCTGTGGTCTGCAAGGGAGAAGCTGATCTGCCAAAAGCAGACACCTTGACTATCTTGAGTGCCAGGGAGGGAATTGACAGCACTGCCACCTGCTTTGGTGGACACTGGTTCCAAAGGAATTTTTTTTAAAGGCATCCTAGAAGGCCACAAATTGTTGAGCAACAAGAAGGAATGCTGGCTGCAAAGTGCAGATGGGTACAGTCCTGTGAGATGACTTTCCAAGCTATCCTTATGTACTGCTTTCTGCAGAGGGCAAGACAGACCCAAACAGATTTCTGCTTAGACAACAACAGAGCAAGATTTGCCAAGACACAGCAGCTGAAAAGCTGGAGACTAGTCCCACAGTCTAGGAGAATAACCTCAACCTGCCCAAGGAAGCCCAGAGGACCAGGGTGAAGAAAAAAATCCATATGTGACATATCACATATTGTAGGACTGATACAAAATGTCTGAATATTGCTACTACCCACTTAAACCTGCCAGTGCAGGATGCATCTCACTGAAGTCAGATATCACATCTGTAGTGCCTCTGCATGCTCCCACCATGGTCGACGGTTACTACAGTCACTGGCCTCCAGGCCACAGTTCACCTTATCCAAAAGTAAATATCTTTACAACATCACATTTATGTGGCTTAAAATTGTCCATCACTCCACATTGACTTTAAAGGAGACAAAGGCAACTGGCACAGAGACAGACTCCTACGCTATAAATACCTAAAATTAGGTGAGGTGAATCCTGCTTTGAGACACTGCAGCCTTTTGTTTTTATAGAAATAAAGGGTTTTTTTAGTCTCTGCTGTGAGCTTCTCAAATGCAAACTTAGCAGCATCCACATTCCAGATTCTCCAGATTACTTGTGGATATCTCTGCTACTACCACTACATTTTAGGGGCAACTCCACCACGCCATTGCTAGTTGGACTGTGCCTTTTCCAATTCAGACTCTTCTCAAATTAAAAGGATTTTAAATGTTAAGTTTTAAAGCAGTAACGCAAGGTAACTTTTAAACATAACTCGGAGAAAGATGATTAAAGAAAAAGCTTCTTTTTTTGTAGTAACTGCAGAATTTTAGTGGACCCCTGGGTCACAGATTGTATCATTTTGCCTCTGGAAAGGCTTTTATGCTGTCCCTGCAGCTTGGCTGTGAACTGTCACTCTGTTTTTTCCTTGGAGAAGAGCGGTCTCTGCTTGCTTTGCAGCTCTGCACCCGTCTGCTCTGGCTTGCACATTAAGAGTTTCCCCTCGAAGCATCAGCCATGCTCTGCTCCATGTCCCCTTTGCCCCTGGGTTTGCATGGGACACAGCACATGCCTCTGGAAAAGGCACAGCAGGGCATACAGGGACATACAGAAAATGTACTATAGGCATCTTCCTGCATACACATCAACCCCCCCATGATCAAACACCACTATATTTCCTTCCAAGATCTCGCCTTGCTTATTGCTGTAGGTTTCTTTTCGTACTTAAAAGTCACTATTAGTCACCAAGAACTGCTGTCTTATCATTGCTTTACCAGAAATCCCAAATAAAGCTCATTAACCTTTCCCTTATCTCATTTCCCTAAACAGATATCTATCAGGAACAGCCCAGAAACGTGGCTTTAATGTTCACTAATAACATTAAAATATGTTAGCTTGATTAAAACAGACCCTTGTTCTTCATTCAATTCTCTTCACCCCCAGAAAGAGGTGCCCTGTGTGGATTTGCTTGGTATGTCATAGGCAGAGCAATGCTGGCAGTGTATCAAAACACTGGGTTTTCCCAAGCCCCAGCCAACCTTTTAGAAAGCAGGAAATACACTCCTCAGGTAGCACTTCAAGATCAGGGTGACTTACCAAATTGCCTATGTAAAGCATGTGGTCAAACTCCTTTGTCATCTTATAATGCTCCAAGGCCATGAAGAGCGTGTTCAGCACAATGCAGAGGGTGATGGTGAGGTCAGTAAATGGGTCCATTACCACAAACTTGACAAATTTCTTGATCAAAAGCCAGAGGGGGCAGCAATCCCAAATGAGGAATTTAACAGCAAAGTGGTTCCAGCAGGGAGGACATTTCTGGTGTGATTCCTCAAGCTCTAAGTCACAAGCAGTAAAGTAACAGTCAATTCACACTGAGTTATATGACAAGAGACCACTTAAAATGACTCATAACACAGAGGAAGGCCCATGAATTACCCCAAATTTTTTTAAGGGTAAAAATATTTCTGTCATAACAGGTTGGCAAATTACACACTTTGGGGGTTTTGCCAGTTGACCTGCACTTACCAGACAGTGACCTGTTCTGAAAGTAATAACCTTTTAAAAGTGCACAGGCAAAAAGGGAGAATCACACTAAATATGTTAAGTCTAGTATTATATATAGGCTTGGATTCTTACTCAATTTTCCATTTTGCCAAGTTCAAATGGATAAGAATACACTGTCTTCATTTAACTTAGATTGGAATACATTTTTTCATCCCAGGTCACATTTTCAAAGTATCTTAAGTAATACCTTTTAAAGCAGTTAAGAGATGAAAGAGCTTAAATCCACTATTTAGAGCTGATTTAAGTACTTGAGAATGAGAGTATCACTGGCTATCAATAGAGCTTCTGTTCTTGATGTGCAATCCAAAAAGGTGTTAAACCTCTGATTTTTCTGAGGCCTGCATACAAAATCAGGGAGCCCATAAGCCCATTTGAACATGCTACTAAAACTCCAGTGGGCTTTTAAAAGATGCTTTAAAAATATTACCTATAACACAACTTTTATATCCTCATTTTACTTGCAGACAAAAGAACTGAAATAGCTTCATAAGTATAATTTATGTTAAACGGTGAGAAAGAAAAGCCGAAAAAGACAGTTAATGGCTGAATGATAATGATTAGTGGAAATGCCTAATGCTTTCCTTTTCTGATTCCTTTATGGGCATGGAATGCTGTATAACAGTTTTAGTCTATATAATTAGAACCTGCGCTGATAACGGGAAATCTTCAGCCAAGGCTGTTATTTCCATCGGTTCATAAACAGCCTCCTCTCCCGGGGCAGGAAACGTCCAGGACGAGGGGAAACAACCTCAAGCTGCGCCAGGGAAGGGTCAGCTTGGATATTAGGAAAAATGTTTTCACTAACAGAGTGGTTAAGCACAGAAACAGGCATCCCAGGGAAGTGCTGGAGCCACCACCCCTGGGAGTGTTCAAATAATGGGTAGATGTGGCACTTTGTGGGCAGGGGGGTATTTGGAGATCTTTTCCAACCATAATGACTCTGTGATTCTTTGCCCATTTTTATTCACCAGACAACAGAGATGTGATATCAGGTGTCTTCCAGCAAGCTTTCAAAATATCAGATTATGTCCTATATGCACAGGTTTTGCACAAACATCATCCACTGCTCTGAGATCTTTGGGAAACCAAATTGCTTCCAAGAAACAACTGTCTTTCCAGCCCCCAAACAGAGGACTTACAGGTAAAGCCTAAAATGATGCGAGAACCATCAATTTGAATGCAAAATCATAATTTTGCCTTTTTGTTTGTTTGTTTGTTTTCTGAACCCTGCTTCTGAAAGTAATGAAGAGTTTAAGGTGGTCACTTCCTAAAGGAAAAACAGACAGATGCTGACTACCCAGGAGCTGAGAGAAGAAACCAGGTAATGAAAGGGGAAGGAATTTCTTGTCTGGCTGTTTCAAAGTATGGCACAAATCATACAGCTGTGAGTATAACTAAAACCCATGGTGTATTTTATTCTGATATGATATTCCTCTTGTTAATAACTATTCAATTTCAGTGACTAATCAAAGTCTGGGAGTTTGGAGACCCTTGATAAGGATTGAAACAGTTTTTTTCTATATAGAATCACAGAATCATTTATGTTGGAAAAGAACTCCAAGGTAATTGAGTACAACCATTAATCCAGCACTGCCAAGTCCACCACTAAACCATGTTCCTGAGAGTCACATCCTCTGAGTTATCCTAGACTTGATGGTCCCTATTTCTGTGGTATAAAATAATAGAAAGTACCACAAAATAAATAAGAAGTCCAGCTCAGATCTTTTAGGCATTCTTAACACATCATATATAAAAAAAGGCAAATCAATTAGAAAGGTAATTGCTAAAAACCCCACAGGAAATAAATAAAACTTTTGCAGACTGCATTAAACACTGAAATACACTGAAGTGATTACTTCCCTATTAAGATTACAACTCTATATTTATGTAAACGTATCTTCTGGCCACAATGTTGGTGCTTAGAACCATGGGAGAAGGTAAAAAGCTGAGGAAGAAGAAGGGTTTTGTGGCTTCATGCTGGTCTATCTCCAGGAGATATGTCCAGTTCCTGCCTGTAGCACCTCTTACCTAAGTCCCTGTCTTGCCTTGCCTTCCTATTCATCAGTCACACAGAGAATCAGGTGCAGGAGAATCCACAACTTCCCTCGCTCCACACTGTGTTCTTGACAGACATTTCTCTGTGCTCTTAGGTGCTACCTCCTGCCCTGTCTCAATTTACAATGTAGTAGACACAAGGAAGCCCTTTCATGCTGCCTTTTAAAGAGTCCAGAATGTGAGGTCTTGCTACGAGTTGTCTTGCTATCGATAAATTTGTGAGAGGGAAATGCGAAGTGTGGAAAAGACAGAGAAGGGAAATCCTCCTGCACCTCATGGGAAGTCTAAAGAGCAACGGAAAAAATTTGCTGAGAAGTATTTGCCTGGTTAAATGGGTCTTCTGAGCATCCTTAAATTTCACGGTGGGATTCAAGCACCCACCACGCTGTTCTGTCCCTGCTGCGTGAGAACTTTCCTCCCCCCATCCCAGCTTGGATGTTCTGCATGCAGCTGGTGACTGCACGTGCCAGGCTTTCCATCAACCCCAGAGAGATGAGAAGCAAATATATGTCCAGTCACCCAAACAATCTGGTGCTCCACTGCCCTGCACCTTGGTGAACCCTGTGCAAACCTAATGCCACGGGGGCACAATATCTTACCAGCTCCAATTTTGATTACACCACCCAGCATTTTCTCAGGACTTCTACAAGCCCATGGTTAAGATAGGGGTTGTATTGCCTTCTGTTACAGCCTTGCCTCTGTTACAGGGGTTTTAACAACTATTTTTAGTGCCTTCTTTCAAAACAATGAGGGTTTAATATCAGGGCGTTTCGGGTCACCTCTTCTCTGCCATTTAACGTGGACATGGCTTTGAGCTGGGGAGCTGAGGATGCCTCTTACCTTCCAGGGCACTGGTGATGATGCTCACAGCACTCACTGCCCTCTGCCTCTGAAAGGGCTCGTCCGAGTGGTCCACGGAGGGGCGGTGGGGCATTAAAAGCTGTTTCTTGCTCGCCTCGTCCGAGGGAGAGGTCTGTGTAAAGGAACACATTGGATCAGCAGAGTGAAACCAAGGCAGACAGAGGGGAGCAATTTCAAAACTGCCTAAGCACCGTTTTTCCCATCTGAAGTGCCCAAAGCTCACTGACTTCTCGCCGACATGCTGATGGGGTACAGCTTTTGAAAATGGCACTTTGAACAATTTTGGAAAGGTTGTTCTGCCCTTTACCTTCGTGTAAACTGTGGGTGAAAATAAAGGAGCACTTCTGATGCCAGAGAAATATCAGAGCTGCTTTACCGTGCTCTTTGCTTGTGAAAAAAGCCCTGCTTAATTACATTAATTATTCCATTATTTCTGAAATGTGTTAACTGTTTAATTATACAGCTAGAAGAGGAAAAGGGCGTGAGTAACAGCTCTATTACAGATCTCTGGTATCATACCAAGCAAACTGACTCCTCAACACATGTTTTTTCTTGTTCTGAAACACTGCCAAGTCTCAGGAACATATTGTCATTCTAGTGATCTTTGGTGTTATGGACTCTGAAGCTACATAATTAGGGGAGAAATTTAGCTTCATTTTTCTCAGGAAAAAGAAAATAACCTGACTCTCTTGTTCTCATGTTTCTCAAAGAAAAAAAATAAAAAAAAAATCATGAAGAAATCAAATACCAGGAAAACAAAACTCCCAAACTGTCTTTGGTTAATGTCTCATTTTAAATTAGTTTTGCACCTTTTTGTAGGGTTGGGTTTTTGAAGTCAGACAGAAACACAGTATAGCCACAGACACACACTGTATTAAATACTTTATATTGTCAGCTCACAGGAGCAAGATGTTAAGACTTTTATTATTACGAGCTCCCACTTCATATAGAGACAAATCCCACTTGGTTTACTCCTCCAGATCTCACACAGGCAGAAGGAGAAGTGGTGGTTGAAGTGTAAGGACCTGGGAAAGCTAGGCTTAACATCATTCTCTGTCACAGACTTTCTGGCTGAGACACTCAGTTTCCCAAAACAAATATTTAAAGCCTCTGCCCTGCTCCTTCAAGCACACAGGCTGTGAGGTTCGAGGCACTGTGTAAGCAAGACAGATGTAAAAGATGGATTCTGATGGCTCTTGCTATATAGCTCAAGGAAATGTGGAAGGAGAAGAAACTCCTACAAAGATGAGAGACCCCGGTTTATACAGATGTCGGAGTAGCTGATTTCGTTTCTCCACAGTCAAATGAGCTCCAGGAATCCGATCCAGTCTTCTGGATCTTCTCACCACTTGGGTCTGAAATGGCCTTAACCACCATCATCAGAACCCAGGATGCCAACTGAGATGTGCCATGTGCCGTAACTCTACAGCTGAGCCCAGCACATGCAGGGATTCAGGATCCCTCCTCTTCACCATTTCTGTACCAAAACTGCTCTTCAAGAAAGGCAATTCCATGGGAATGGCAGGAAAAAAGTGCTGAAGCTCTACAAGTTGTCTTTTTGGAGTGTGACCTCTTCAGGGCACGGGACATCCCCTTATCAGATGATTGCAAAGGGCAAAGATGTTTGGCCACAGGTTGACACTAAAAATAATAAGCAGGATGCTGGTCCCAGGTCACTTCAAAGTACTGCAGTTAAAAATACCAATCACTGCAAGACTAGAGAAGAGTAAGGACTTTCAAAGTAAGCACTTAAAACATCAGCAGGTCCAGGTAAGCAGTAATGCTCAAAATGTTTTTGATTGTTTTCTTTTTTTTTTTTTAACTAGAATGTCCTTTGTTGGTTTATTTGTGTTTCTTTTTTTAACAATGGGCTCACTGTTCATTGAGTTACTAACAAAGTCATCTCAAAAGGAAAGTTATAATCAGAAACTATTCCAAGAGAGTCTCAGTTGTACACAACATAAAAAGAAAATGCCCTATCCTTGGCTCAGGAACCAGGGAAACCAGGAATGGTACTTCAGATGCATTAGTTCACTTGACTCCCTTCACCTCAAAAACATCCAACAAAAAGCAAAGAAACAACAAATGTTTTATTAATGAGGACAGCATCTACAAAATTGCATAATCATTCACAGTAGTTTGGAATACATAACAAATACATGGTACCAAAAAGAAATAACTAGACAAGGTTATAAAAAACATGAGGGAGAAATTTCTAAAAAAAAAAAAAAAAAAAAAAAAAAGAAAAAGCAAATAAAAAGTAAAAAAAAAAAAAAAAACAAAAACCCCAAAACAAAAAAACCCAAACCAAAAGAACTCCAAGTAAACCTTCAACTTCTCTGTCTGTAGAAGAAAACATACAAACCCCTCAAATTTCAAATTCCTCTGGATTATCTCTTTTTAAACTGTACTATCTTCCCACCCTACATGACCAGTAACATGTCATCAGACAATCCCATCCTCAAAAGTCCTTTATCTGAAAGCCACTTTTTACTCACAGGTACAAAGAGACAAAAAGTCAAAGGAAAAACATTCAGAGATTCATTCTTACTTTTTTTTATTTTTTTTTTTTAATTCAACTAAACCAGGGTAAATGAGAAGTCCAAGTTAAACAGATTTGGCATATCTTTCATTAAAAAAAATCAGCAGCGAACTGTCTTTTCCGTGAGGTTTGATGCGATATTCGCCACTCAACAAGTTCTTTAAGTCACTCTATCCATCTTTCCAGCCCAGCAGCCTCAATCCTGCCACCCAGAAGTGGTCCCCAGGACTTCAGGAGTTCTTCTGGAGTCAAGGGGACTGCTTGCAGTGTGCCATCCTTCACGTGCAAAGGGTGTTTCTGAAGGACACACGTGAATGACTCTTTCCTTCTCCCCTCTCTGGAGAGGCAAGGGGGTGAAATTTGGTGCTGGCCCACGTTCAGTGCAAAAGGTACCACGTGTGACAGCCACCCACCCACCCAGCAGTGTGTGCAGAGCCCAAAGACCCTGTTCCCTGCCAGCCCCTTGGCAGTGGGTCACCTAGTCCCTAGAGCCAGGACACAGTGTGTGGCAGGCAACGTCATGGACAAGGAATACTCACTCCTGTGTTCCCTTTCCCAATACAGCAACAAATCTATCATATTGTCACCTTGCCATTTACTGGGAAGTGTTTTTTCCAGGAAAGAAAGCTTCCATGCAGGTGAACTGCTTAAAATTATTGAAGTTACTTAAGGAAGCCCATGAGCTTTTGCTCTATGTAAAGAATAGATATGTGAGGGGGGGTTAGGTTTTTTTATTGCTATTTATTTTAGAACAGAGATGGCTAATAGCCACACAAGGAACTGGTAGTTTTTGCATTCTGAGATAGAAAGCAGTTCCAGGAACTGGACAAACAGGCAGCATAAGGGCTATTATCACCACTGAGAGAACGTACACAGGCACAGTTGCTCATTGTACTTATATTTCTGTAGAAATTAAACAAAAATAACAGCAGTCCCTACAGTTATACAAGGAGTCTCCCTAGGATCCAGAGGAGAAATCACAATGGAGTTAAACATAGGCACTTCCAGCAGGACAAGACTATTTTTTGCTCCCTGATTGACTGGAAATGTTTCTCCTTTGGATTAGCTAAATTCTATAGGGACAAATATACTATTCAGTAATTTACACATAAATGAGGATGCATAACAGAATTGTTTCCTTCTCACTGCCTACAGTTCTGAGCTATGTCAAAACTATTATGTGAAGATGGGCTTAGACATGACAGCATTTTTAAAGACCGTATTTACGAACTGGGACAGATTTAATTTTCCTTGTACACTTAAAATCTTTTCAAGCATAAAAAGAGCTGGACAGGCCACACCATGAACAATGGATCCTGTAAGGCACTAGCACAAATATTTAATGAGATTGGAGGGGACCACGATAAAGCACAACTTTAAGAAGAAGCCATTTAATTTTGGGGCTGCTTGGTTATTTAAAGAGATAAACTGGAGCAGCTTGAAATATTTGTGCCAAATCTGAGTGATTTACACTTAGGGTGTGATAAAGCAAAGTTTGAAATGAGAAGAAACTAGAGGTGTGGTGACAATTCTTTGTGATAGCAGCAGGGGGCTGGGTAGCTTTCATCCCTATAACTTATTGGCAGTGATTTTTGGATTACTTGTTTTTGTTGGCCTTTATTTCTGAACATGGAAATTGCTAACACTTTCCCTTTTCACCAGTCCTGTGGCAAAGGAAAAAGTGAAAAAAAAATTTTACCTCGGGGTGGTTTTAGGGTCAACAAGAAAATCTCAAAGCAATGTGGTCAGCAAAAGCATTTTGTGCTTAGCTGCAACAAAAACCAAGGTCTTTTGTTTTTCTTTTTTTTTTTTTTCCCTTTTAAAATAAAATCAAAAAAAAGTTTTTCTAAAGGTAAACCTCTAAATCTTTAGTTCAACCCCTCAATAAACAGCCTGATCTTTCTCAAGGGCTCCCCACCCCCCGCAGTAGTTTTCACTCCTGCCAATCTAACAGTGCACAGCATTTCTAGTTTCCTAAAAAACAAAACAAAACAAAACATGAGTGTTACCAAGAGGAAATTCAGGAAAGGTTTTATCTGCAAGAGGGAGACTCTGGGTGGCTCCAGCCTTGGCCTCATGGCCCATCCCAAAGCCATGCCACAGGTTGTTCCACTCTGCTCCTAGATTGATGGGGAAGCTCTGGTGAGCAGGTGCCCCAGGAAGAGCAAGGCAATGGGGACCACCAGCTAACAGCCAGCTGCCTATTTGCAAACCACCACCTCCTTAGTCCTGCACCCATTTCTCTCCCACTTCAGAATAACTGGAAACACAGGTTAAACTAAAACTTCATGTTTTCCTTGCACTGGTACAGGAAGGGCTCCATCTGGCTTTAGCAGGCACGAGGGGATGCTGTCATGAGTGTTTATTAACCCTCAAGAGGTTCCTAACAGCAGTAAGTGATATCTTATTTAACCTCATCAGATCCCATGAATAAATTGAGCTCCAGGTAACAGCTCATTAACTAAATCCAATTCTATTGAAGCATATCAATACCTTGTGAAGGGAGATGTTATTCTAACCTCCTAATTAAGAAACACCAAGACACAACACAGCAGTACAAAGCCACAAATAAATACTGCAGAAATGTGCACAAACTTTTGGTTGTATTGTGCCCTGAAGTCACTCACATAATGTACAGACCTTCTCTAAATAAGGCAAAAGCCAAAAATCCCACCCAGTAATCAGCACAAGCATAAAAATGTACCATTTTTTACGCCCTCAGTCTCTGGTCAAGCCCAAAAGAACTAGGACTTAAGCACAGACTCCAGGTCTGCCTGTGTCTTATTTACACTGGGGTAAATCTGATGAAATCAGCAGCTGGACCTCTTGAATAAAGCTGGCAGGACAGGACAGCCCTGACCGAGTCCTCTGCAGGATACATTGGAGAATTCCAGGACAGTGACTAGAACTTTGATGCAGAGGACTTCATGAGCAGATGCCACTCTGAATGGACTGTGCCACCCACGGCCAGCAAAGCTGCTGACAAGTCAGACTGCCCCTGCTGACAGCACTGATGGGCCTGAGCACCATCCACTGAGATGATATGAAATTTCTCCTGTTTCACCAGCTGTATTTAGGGATTGGAGGAAGGAGATGGAAAGTGCAAGCACACTTGGTTTCTCGTGGAAACACACTCAGATCCATCTGTGCCAGGCAGCTGGGGCCATCTGAAGAGCCAGTTTCAAACGTTTGTTTAGCTCAGTTGCTCTTCTGCAGCCAAGTGTCAGGACACCAGTCAGGTGAGTCACCAGCTGAGTATGGGATAACCTGCTGCAGCCCCCTCTCTTGTGGGAGAGGGCAGAAGCTGCACAGATGCTTTCATGTCAGCTGAGCTCCCACCGGCAGCCACTCCCGTGGGCAAATGGCCCTTGGCTGGGACAGGGGGCAGCAGCTGCAGTGACACAAAGGCATGGAAGTTGTGCATTGTGGTGCCAGGGGTAAACTCTTCAGGTTGAATGTTGCTAAAACTGATCAGGCTAAAATGCTTAAAGTGGCTGGTGACTGTTAGTGCTTTCCCTGAGAAACCTTTGGAGGGCCCACTTTGAAATCATTTGCTACAGCTATGGTCTACTTAAGGGTTGCAGGTTGGAAACTTAAAACCAGAGATGGTCAGATCTTCTTCAATGTTTACTCTGCCTTTTAAATCAGAAGTGCTCTTCTGAGCTTTCCCCAAACCAGAATTCAGTGATCTCTCCACTTAGCAGCAATCAGACTGATGATACTGAGCATCACAGAGTGACCTAAACAAATGCATCCTCAAAACCTAATGCTGTAAATCATGCTTTTTTTTCAGCTCCATCAACACAGACATTTTGTTTGCATGAGTGAATCCACACTTACACCTCAGGAAGCTGCAAGCAAGGCTTAACCCATATTACAGTGATGGCTTTTCATGGACTGGTCCTTCATTTCTTGTTCATGAAAGATACAACAGATAGCCCAAGTGGGTCCTTTTTTCACCACGGGCTCACTCTCATTCAAAATAAATAACAGCAGAAGGGTCAGTGGGGTTAATCAGGTAACTGCAACTTCACCCTGCAACATCTTTGTTTTACTTCCCCAAACATATCAAGAAAATATAAAAAGAGGCCAGACCTGCTAACAGAGAACAAATTTGACTTCAGATTTTACCATGAAAAAGGTGAAAGTAATCAAACACAAAGCCCAGAAACACGCTGATTTATCTCCAGGCACACTGAGGTGTTGGGTTTGCTATTTCTTTTTTGCCTGTGCCACAGCTGAGGCTGCACATTTGTGCCCAGCACTTACGATTCCTGTAGCGAATACATCTGTACAGCAATGGGCTTCTTGCCAATTAGCTTTTAACTCCAGCTCACATATTCTGGATAGATTAGATACCAAACCTGTTTTGCAGAAGACACAATATCCTTCACATTGTATGGCTGAATGAGCATCTGTTACTATAGTGCCTGGGTGTTATTTCCTAGATGTCCAGGGTGCTGCCAAGTGAGCTCACCCACCTGGGCCATTCAATTTCCAACATCCTTTTTTTTTTTTTTTTTTAAAGGCAGGAAACCGACAAACAAAAATAAATGCCAGCGGAGCTTAAAACCTCCCTGTCACCTCAGGACCCAATCCTGTAAAATACTGATATTTTCTGTGAAAGGTTGAGTGCTCTCATGCTTTGCTACGTTTTTTCTGGCAGCTGGGACAGCCTCAGCAGCCTGCAGAGCTGCTTTCCTTACAGAGACAAGGGGGACACCCTCTACTGATCTACTGAGGTCTTTTGACTGTGGTTCAGATTTTTTTTTTAAAACAGATGCACAGACTTTCTTCCCCAATTCCTTTAATACACAGCATGTTGGGGTTTTTTTGCACCAAGCTAAATCCAATAAGACTTCCTTATCTACAAAGACTGTTTCTGCTGCTCAGCTGTCTAGAGACTTGTCTCAGGACTGGTCGTCCTTGTCCACAGAGAATAAAAGTGGGATTACCACAGTCCTAAATGAACTAAGGTGTGAACATCCAAAAAAGCAGCAACAGCCTCAAAACTGTCAACATAATAGATAATTCTCACACCAACCAGTTTCCCACGCGCAGCACGGCCCCTCCTCTCATGTGTGAGAGTCTATTTGCAGGACTACAGGGACTGCCCAGATAGGTGAGGAAAAAAACATCAGTCCTAAGCTTGAAAGAAAAGAAGATGCTTGGCTCTGAAGAAAAAAGCTACTTCCCAATTTACTGATAATCTGACACCACGGCTGGGATCCATCTCACTCACCTTTCTCTTCAGGAGATACCTCGCCTAATACATGTTATAATCACATTTGCTTTTTTCCCCCCATCAGTGTAACCTGTTTTTGGCACCTTGTTACTCTGAGTGGTCTTTATCTCACCTGACTTAAGGCATGTGGCTAAAGTGAACAGAACGAGGTACTTCCAGAGAGAGATATTATTCTGATTCATTTTTGTTCACTAAGATGGAATAAATCTTGCACACACTGACTATGGTAGAAACTTCCACTGCTTTAAAGACTGCTGAGATTGATGAGCTTCAGTGTGGGTTACATAAAAAGAGATAAAATTCTACTATCTCAAACTAGTAACCTGTCCAAATTACTCTGCCTGTGTAGTAGCTAATTCCAAAAAAAAAACATCACAAGGATTTCCAGTTGAATTCGTTCTTGGGTCTCCTACTGGTCCCAGGCTTTATCATTGTATTCACAGTTTTATTAAATGCTTTGCAGTAGTAGTGCTTCGTAACAAGGATCCTGGCAATTTCCAAAAGGCCTGAAGTCTGTTGCTCATATTTCCTGGGTGTTATTTGAACTGGATGCTAAATCCTTCTAGGAACAACCTTTGGACTGTAGAAAAAGCCCTCCACAATTGGCCCAACAGATGACCAGAGGTCAGATGCAAACAGAGAGCAACAAGTGAGAGAAAATGCGCTCTCAAGGTGGTAGGACTCACACCCAATCATTCAAAGAACATAATTTTCTATCCACCAGGAAATGTCAGGTATTTAAAAGTCAAAAGAAACCAATTTTAAAAGTGTCCCTTCAAGCAAAGAAAATTCACGTCAAGCCCAGGATTTAGGTATTTGCCTTCAGTCAGCTCCAAAGATTAAGTCTCACCAGAAGGTATGAACCTCTTCTGATGTGGCACTAAACACACATTACTGTGTGTGAGTGAGCCCCTCGTCTTCCCACCGTGCCTGGAATGGTGGGCCTGGGTTTCTCCCTGTAGACTCCATATTGTGTAAATAAATTACAGCAAACTACAACAACATTTAGAAGGAAACAAGAGCGCGAATCATAGACAAAAGTTATAAAGTACTCACCAGGTCGCCTGTCCCAGGCTTTTCCATAATAACTGGGGGGAGCAGTAACCCTGCAGGAGAAGTAGGGTCTGGGTTGAGTGCCCCGATGCCTCCTCCTATCAGGGAGACCACACCATTGCAATCCACTGAGCTGTTCTTTTTGCCCGTCTGGGTGTAGTTGGGAGTAGCAGGGTGAGAACTATGGCTCACTTGACTTTGCACGCTCGGACGCCTCCCAGATCTTGGAATTAAGAGAGAGCCCCGGTGGCTTTCATTTTCCCCAGCGATGCTGATCTCATCATCGGCAAAATCTGTTTCGGAGCAAGTGTCTCTGCCACGGAGTCGGAAACTGAATACGCTTCCGTGGCTGGTTCTGCGCTTCACCAAGTTTGCACTGGGACCATAACTAATGCCAAGGAGAGTCTAGAAACCCCCAGAAAGGAGAAAGGGGAAAGAGAAACAACATTTTGCAACACGTTTTCAGGAGCGAGGAAGTTCTGGGGAGAGCAGTAAGTCCCATTTTAAATCAAACGCTTCAGAGAAAGGCTTAATTACAGGTGTTCAGCCTCCGCAAAGTTAGGAGGTTGAACAGTCATTCCTAACCATCAGGTATTTCTCTAATACTTGACAGTTAAAGAGGTACTGAAATAGGAAGGGTCAAGGTGGCATTCAGCTCATGGAGTGATACTTCCTTTGCATCTACTCCCCCCAAAATGATAAGTGCCAAAGGACCTGGGAAGGCAGCACAAGGAGTGGAAGACAGGAGCAGGGAAGGGGATCCAGCTCCAATCTACTGCATTATCACACATCTTCATAACAGCTAGGGAAGGAACAGTGCAGTGGGAGAAGAAGAGATAAAGAAATAGGGCAGGAAATGAACTGCAGGGAAAATGAGAAGAAGAGGGAAGAAGAAGAAGCAGAATACGACGGAAGAAGGTGATAAAAGAAAATAAAAAACAAAACTAAACAAACCAAGAGCAAGAAGAGGGATATGGTTTATTAGTTTGTAAAATGATTATCTCAATGCACATGGCTGCTTAAGGGATAGGTAACCTCAGTACACAGCAGTCTCCCTCACTCAAATATCAGCCTTGATGATCCACTCTGACGTCAGTTAGTGAGACTGCAACTCTGCCAGAGCACCAGCAAGATGTAGCCAAGGACTAAACACACCTAAAATCTGGCAGAGTAAAAAGGATGTTCAGAAAATGTGTATGGAATTCAAGTCTATCCCCTTCCTGCTTATCTGAAGAGGAAATATCTGAGTAAGAGAATTTAGGCAGAACACATTTTTGATTTTATGGCCTGTACAGAATTTTCAGCTTCTTCAGAACTTTCCCATGAACCAAGTACATATGAAGAGATGTCAGATCACCACAGCACCCAGAAACCAGACAAACCAAATGAAGCCTGATTTAATTTTGTGCTGTAGCTTACACCACTGAGTTACATAACGATGCCATTTAATGACACTGGTACAAGTAGGAGTACAAAACCCAGGCCCTTTCTACCTAAAAACAACCCATTTGGACTGCTACCAAATTTTAACTGGTCAAAAATCCATGCCTGGGTTTCGATGGCACAGTCGTTGAGACTGATTTCTGATGGCAACGCACTTTCAGCTGCTCAGATAGCATCTGAATGATGACTCAGCCTCATTCCCTCCAACCATGCCAGACACAGCCTTGCAGAGAAGATTTACTATAAGCTTTGAAATGTGTCTCCCATGCTTCTCATGCATATGACATCCAGGGGGGAAAAGTGAAAACAGGAAATATTAATCTAAGAAATAAACTGGCAATGCAAAGCTCCAATCCATGGCCGTTCTGGCACGTGGTGTCTTGAAACCCCATCCAGAATGAAGCTAAAAGTGCAGTTCTAGCTTTAACAAATGTGTAATTGGTTGCGTGATCCTCTCGACCAATGAGACAATATCAGAAAATATTAGATTAAAAAATGCATGTCATTAACAGAAATCCAGCTCTGGGTAAATTTTGTGAGCTGGGGAGTCATGAATTGGTCACATTTATTTATATCACTTACATGTTTTCTATGAGCTTTTTATGGCTGCCAAGTATCCCTAAATTCACTGACAAAAAAAAATACAAAAAGACTTAGCCCATTACATGGCTATTCAAAAAACAAAACAAACTCATTTAAACTTTGCCCTCAGTCAAACAAAGACAAATTATCTGGAGCTACTTATGATCACTTGATACATACAGCATGTTCAGATTCAGATTCATGCATGTCAGGAACATTTACATAAAACCCTATTTGACAACAGTCTCACTGTTTTTCTTCCCTGCAATAGAAAGTAGAAACAAGTGCCACAAAGTTTTGACTTGAAGGCAACTAGCAAAGGAATATAAAAATGTTAATAACAGCTTTGTGTAGCATTTAAAAAGGCCTCAGAGACAACTTTCCTACTTTTCTTCTGCTCTCTTTTCTTTTTAAGCTTTGCAGGTTTCTTCTAAGATTTTTTCATCTCTAGTAGGGATAGGATAGATATAATAAGATGAATGAAATTAAACTGAGAAAATAAACCAGACTGTGGGCAATCTTGAAGCCAAAAAAAAAAAAAAAAAGGCAAAAAAATATTGAAAAAATACGTTTGTAAAAATGTTTAATGGGCATTTTTAATTAATTTTGAAAATAAAGTGGCAATACATTTCCTTCCACTGTTCTAACACAGCCCATCTGTAGTATCTGCTGTGTTAATATCAGTCATGATATTAAATACCTGATTCTTCTGAAAGTTTCAGCTTTAACTCCCTGTTCAGAGCCTGGCCTGTCCAGCAAAGTGTGGAACAAATGATGTTTCAGACCATGGCTTACCATCCTCCTCTGACCATCGTCATAATCACACTTGGGATTCCTTTGGTCTTCCACATACTCGTCTGCCCCCAAAGATTTCTTTTTCTTTCGCTTATTTCTTCTTTCTTTCCCACTTTTGGGTGACATTTCCAATGAACTAAGTGACATTGAATCAATTCCTTTAGCAGCGAGTGCCTAAATCAGAAGATGGCAGAAGGCATAAAAATTGTTACTTAAGGATTTCAATGAGAAACTACTACTTATACTCCTCAACAATTATTTTTTATTTTAAATTTTCAGGTTGCATAGGAGATATATTAAAAGTTTCAGGAGATCATTAACCATAAAACTATCTCACGTGGCTGGAACCAGTCTTCACCTGCTTCTTACCTCTACATTTAGCCACTGGAAAATAAACAAGTGAGACAGGTTGCTAGTAAAAATGCACACGTTCAGGTCTGTCTCCTGGATCCTGTGGTGGAGCATGAGGAACGGATGCACAAAATGATGTTGGTTATGTAGTGCTCACACATGGGACCCTATGACACTGCATGAAGGAACAGCCTGTGTGCACACACGTGCAGGTTTACAACGTGCACACATCTCTGGAGTAACACTTCTGGTGCCAGGCAAAAAAAAACCCCTCAAGCTGGGGAACCTCTGATTAAAGTCCTCTGGGACTTCAGCCCCTTGAAGAGGGAGGGCTGGGCAGGAGGGCAGCCAAGCTGGGATTTTTCCCCCACCCCGCTATCACAGAGGGATGCCTGGAACAGCAGGCAATTCAGCTGGCACGTTTCTGTAAACACTTATCCCGAGCAGCAGCACAGGCAGCTGTGATCAGAGATGCAAAGAGGAAAAAACCGTGGGCTTAACCGGAGATAAGGTGGGCTTGGCTTTGCCGTGTGCCCCCCGCGCCGTGCCGGCTATCTGCCGGGATCGCTGCAGGAGGAGGGTGACAGCACAGCAACCGCTACGAACCCCGCAGAGCCTGAGCGTGCAAAGACACAGCCTTGTGAGCAGAGGAGCATCCAGAAGGAAGGATCGATGGGAGCAGGGGGGAAGCCGCAGCTCGCACCAACGTGCTGGGTCCCCGTCCCGGGCGCAGGCGGGAGGAGCGGGGTGGGGAGGGGATGCTCTGAGCACAAAGCACCGGGTCAGGTTTGGAGGTGCCGGAGAAACCCGCGGTAGCCACACCAGCGGCCTGGAGACAAGCCCATTTGCAAAGACCCCCAGATGAAATACCTAAAGACAGTGAATTATTAAAAAAAGCCTCTCCGGGTTGCCCGGAACAGGAGAAACGGATGAATCCTCAGTGCTATTGTCTGTAAGCCACTAGAATCAAACAGGCAATCATCTCTCCGCTGCAAAATACTCCCTTCCTCCCACAGGCATCAGTCCAAGGAAAGTGAAGGCACTTAACAGCCGTGTAAAGAATCAATCATGTATTTCAAGGAGTAGCGGTAGCTCTATCAAGCTGAGAGCACAACAAAACTTAATTCCTGTGGGGAATATCTTTCATAAGCAAGGCTGCTTAGAACAGGGAGGAGGAGGGCTCAGACACTGGTCTAGGCTGTTTTTAGTCTTTTGGTGTTAAGCTCAGATTTAGGAATGTGTTAGACCAATTGTATAAATTGACTGATAGTCCCCAAGTAGGTCTATCAATTATATTTCTGCTCTCTTTATACAAAGAGAAACTTTCAAATACTGCAGAATTGCTTGGAAAACCTGCTTCTCCTCCTGGACTGATACAAAGAATTGTTGTAGATATAATTGTTTAGTTTTTATTCTGCTAGTAATAAATCCTAATATTATTTCTCCCCAATCAAATCTCTTTTGTCTGTATAAACCTTCTCTCAACTTATACCAATTGTGTGTGGGGAGGGGTGAGAGAAATTGGCCCAAGGCAAACCCATGACATACCCATACTGCAAAATAAGCTAATTTTCTGTTTCTTAGCATTTCCTTACCTGTTGGTTAGGTGGACTTGCTCCTGCACTGTGCGCCTCTCTCAGTTATAGGAAAAAGGATTTGGACTGAATTGTTCCTCAGGGAGTGGAGGATCATAGAATCATAGTACTGTTTGGGTTGGAAGGGACCTCACAGATCATCTTGTTCAACACCCTTGCCACAGGCAGGGACAGCTTCCACTAGACCAGTTTACTCAGTGCTCCATCCAGCCTGGCCTGAGGATGTCCCCATGTCCTGCTTATCCACCCTTTCTGGTGTGGCTCCTGTGGCTGGACCATGTCCTGTCCCTCAGGCACTACAAGCAATAACCCACTGTAACAGCTCAAGGAGCAGAAAAGGTGTGTGGGACCAGACATGTCTGGCAAGGACATATAATGCCTGAAGGATGAGAGGACAGCTTGGTTCACAGGAGCCCAAGACATGGGGATTATGCAAGAGATAGTTCTTGAGGCAAGATACAGTGAGAAAGTCAAACCCAAGATCCTGATCAAGGTTTGGAGAACAAGACTAAAACTGAGTAGCTTTGACTGGGGTGAGCCTTCTGAGAAGGACACCTGAAAGCTCCATGGTGCAGCCACCCAATTCACCTTCCTGAGCCTCTTCTTCAAAAATGTCTCATTTGAGATGCCAAGAGTTGATTTGCATATTTACTAGACTTCATTAGTGAACGTGGTGGATCCAAATCACTCTACTCCTAAAATTCCTTTCCATAAAATTAGGACAATATTGCAGGAGTATTACAAATACAAGTGAGTATTTTTGAAGCACGTGGAGTCTGAGCAGTGGCAAGAGGCACTGAAAAACCTCTGAGGATGTTAGTCACTTCCTCTGCGAAGCAGGCTCTGACTGCCTAAGTCGGGAAGTCTGCTCGAGGTGGCCTAAGGCAACAGAACAAATGATGAGACAGCAAAGAGCTGCTCTTGAGTCATGCACTGTCCACCCTTTGTACTGAACAGGGCACAGGAAAAATGAGAAATGGCTGGCTGAAGAAAAGGCTATATTATAAAGCATATAAACAAACGGGAACAATTTAGGTTTTCAGGAGCAACCTTTTTTTTGCCACATTCCGACTTTCAGGGCTTAGTGTTCCTTTTTTTTTTGTGTACATACAGGCTTAACTGAAATCAAAGCCTTCAAAAGAAAATTCTTAAATATCTTTAATTATAGTTGGGGCTACCAAAATTGACTGTTATGAGGATGAGCTCAGCTGGAGTCAAAACACATGAAAATTTGTATAAAATAAGTATGAGTTGGAGCTCAGGTTGCTCCCTTAGGTTATGGCAGAGAGTTACTCTGTTCAAAGTGCCTGTACATGGACTAAATTGCATTTACCTATTACTTAAACTATCAAAGAGGATATTTAAAAGGACTTAAATGATGCATAAGCCTCTAGTAGCACATTGTGAAGAGAGAATTGCATTTTCTATTTTCTTTCTGAGGATTTAAATGGGCTTTGGATTAGTCCCTGAAACCATATGTACTCAAAAGAAAATTATGTATATTAGTTTATATTGTGTATCAAGGATTTATTTCTCTGTGCTACAGTGCTACTTGTTATTTCAGACTGATTTTCTTATTGTCTTCTGCTTCACAGCACCTAAAATGTTCTCTTCCACCGTTTATTAATAAAGGCTTTCTACCCTACACAAACCACATGAAAATTAAGTAGTGTTATTAAAGCTATAAGGGTACGTCCACCATTTGGCCTCCCTGGCTTGTTTAAACTTACAACATAAACATTAAATGCATACCCTTTGCATAATTTTCAAAGCTGAACCTCAAGGTCTGCCTGTTTACTTTTTCAGGAATGAAACTGCAGGTAACTCAAAGAGGTTATCCTACATCTTTATTTTTATTATCAAGCAATTGGCAGGTTGAATGAGTCAGGAAATTAAGTTGTGCTAAAGTGGTGGCGGAAGAAGGTTCATCTGGTGCTGTGGCTGAGCTACCAAAATAGCTGGTTTATGCTCAAATGCCCATGTAGTTTTACCATTAAAACATCTTATGTGCCACCCAACATAAATTTCTCTGTATATGTTAAATCAGTACAACTCTGGATATATAAACCCTAAATGGGCCCTGTCCTAACAGGGAGAACCCTCATCTTTTTTTCATAAAAACAATAATAACTCCGTCCAGTACAATAAACATTAAGCTGCTTTCAAGAAAACTCTTACTGTGGTTATCAGGTAAATGTAAAATAAAGAGAATGTGAATCTCAAGTTACCATCTGTTCAAGTTACCCAAGGCTAATCATGTCACATAGCTCACTGACCTCCTGCTCTTTCTTTAACATCTCCATGGCTTCCCGAAACTTTCTTTCCTTCTCTTCTGTTTCAGCAATAGTGGCTTGATTCTGCTCTTCATATGCCATGGCCACAACAGCCAGAATCAGGTTGACCAGATAAAATGAACCCAGAAAAATGACCAGCATGAAAAAAAGCATGTAGATCTTCCCAGCAGATCTGAGAGTCTGTAAGCGCAGAAGTAAAATCATTAATCTCTTTTTTACAACGCTTTTTAAAAGAAAAAAAATGCTTTCTCAAAAGAAAAAATATTATTTTTTAATACCTTTTAAAAAAACTCCTAGATTTACAATATAATTGAATCTAGCCTTTGTTAATAGCTCAAGCAGAAACCCTTTGATGAGAAATGACGACATCCAAGGAAATAATCTTCTCACTGATAAATATTTATACCTTGGTCAAAAATTATGTGCCTTGCAGTGAATTAATTTCTAAAAGAAGAATGCTTCCCTTCTTTACCAAATATCTCTGCTGGTTTTCTTTTAGAATAGATAATCTTATAATCAGCTGCAGTGAAAAAATTCCCCGCCACAGCTCAATCTGGTTTTGTCCAGTGCTTAGAAACCATCCAAGTGGGATTCATGTCGTATCCCTTCAGATGCCTACAGTCTGGGTCCTTTGCAGTTAGTGGGGAGAAAAATATGTTTTTAGGGTGCAACTCATCTGAACATTATTTAGACATCTGCCTCAGGATAAGAGGAACCAAACCTTGGGCTCCTTTGATTGTATTCCCTGGTTCTTCATCATATTGATCAGCATAACCGGAGTTTAGGGGAACAGGCCAAGCTTATATGTAACAGAAGATATGTAACAGATATGTCCCATGGTCGGTAACTCGATAGTACTGATAGAAAACACTGTGTGATATTATAAGGTCAAATAATAAAAGGGAGAGATGTTCATCTTTATTTGCCCTGACAGTTTTTGTCTACTAGAGTTGTACACACAGCTCTGTGTCAAGTGAATACGGTTGTTTAAAGAATCTTCATTTTAATTGTTTTACATTTCCCTGAAGTGAAATTGTATAACTGGCCGTATGTGAAGTTGAAGTCCCCAAAATCTTCAACAATGTCTACCTCAGTACCTTCAGAATAGTTCCATCAGCACTCTCTCTTGATTTTCTTGTGATCGTTTTCCAGTTTGGGTGATTTTGAGATGTGGCAGTAAATCTTCAGCGGCTTCATGGACAGAGGTATGTCATTCAGTGCCAAACTACGATATTCAGCTCTTCAGAGTTTGCATACATTCCAGGAAATGTATGCTAGAATGAGCATTTACTCACAGACCACCTTGCAACGTGACTGTAGGTTGACTCTGACCCTATTTGTGCCCCTGTCTGTCAGGTGTCCATGACGAAGAGCTTGCAGCAGGGAGAACTGACATGTCACAGGTAATCTTGCCATTTGCTGAATTTGTGTTCATTACCATGCCTTGCAAAACCAGTTATGCCAAGTACACAGGTGCTTCTCTAGCCCTTTTTTTTTGACCTGGACTCAAAAGATTAGTTTGTGTTACACCATCCGTCAAAAAATCATCAAGTGGTGACATGGTGATCTTTCTCAAGTGATGAACTTCATTTATACTCAGAAGAATTAGTCATTCAAAGTGTCTTTCTCCCAGTACCACTTTTCCCCAGTTTCCCCAAATATGAAGTCTAATGTCTTTTGATATCATCACTCTTAAGAAAACTAATTGTAACAATTGATGGTTCTTCTCCAGAACGCACACTCAGAGCACAGCTTACTTAATAACCAGCAATTCTGTCTTGTCTTTAATTATTAGATATGTCACTGTAAAAGATGGTGTGTTTATTTATAATTTTTAACAGTAATAAAATAACACCGTACCTGTTGGTAAAGACGCTCCCAACAATCTTGAGTCATAAGACGGAACAAAGAGAGAAAGGCCCAGCCAAAAGTGTCAAAGCTTGTGTAACCATGGTCAGGATTTTCCCCAGCCTTCAGACATATATACCCCTCAGGGCACGTGCTGCAAAACATGAAATACAATCTATGAGATACATCTTAGATGGCTTCAACATGGAGAAACTGATTTCCAGGGAAATGTACAGAGCACATTGGTTAAGAGCACAGATCACAGGTGGCAAATTCCTTCACTGGATAAAAACACAGGAAATAGGTGGATGCTTCTTCTCAATACCAAAGATCTTCGAAATCTTATTTTTCCTTTGAAAGGATAAATTGGAAAATAGTAACCATAGCATAAGCTGCAATGGCAAATGAGCATCTAACACTTCACATATTTGGAATAGAATGGAATTAGGTACCTAAGCAGGACTTAAGTGTTTAACTATGGTTTCTCTTGGCACTTATTTCTAATTAAGAACCATATAATTGGTGTCTCCTGTTACAGCTGTGGGTAATAATGTGATGGTGAACCTGCTTTTCTGGTTATGTAGTCTGACACAGGCTGGAAACACCAGCATGTGCTATCTGAGCACCTTCCCGATTGCTTACTGTGTCTGACCTTAAGCTCACCCCCCTGCAAGGATTAAATCTTTAATCTAAGAAACCCAGGCCCTTTTGTTCCACTCACCGCCGCAGTCTGGGGTCATGACATTTTTTCTATTTCTGCCAGCAAAAAGCTTTCCTTGTGTGTCTTGGAGATTACTGTATTAAATTGCATGAAGATATCATGAATTTCACTGGCTCTCATTAACCTTGGAGGCTCTTTACAAGTAATTTTCTAGCCCCATATGCCAGAAGAGATAAAGACTGCTCTCAGTGATGCTGTGTAAGTACTGAACTGCATCATCAAGTGAAACACAAGGTAGGAGAGATCCCAGGTCAATGTGCCACCCTCTCTCCCAGAACCGTGCAATACAGTTAGTCAAAAACCCCACACCTCTTGCATATCACAAGCTGCTCTCCAAAGACAAAACATGACCCATCAGAAACTGAAGACATGGAGCAATATGCAAAGGATTACTTCTGTATCCTACGAAGTGATTATTGGATCAAGGATATTGCCAGGGTACTGGAACGCTTTGGTATTTGGGAATTTGTGAGGTGTGCAGCATCTAACTGTCTGGAGAAGCAGATCTCAGCAGAATGTACAGTATGTTCTCCTTATCCTTTGGATAGAGATGAACATCGTACAATTCAGTGAAAATTCCAGCTGGCACAAACAGGGATGGCTGGAACAAGAGGGATTGTGAAAGCACTTTGTCAGAGACCAGAGACATCAAGAGGCACAAACTTCCAGGCAGTGCCATGAGACCAGAGCAATACCCTTTGTCCTGGCATGTGGTGACCTTGACCTTCTGCCTGTCGGATGGAGGAATCAAGGTTTTCTAACCTGCCTTCATGTAGGCTGATCATGGTGATACCCAACCATCTTACTCGTGTCACCAGTCATGTAGAGTGTGTTCAGTGTGTCCAGCTTTTAGCTTTATTTTCTCCTGGCAAAGCCCCCTAGAGCTTCTCAATCACTGGTATTTTTTACCAAAGCAGAATATTGCCACGATTTGAAATGCAAAGCAGCAATACAAATAACGCAAAGTAATTTTTAAAATGCCACCAAAAAGAAAGACCCCTGAGAAAGCAAAGTGTGTCTTCTCAGTGTGATAATCAGCGTTCTTTTTCTTTAAAAAATATCAATTTTTATCCTGATACAGTTTAAAACTTTTACAGCACAGGATAGCAATCTTGTATAACATGTCGAGATGAGAATATATTGCTACAGATTCTGAAGTTGCACAAATCTATGGTGTCTGCCACAGATATTAGACATTCAACAACACTTTAATAATCTTAATTTAATATCAGTAGTCAAGCACAAATTTTAAAGTAAATTTGCTTTGAACACTGGGAGTGCTGAAGCACTGCAAAATGTGTCAGATCCTTGTTTACAATAGTTTTCAGAATAAGCAATAAAAAATGAACAGCTGATGTTTAGTGAATTAAATGTAACACGCAAGTGAGAGTATAATAAGTGATTCTGTCACCTTAGGTCAAGCCAACTTAGCTTATCTCAACTGAGAATTTAGATAATAACAGTTGTATCTCACACAGAAAGAAAAAGAGAGTCAATTCTAATTTTTTCCCTGCCAATGTGGAAATGCTTCCTTCTAGATCTTTCCTACTTTTGACTGCCTATTGTTTCCCAATAAAAGCCACATTTGAATAAAAATTACAGTAACATTACTGAGTTAGAAGATAATAAAATGCAGAAATGTCAGCTTTTTCTGCATAAAATATGCAGATGCACACTGAATCTCTCTTGTACACCCATGTCCTTTTTTGAGGCAGCCTTTTCACTAAATCTCCCCTCTCCCAAAGGCAGCATCTGCTGTCACTCTGCTGTAGACACATGAGATTTCTGCCTCTGATCTGCTGCTGCAAACAGCCTTCATTGCCCATGACGTGCTGCTCACACTGTTCAAGAGCTCTGGGAAATGGATTCTCCGGGCTCTCGAGAAGGAAACCCTTCCCGCTCGTTTTGTGCTAAGACATCGCGTCTATACAAGACATGAACATTTTTGTAAGGCTCATTCTCTTTGCCATGAGAAAAGGACTGCACTCACAGACTGTGCTTGCCTGGAGGCTCAGTGACCATGTCCAGGGGTGGACAGCCCTTTCCTTAGTCTCCCACTAAAGGCCAATCCCAAGTGGCTCCACTGAACCGGTCTCATCAGTCATATTTTAATGTTATTATTTATGGCTAAAACATCTGAATACAGCTGTGAGAAACTTGATGGTGGTTACTTTACTGGTGAACCTAAACCTAACCAGGGCAGCCATTTGGAAATCAGGCTTCATCTAGCATAAGTTGCCTAAAATCTTAGTCAAAATGGAAATTTTTGCATTAATATTAATGAGAGATAAAATTTCTTCTAAATTTCTTCACCATTTTGAACAGCAAAGTCTGAAGGAAAGTGGATATTAGGAATATTGCAGTTGTATTTTCACAGGAATCTCTTGGAGCAGCTTAGAGGCTACAAAGTCACTCTTGGGTTCACTGCCAATGTTGCTTTTTAGGGAAACTGTTTTGATGCAGAAGAACATTCAAACAACTGCTCAAAGCACTTCAGCACAACTGTTTGGAAAGTCCTAGGACATGGAGGTGCAACCCTTCTGACTGTGAAAGTGAACAATGGTAGCTCAGATTAATATTTTCTGTTTATAATACAATTAGTATTTTTTCATTCTGCCTTTACATGTCTTAAAAAAGATGTTCCACTCACTCAGTAGATTGCTGGTGTGCAAAGACCTGTCTGACTCCACACTGAGTGTACACATGTCATGGTTTAACCCCAGATGGCGACTAAGCCCCACACAGCTGCTCACTCAACCCTGCCCCAGTGGGATGGGGGAGAAAACTGCAAGAGAAGCAGTGAGAAATCTCGTGGGCTGACATAAAGGCAGTTTAATAGGTCAGAAAAGGAAAAAAGTAATAAAGATGGTAGTAATAATATTGAGAATAATAAAACACTGAGAACATACAAGTGATGCACAGTCACCTTTTGCTGATCAATGCCCAGCCAATTCCCAAGCAGTGCTCCCCTGGCCAGCTTTCTCCACAATTTATATACTGAGCACGACTTCCTATGGTATAGAATATTCCTTTGCCCAGTTGGGGTCAGCTGTCCTGGCTGTGTCCCCTCCCAGCTTCTTTTGTCCCCCCAGCCTCCTTGAAGGCAGAGCATGAAAAGCTGAAAAGTCTTTCACTTAGTAGAAACACTACTTAGCAACAGCTGAAAACATCAGTGTGTTATCAACATCATTCTCATCCTAAATCCAAAACACAGCACTGTACCAGATACGAGGGAGAAAATTAACTCTATCCCAGCTGAGTCAGGACAAAACACTTCTCTAATATTATGTTTGGTTTTAAGAGCATTCAAATGAGGTGCTGCAGCACAAAAAGCATGAACCCCAGCTCAAAAATGCTGTTAATGCTACTTTACATCCTTCTTACGGCAACTGGCCACTTGAGACAGAATATCCCAGTTGTCAACTCCTCGTCCTTGCTCACCCTCTTTCGTGGCCAACAGAAGTGATAACCCACAGGGTATGGGAACGTGTTAAAAACACCAAAAGGAAAACAAAATACTGCTTCCCAGAAAAACACTACAGAAATTTAGGTGTAAGACTCTCACATGAGAATATTATTCTGCATCTGAAACCATTTCCTCTGAGAATTTTTTCAAGGAGTCTTAAGGTTTTACTGAACTGTCTTTGATGAAGAATATTAAGCCTATCCCTTTGGATTTTTTAGCAAACTCTTTAGTTTCTTTTACCTCAGGGAAGCATTTCAGAGGATTGTACTCTCCTCTGATGCACAGGGATGGGCAGCAACAACAAGCTACATAAATATACCATCCTCCACAGGAGCGTCACAGGATGCTGTTCCATTGATCACAATAAAATTAGTGTCATTGATTCACAAAAGTTAAAAGCAGCAGCCTACCTACCTATCCATCAGGCTGTAATCACCATTGTAAGCTGGCATTGGTACAGGAAATTAAAGGACATAAGAAACAGCTTTGGTTTAAATAACACAGGCTGGGAATGCCAGAGAGTTGTAGCTGAGGGGCATAATTACAAAATGCTCTGTCTCAAGAGTTTAATCTAGGCAAGTCAAGCAACCTGCTGATCCAGGCTGTAGTGGCCAACAGGGATAGGCAATAAAATAAGATTCATAAAGCAGCCATGCACTGGATTGTAACATTCCACACTTGAAAATACAGGGAGGGTTGTCCATGTGCGACCAGGAGTCAGCATCAAACAGCTGCTCATGTCAGCTACGACCTCTGTGAGGGGAAGGCTCCACTTTCCTTGGGTTTAGATTATGAAGGGACGCTATGGCTTGCTACACCAAATTGTTCACTAAAGAAGCAGTAATGGCAGATGAAGCAAATATACCACAGACACAGCAAAAATTAGAAAAAAAACAAACCCGTATTTTGGTAAGGGCCCCTTAGTGTTCATGCTTAGGTCACAGATTAAGAATGCAGAAATCAAGCTGATGCCTTTGAAACATGGCTTATTCCAGGGGTATGGACACAGTGGTTGGAAATGGAAACCCCATGTTGGGGTTTCAAAGCTCAGCAGGTTTGAAGGACAGACAATGCCCATGGCCTCTGTTATGTGCACAGTCGGGTCTTCTTCAACCTGCCTCTTCCTGCTAAAGTCCTCAAGCCACAAAAGAGAGGCTTAGATTTCCCTTAGGCCACAGACCTGAATATATTTCTCTGCACTTTCCATGTTTTCTCCCTTCCCTTGGCTTTGAGGGAGGAGAGCAGCAGCCAAACCAGGAGTGCATACTGTGCAGTGGCTGTGGGGAACAGACAAATATCCCTGGACTGGCATTTGCTTCTACCTGGCAAGACGAAACTACCCACTCTGAAACAGGACAATATTTATAAAAATGAATGTTGTAAGATGAACTGGGAATGTAGGAGAAAGGGGCCAAAAGGCAGAAGCACCCCAGCCAAAGCCATTGCTGTCAGTCAGTGCTTGGTGTGCCTGAAAGTCACAGGTTGCTTTCCTTCCCCTACTCTTTTTTTCTTTTTCTGTATTAAAGACTAATCACGGTTAGAGCATCTGACTTACAATTCCCCACTAACTACCACCTAAAAGCCAAAATCTGACTTTCAGTGCCATGGATAGGTCTGACTAGGAGCCCCCAGCAGCTCTCATTCCAAGCATCTAAAGGTCACATAGAATTTGAAGGGCATTTTTAAAAGCAAGGGAAGGGGTGCCAATTGTCTGGAATGATGCAAGTGCAAGAAAATTCAACTAATGGCTGCGGAGTGTGGAAAAAAGGGATGATGAAGAAGAGAAGAAAAGCTCAGAATAAAGAGCAACATCAACCAGGAGTTGAAACTGGAAGAGAAAAGAGAAGGGGGTGCCCGTGAGCAGGCTTGCTCACAGGCTCAGAGCACCCACTGACCTGTGCATGCTGCTGACTTGTGTCCAGGAAAAGTTTCAGACTCCCCCACTGGCTACTTGCTCATGCAGATGGAAAACCAGTGGTTCCAGCCTGCGACATCAGAGCCCTCCACACAGGCACGCAGGCAGTGAGAGGAAGAACTCCCTCTGCTGCAGTGTGGCTTTTTTAGACCTCACGCTGCAGCAAGGCAAACAAGCTCTCATTTCTTCTGACTCAACCCAGTGGCCAGACACCGGATCTTCTGTGTAACCCATCAAACAAAATGTAGGGCAATAATTTATCATCATAAACATAATAGTAGCTTACTGCTTAATGAAGACTGTAGCCTCTAGTAAGTCTGCTTCTCTCATGTGGCTGATGAGCTTATTACAGCTTTGACTAAGAGGTAATATTACCCCTTCTTAAGAATTGAGTGGATTTGGATTTAATCCCTACTGCGGCTGTTTGTCCAGAGACATGATCTTCCAAATACACCACCGATCCCTAAGAGTGGGGACTGTTATTATTGTCCCTAAACCTGTGTAATACCTCAAGTTATGATCATGGCCCCTGAAGCACCTTTGAGGTGTCATAATTGCTTTCTGTTTGTTTACATACTCAAGTGAGAGGCTTTCTCACCATGGGCAAAGCTTCCTCATTCTGCTGCTGCTGTAACAACACAGAGTAGATGGAAAAGTCCGTGTGGTTTACATCAGGATCTAGTTAAATTCATTTAAGGTGTGCTGTATAGCCTGAAGGTTTGAAATAATTTGCTAATGTTTCTTGATAATCTGGAGTGTAATTATGTTTTTAGCTCTAGCGGTTACACACTAAATTCTTTCCAAAATACCCTTGCTTTGGTGACATTTGAAGAGGACACATTTAGAAATGGTGTGCCCCTTCTCACTCAAGCAACCTTTACAGCCTCTCCCATCTGTCAGCCAGCTGTACCCCAATCAGACTGCATTTGGTGAGGGTTGTGAACGTGCCAGTCTCACTAGGAGCACACCAAAAATCCCAATATCCCATTTCCTGTGATGGATCCATTCATGCAGCAAGTTAAACACTGGCAGACCTTCCTGACAAAGTTGGCTAGTCCCAAGATAACTTGCAGCCAGACGTTCCTCCTGATCTTACCCATTCTTGGTGCTCCTCAGGAGTGTATATATGCAACTAAGATACCTGAGCACCATCTTCACCCCACTCTGAAATACCAAATTTTCAAGCCAAGGGGGCTCTTCTCACCCTAACTGTCCAGTATCCAACAACACATGCCTGAATCTGGGGCCGTCTTACATCAAGAAAAGAAGTAATAACAACAACCACAGTAAAAATAATACAGATTTAAGTTCAGGCAACTCAGAGCTGCAAGGCTCCTGATTGCCAGCAGCAGGATAACAGGATCAACTGGGTGCACTATTCCCTGGTGCAGCTCCCCAGTTTCCAGAGGAGTTGGGGTTGGGTTGCTGGATGTTGTTTGACATGTTCTGGTGAATACACACATTTTTCCAATCTGTCTGCCTGCCAAGGTCTGGGTGAGAGCTGCAGTAGCAGTGGTGGAAGTATTTGGTAGCAGTGATGCTCCTCAGTACAGAGCATGTTTCTTCTCTACCCTTGAGGGTGATAAGCCTTTGCAAGGGACTTTAAATCACTGCATTGAGGATGTACAAAGGCAAAGGAATGTTACTACAGCTCAGAGAAGTCAAAGGGCTGCATCATCATGCAAGTACACTGACAGTGAGGTGATGTGGAGAACCTACCACAAAACCACTGCTTTTGGTACTCATGGAGACTAAGAAAACAGTGCAGTTTTATGTGCTGGTGTTACTACCTTAGCAAAATGCCACAACACAAAAGAAAACAATCTTTTTTTCCTGATAATATCTCAGGAAGAATTAGGACCGACACAAAAACTTTGAGGAGCACTACACCACATGGTCATTCCTTCATCCCTTATATGCAATAAGCTCAGTGACAGAATTTACCAAATCACAAAGAATCTTGCCCCACAGTGTACATTATTTTAATGTATCCTGTTAAGAAAAATCAAGGTCATAGTGAGAATAAAGGTAGCTAAAGTTTCTATAGCAACAGTTACTAGGATGCAGTTGCCAAAGGTGCTTTCTTGTTGTTCCTAAAGTAGCTTTACTGCCTGCTTTTCCTTCCTGTTCACTAGTCTTTTTGGTAATATCAGTACAGACATGATGCAAATGTGCTTCCATTGTCAGTATGATCTTGTAGACTATTCCTGCCCATGAGCTGAATACACAGGACATATCATGTGTAAGGGAAAAAGAAAATATTAAGCAGTCTGACCTTGAGATCCAAAGGGGACACAACAGATTTAAAACACATACACTTTTCTGAAAATCCAGCTCCATGTTGTAGTTGCAAGTGAAAAAAGTGAAAAGAACAAATTTAAGTTTCTCTTTTGTGTCTGCTTGTTTACTTTGTACATTGACAGCATCTTGTCTCCTTCTCATAATGGACAAATTTCCTTGCTGTTTCTATTGCTCAACCGAACCTTCAGGCAGAAGGGGAAATAAAAACAGCAGTCTAAGCACAGCAGAAAAACCTCCCTGTGAAATTACAACAGGATAAAAGTGGAAATGCTTTAGAGCTGAAACGTATCTTCCTTTCTCACAGACAGATAATTGCAAGCTGCTGCAGCCCCCACAAGTCTTTACTCTGCAGGGAAGCAGTGGACTCTGCAGTACTGGTTATCTCATCAAAGTGAATGGTTACTAGGCATGAAGGACAAGTCATAATTGCAAGGGCAACACGACCAGGTTGGTGCAGCCTGACACAGATCAGTTCCCACAGCCCACCCACTCGGGATCTGGTCTGGTGATGGCAACAGGGTGATACTTGGTAGAGGAATTGCTGATACTTTGTTGGATCTGAAGGTGGGACCACCTTCTCTCCTTCTGAGAGCCCTTGGAGGCTCCCTCACTTCTTGCCTGGTGTTGCCCATGTCCCATTGCCCAGGGCCAGGTCCCTGAGCACACTCTAAAGCATCACTTTTCCTTTCCCAGGTCTTCCCTTGGGCACTATCACCGTGAATACTCATCTGTGAATACGCGACAATTTCACACAGTAGGGCAGGGGCAAAAGGCCACTGCAGGAGGCCCATATGCCTGATTACAGGCAGTGTGTGGTGGTGCCTGATGTCACCTGCTGTTCTGTAGCCTTTGCAAATAAAGATACACTTGATGCTAAGACTGGATTTCACTTAGGATAGAGCAGTTTCCACCTTCTGCTCCTGGCTAAGATCTTCCAAACATCTGATCATTGTACCAGCTCTTTACTGGACCTCCCGTGGGGTTAAAACAAGGTGTTTAAAATTGGATAAGCTATATACTGGGAATTAAATTGAAAAGCAAATTTACAGAGTTGCAATCCCTTTGAAAGTCAGACTACTTGAGCTTTCTCCATTTATTTTAAACAAAGCAAATAAAAGAAGTTGAAATTGCAAAGAGAAACAACTTGGGCATATCCCAGTGCAGCCACATCCAAAAGAACAACCAAATTTAACTCCAAAACACATCCAGAAGCACGAACACTTCTGCAAATACACTACATCTTTTAATTCTTTTCTTTTTTGCTAAGAGAGCATTGCTGTTAGCACTGATTCCAGTGTCTGACCAATCTGTGACACACATCTCAGAGCAGAGGATTTTTCCATTAACGCAGTTCTCTGAACGTACTTGTGGAACACCAAGCACATGTCAGTAGCATTCACTTTGAGCCAAACAACACCTTTGATCACAATCATTTGATTTTCTCTTTTCTCCAAACATCACTTCTTATTTCCATTGTACACTGTTCCTTCTAAGTGCAAAGGAAATTCTTCCAGTGAATCAAGGGGGGAAATGAACTTGGATAAACAAAATGAAAAGCAACACAAAAGTTCCATTTGATTAAATAAAAAAAAAATCTCAAATTTCAGGTAATCAAGAAGAATGTTTCTGAGGCATCAAATGGGAAACCCCCCAGACAGATTAACCTTTGTATACCTGAGAAATATGCCACCTCCCAAACTCTCCTACCATATCTTGGCAGCATGGTTTTTAAAGTAAAAAAAACTTCTTGAGCTTGCTTGAGAATATCTAAAAATGTAAATAAATGTGTTTTTTTTCTTGCATCTGCCAGATCAAGTACTAGAGACATGTTTTCTGCTGCTGAGTGACATACATCTATTCAAATCCCTTCTGAACTAGAATCAATATTAGCTAGATCCATTACCTCCTGCTTTATTGGCAACTTGTGTGCTTGTTCAGAAAACAGTCCTTCCTAGTAATGTAATAAAGCCCCCACCTTGGAGATAATTAGGTTGTCTGTGATATAGAATCCACTGATGATCCTTTCCCTGCTGATTTTGGCTTGCTACTCCAGCTCAGGTTGCAGTCTCCATCACTACATGCTCTTACATTAGACCATCTGAGTCTCATCACCTAATAATTGCCATAGCAGATTCATTTAGATATTTTCTTTTTTTTTTTTTTTACTCTTCTATAATAACAGCAATCAGCCAAACCTCAGAGTGTCATTAACATGCTTTTAAAAATGCACTAAAATGGCTTTGTCAATTACCCTGAGATTTAATATCCTGGCCACAACAGATATCACTCACTCTAACAACAAATCCTTCCAGGAGTGCACACATGACCCCGCCCTTCCCTGTGGTTCCTTTGAGTCCTCAGTGTACCCCAGAGGCTAATGAATTCAAGGTCCAAACTGGGAGCAGAAGCAAGCTCCACAAATGCTATGAACAGTCAGACATGGCCTTACCTGCTGTTCTTTCTTAGCACATCTTCCCGATGCCTCAAAGGGTTCCCAACTTAAGCGTTCCCACTTGTCATTAATTTCCTTACTAACAAATGAGGGAACCACAAAATGATGCATCTACTTCCTCTTAACTCCCTTCTCCTGATCCTGTGGTACAACCTGCCCCAGAAGGTCCCACACATGCAGATTTTGTTTTACTATTGAATGCACTTGCTCTTAGCTTTGATCATTGAAGGGTGAGAGAAAGCCAATCCACTCTCTTAGATACCTCACCTTGTAAACTATGGTCTCTCTGTTCTAACAGGTGGGAATACATGACTTTGCACATCCCCTTGGGCCTTAGGATCATCTTTCTAATTATCTTCATGTCTTTATACAACAGGAGTGGATGACTGGCTGTAACCCTGTGCAATGTATAGCAGAGAAGACAACATTTGCTAGTCCTGAGCTAAAAAAACCCAGTATAAGTAGGAATATTTATTCTCCAATTTTAGGCATTTAAAACCAAACCTTACCCAGTGGTATTAAATACTTAACTAAAACAGCAAGAGGCTGAAGAAGAAAGAGCTGAGGCATAAAGGGAAAGTGGGTTTCCCTTAATGTCACAAACACTGACAGTTTTGATGTATTTATCAAAACAAGTACAAGGACACTCTCTGTGTGGGTGGCATTTTCTTCTTCTTATAATCGAGAGCTACAAGTTCTCCCCTGGCTGTTTCAGGCTGTGAGTCTCTCATGGGCATAGTGCCTCCATCAGAGGTTTTCTCCAATCACAGCTTTTCGCTGCAATTTATTGACTTTCTGAGGAAGGAAATAAGGGTGGTTTTGCTCATATACCTCGCTAGAACCTAACCCTTAAATCCATACAGGCTACCAATATATAAATACTCCATGGATATTGGATTGGTATTTAGCTTTCCACCACTTGAACAATTAATTCGACAGCAGTAGTCTCCAAACCATGCTTCAGAAATAGCTATAATCTAATCACCCTTACTCATTGCTCATGACCTTAGCACCTTTCCTGAACCACGGTTCAGGCCATCCATCAGAACCTGCTATATTTCATGGCATGCAAAATAATATTACTGCTCTGAACATTTCTTTTTTTCCTCCTCAATATTTTTGCCTATTGGTTAGCTAAGGCTGAAGTTCTCCAGCATACACAGATTGCCAAATCCTGGGATTCCCGGGAAACATCCCAATAGTCCTGGAGTCCTGCCTGAGCCTGGATAAATGGGATGTATTACAATCAACAAAGGACTTAATTAATGGATGCTGACATTGTACCTTCCGTGGAACAAACAAAGGGGGAAGCATGGCAGTCTGCCCAAGGAGCTACAGCCTAACTTAGGCTGGCAGTACAGATCAGACACACCAGACCTGCAGAGGGAAGGCTGACACTGAGCTTTCCCTTTGTCTTGCGTAAATACAGAGAGTGGCAGCAGAAAGCAAAGCGTCTCTCCCATGGACCCCGAGGCTTTTCTTGCCTTCTTGTCCAAAAGTAGGTTCATATTTTATCTTCTCTTCATCTTCCTGCTGTCTCCCTACATACACATGCCCTTTTTTTCATTAAGTTCTCCCTAAGTTAAACCCTTTTTTTTTTTTTTTTTTCAGCATTCCACATTTATTTCTACCAACTCAGAACTCAGCTCCCTCCAGAAGTAGATCATCTCATGTCCTCCCCTCACTTGGCCAAGGTCACCCATCTCCTTTGTTCAAATGCTCTCACATATTTGGTTCAAATGCTCTCAAATATTTGGCTACAAAGCTCATCCATCTCACCACTCCAAGGTATTTTTTTCCTTTTCCTACAACTCCTAACAGCCTATAATCTTTGTGTGGTTTATAATCTCCTCTGACCAAACAAAATCCCATCTCTCTCCATCCTGTCTCTTCCATCAAGATCATGAGAAGCTGTCAAATACAATCACATGCTCTGACAGTGTACATAGACCCTGAGGACTGGATGTAGGAGGAACCATTAGCATCTGTAGATGGCAGGGATATGAATAAAGTCCTTTATGCAAAATAAGCTAGTGTACCACAGGATCGCTTCATTGTCTGTACAGTAAGAAAAGGAAACACTCATAGTCTACAAACATATCAAATACAAATGTAGGTCCCAACTCAAACCTGAGTACTTTCCCACCTCCAAAGTACGTTATTTTGGGGACTAGCATTTGTTGATTTGTTTATTTCCTTTGCCAAAAGCCTGGAATTCATCATCAGTCTAAATCCCTCCATCTTTTCTGTTTCCATTCCTGTTCTGTTTCTTTTAAAAGACTCTCCACTCAGCAGAAGTGTTACTTAGCTTTTGCTGGTTTTTACCAAGAAGTTTAAATTGTATTGAAAGGGAACTGTAATAAGGCCCCTAAAGATTTTAGACTTGAATAAGTGACACACACAAACTTCTCTTCCCTGCCGTTCAGAAAATTGTATTACCATGCACAATATTGTCATTATCCCCTCTCCTATTACGCCTGACACAAGGAAGTTGAAATATCTGCTTCATGCTGGTGAGAAGTGGACAGAACAAAAGGAAAATGTAGCAAAAGTAATAAAAACACCCAGCAACAAAACCAAAGAGAAGTGAAGGTATTTTTAAAGTACTTACCCAGCATCAGTGCTATTGCCGCACAGTAACACATCTTCTGTACCATTTTTTATGAAATAGTTCACTGCAACAGAAATAGAGAAATGGCTTCTAAATAAACACATTCTGGAAATGATAACATTCAAAAATATCACCCACCAACCAGCATATTCAGTTGGGACAGTAATTGAGAGATGAATGGCATCTTTTTGCTTTGTTTTGCTAATTTTAACTTCTATTAATTGTACAAACAAATATATTTTTCAAATCTGTTTAAGCACTTGCTGTTGGTATTCCAGATCTGAACAGCTGAATAAGGTGGCAACAGGCTGTGGGCAGTGTTTGTAGGAAACCTTATCTAGCCATGTCCCTCGATGTTCTAACTAAGAACACTGTTATTGAGCTCCATAAATGTAATGAAACCAAGCCATATGTTTGCCTGTAACTTTTAGTCTCTGCACTGCTGATACACATATTAATTGAAGGTTGTGATAGAACTTCCTGACTCATAGGTTAAAAATGTAACAAGCTATAAGTCAGAATGTAGTAATACTAACAAAGCAGCCCACTCCCCCAGTCTGGTGGATTTTTCCTCTGCATAGGAAACACAGAGTATAAAGCAAAAGAAACAAAAATGCACCCTGTTAAAGATCAAACAAACAAGGAAGTATTCATAAAGACAAATATTTATCAATGTAGTCATCTGTAATGGCAATGAGGAGAGACAGACAGTTCTCAAGGGAGACTCAGAGGAGCAAGGTAAATTTAAGTGCTGTGGATAATTCCCTGGTTGACTACCAATAAGGCTTAAGGAAATTCACATCTTCAGGCTAATGAGAGACTTTGCATACACACTCCCTCTTCTATCCCCAGCCAACCAAGTCTAACATTCAGAGACACAGAACAGGAGGCCAACTTCTTCTCTAAAGGATGAGCAAAATCAGCGGTCCAGAGGGAATGTGAAGAAAAGATGTTCTAATGAAACATCTTTAAAACCTGAATGGTGGCATGGAAAACCAGATAAAATCATTGATCTTAAAACACAATAAATGCAAAACAGAGGCCTGCAGCTGACTGGTGAAGGGTAGATAATCTGGTGTGCTTTGCTGCAGCAGAGAGCTCGTGATCCCCTCTTGACATAACACATGATGGTGGCAGCCTTACACACAGTAAGTCTCTGTGAGCAGAGGGGCCTCTGCAGATGATGCTCAGAACAGATTCTCCGTTCTAGGCTAACCCCCTGTTGTGAAATGCTTTAAAAATGAAGAGTGACAGCTTATCCAGGCAGGGTATGCAAAGAATGCTCAGTGGCTCAACCACCGAACAGATGTGCTGTGGCTTTCTCAGTAAGCTGCGAGCAGTGGAAAAGCCCTGCTCTGCTGCATGCCAAGAGGGAATTACTGTCCATGAGCTTGTGGTAACGAGGGCACATGATGGTGTTCACAAGTTATCAGAGCATATATCCTGCTCAGACTGTGTGTTTTTCAACCTTGTGTTACACGTGGGTGTTCTACAGAAGCATCTTGCATGACAGCAACACCCAGAAATTCAGTATGGTTAAAGATTGGTGATCAATCATGGTAGAAGGGGGAAGGATGGCATGTTCTCCATGTTGTGCTTTTCTCAGGACAGGTGGTATCTTGTTTGGGATACACACAGTCAGTGACACAAACACACCAGACCACTTTCTCCTTGAACTACACTAACATCCCTTCCAAAACAAACCATTCTATGATTCTATGATTCAAGGTTTGATCAAAGTTCTGGAGCACAGTGCTGGTTGAAGATGGAACCAATGCCTCCTGCTCAGCCAGATCAGAAGATGAGAACAGAGTTTGAGCACAGGATTAAGGAGAGCAAGGAGACTCTGTGTGCAAGCAAAAAATCTGAATTCTCAAGAACAGACAAAATTCTGTTGTCTGCTGTTGACTTCAAACATTTACATTTCTAAAACAATCAGTAAGGCAGGTGCCAAAGAGCCCCACAAAATGCACACGGAGGAACTGGTGCAAAGGGGCTGCTGGGAGGGGGTAACTTCACCACAGGGCCTGCAACTATGCAAGGGAGCGTCATGACCAATGTGCCAAACCTCAGGCTGAGGAAGAGCTGAGCTCCTGACTCCCTACTGATAAATAAAGGGGGTATTACAGTATTATACCCAAGGAGACAAATTGCTGTATTAACAAAAATGTGCACAACAGTCAGTTTGTCCCTCAGAGCATGCTGGTTTGGATTTCAATCAAGCCTGCTGGGCAATCAGAGGTCTGCAAGAAGCAAACGGTCATCACTCTTGCTTTTAAGAACAAACCACCTCTGTATCATCTTAACCCATGGCCTCAGCTTTCCATCAGTTCACTCTAACATGGGGAAAGAACAAGAAAGTACTTTTTCATGTAGAGTAGGATTTTCTCTCTGAAACACAGACTGCTCAAACTGATTGACACCACCCGACAACACGACTTTTTCATTGTCTTGGAAGAGTGCAATTAGTTTTTCTTTTGTTTTGTCAGTTTTTTCACTTAAAAATTACAGCATGTGAGTGGGAAACAAAATAGGAAAACAAATATGGAAAATAAAACCAAACCCCCCCATTTTAGATGGGCTTTTTATTTATTTGTTTTATCTTCAAAGTAAAATCAAGCCAAAACAATGACATTCATATACATCTGTGTGTGTACATAAACTTTATGCAATGTACCATTCTTTCCAAAGGACATGTTTTGTTTGTTTGTTTGTTTGTTTGTTTGTTTTTCTTTCTACCAGCTTTATTAAAATGCAGATTTCACAGTTGTAGGGTATATATTGCCTTTTAGGAACTTTTCTACAGTAATTTCCAGGGTAAGTCATATTAAAAAGAATTAAAAATGGTCTGAATAACAAGGTCTCCTGCAAGCCCATGCTCTGCCTCCTACACTTCTCAAAGGACACGGAACTGGCCCTAGCTTTAAAGTCACTATATGCCAGTTGTGAGGAAATACACAAATTCTCTTGGACTATTCTTGCAGTCTCTTTCTTCCAAAGTCACTTCTTTATCATTTTGGCTGTTTCATTTTACACTTGGTCTGTTTTCTCAGTATATTTCAAGTTTCTACACTGATCCTTTCCACATCAGGTGATTCTAATAGAGCAAACAGTCACAATGTCTCCACTTATCAAATTAACAATGACAAAAAAAGGCAAACTTCCTAAAAAAAAATTTGTTCCAATTTATGTATGTTCCAGTTTACAGTTTCCACACCTATATCACACAACAGAGACGAAAGCCAGTGGGATACATGGACTGCAGGGTAGAAACCTTCCTCATTTCTGTGCAAAGGAAAGGAAAATGTTCCAAGTTAAGAAAAATAAAAAAAGGTCAGAGTTAGCTTAGAAAACAGTTTCTTGCCTCCAGCTTCTGCTCCTCCTTCGAAGGCCCAACTGAAATGTTGTTTTGACTCATCTTACAACAAATTAATTCCAATTTAAAAAAAAAAAACAAAACAACAAACAAACAACAAACCAACCCTATATATTATCACACTTGCATAAAGAGCAACATCCAAATATCATTAGTCACTGCCCGGAGAAGAGTCCTCTGGCTGACTTTCTAACAAAAACTTCAGAGAGGTGTCCGTTATCTCAGACTATTTATTGCAGCCACACGGGTGCTCACTGGCCAGAGACTCTCTCCCTGTGCCATGGCTGGCAGAAGGCACTGACAAACCACCAAACGTCCTGACTCCAGATCTAAAAATGCAACTGAGAGAACCCCGCCGCCTTGCAGCCATGATACGCGATGCAGAAGCAAAATAGACGACGCCCCCTCCTCGCCCTCCCTCGCCCACCGGCGCAAACACACTGCACCTCCCGGCAATACACAGTCATTAAAACGAATCCTCGCTGCACTTGCTGTGTGCACACTGTGTGACACACGGTGAAGCCTCTAATAAGCGAAATTGAGTTTGAAGATGAAAAACGCGCCTCACAAAAGCGGTGGAACAGGCTGTAGTGAGGGTGCTATTAGGGAAGGATGCCTGGGAATAAATGGCGCTGCCAGTTTAGTTCATCCCTGCTAAAAGGAGTGGCAAATAATTATAATAATCAGTTACCCTCCTGTTGCTCAGGCCGTGACAGGGGATCTGGCTGTCCTTTGCTGTCCCCTGGCATTGCCGCTGCTGACCCTTCTGCGGGGTTCCACAGGCTCTTGAGTGCTCTCCTCTCCTTGCTTCCCATCCTTCCCTCCCTCTTCCCATGGGAACTCACTTCTGGCCCAGCTCTCTCCTGCCTCCTTATCCCATAACCATGTGGCAGGACATTTTCAAAACTTCAGTTCAAAAAGGAACAGGAGGAGTTATGGTGAAGATGAGTGGGTTGGGTGGGTAGAAGAGAAGGGGCAGAGATTAAGGGGACAACTTTATGTACCTCATTGGCTACTACGTGACTTTATGGTAAACACAGCCTTGAATTCTGGGCAAGAACTATCTTGCAGGAGATATGGAGGGCTGGGAGGATGTTGCAGAAAGCCACTCAACAAGGTGCTGGGAGGAAAGTGGCCTCCTTCAGCTTGAGTGTCTCTGGTAAGCTCCTGTTAGTGCTTCTCCCCATGTTTGAGACAAGCCAAAGAAGTAAATTCCCAGCCAGGCTCAGCAGTCACCACAGCACAGAAAATACCTCCAGTTTTGGCAGTACAGCTTTCTCCCTCTTTGGGAAAAAGCCACTAACACTATCAATCAAGCTCCCTGCTAGATGGCTCCCATGCACTAGGAAGAGGCTCCGAAAGCCTCAGAGATCCACAGTACCTGGTTTGTGCTGCCCACGTGGTCTGAGGGAACAAAAAGCATATCAGGAGCATTTGAAGATGGGCACTAGAGGAGAGTGGAGAATTTAGATGCTGTCAAATTGGCTTGGGGACCTTGCCAAGTCCATGAGCATCTCCAGGAAGATGAGACAGGAGACAGTGACTACCAATAAACATGAGTGCTGGCTTTTAAACTTCTTCAGATAACTTCCTTCCCTGCCTCTGTGTCTGACCAGTCACGCAGACCCACGCTCTTAGGACTGTAGGGTCCTAAGCATAGCACGTAACTAAAAGCATATTTAGTACCACTTGTTTAGACATATGCTTCACATGAATAGGCAGCAAAGTGCTGAAGTGTGCTCTCTGGAAGTTTTGTAGAGGGTTTGTGTTTTGTGGAATTTTTTTATATGTTTCACACAAAAGAATTAAAATCAAAAACTGCCACAAGGGTCTAATGCATTTGTGATTACAGACAGATGACAGAAAGATAACAAAAATAAAATACTCCTGCACTTACTATGATAAAGAAAACAAATAAATTGGATCAAAAACTGACTGAGAGATGGAAAACATAGGTTAAGATGAAAAGGCAATGTGCAGTATCTCTACAGGCTAACAGAGGGCTGCACCTGCACCTCTTTGTGACATTTATAAGTACAAGGGAAAGAGGGTGACCAGAGAGGTGACATCTACTACACACAGATTTTCCAGGTAAATAAGGTCTGAGAGCAGGACTGAATGAGGAACACTAGAGGGGCCTATTCCACAGGAAAAAAAAAAAAAAAAAAGAAAACAACACACAAAAAATGGAGAAAAGCAAAGTGGGATATTATGTTGTCAGAAAGTGAAGTAAAGCAGAGAAGGAGAAAATCTCACCTATACATAACCCTGTCAAGTCCCTGTGTAAGTTCAGGTAGGAGAGATGGATTTTTTTTTTTTTTAGGGATTCTTCACCAACACTTTTATGTAATATGAAGCTGTGATCAAAGAAAAGTGTAATATTGAGATACAGGAGGACCAGGATGAAGTGTTAAACAGGAAACAACTGATAAACAGTGGCTTGTTTCAATAAGTTGTCTTCATTAATTTCAGCAATGATCTCAACAAGGGGATTGAGTACACCTTCAGTTTGCAGATGACACAAGTTGGGTGGCACTGTGGATCTGCTGGAGGGCAGGAAGGCTCTGCAGAGGGATCTGGACAGGCTGGATCAATGGATTGAGGCCAGAAGTATAAGGTTCAACAGGGCCAAGTGCTCCGTCCTGCTCTTGGGTCACAACAACCCCACGCAGTGCCAGAGGGAAAGAGTGTCCAAAAAGTACCCAGTGGAAAAGGAGGGGTTGGGGGTGCCAGCTGACAGCAGCTGAACATGAACCAGGTGTGCCCAAGTGGCCAAGAAGGCCAAAGGCATCCTGGCCTGTATCAAAAATAGTGTGTCCAGCAGGACCAGAGCAATGATTGCCCCCTGTGCACGGCACTGATGAGGCACCTCAAATCCTGTGTTCAGTTTTGGGCCCCTCACTACAAAAAAGGTACTGAGGTGCTGGAGTGTGTCCAGAGAAGGGCAATGGAGCTGGGGAAGGGTCTGGAGCACAAGTCCGATGAGGAGCAGCTGAGGGAGCTGGGGGAGCACAGCTTGGAGAAAATGAGGCTCAGGGGGACTTTATCACTCACTACAATGAAGTTGTAGTCAGGTGAGGGTTGGGCTCTTTTTCCAGGTAACAAGTGCCAGTACCAGAAAAAAACAGCCTCAAGTTGTGCCACAGGAGGTTTAGATTGAATATTAGGAAATATTTCTTCATGGAAAGGGTTGTCAGGCATTGGAACAGGCTGCCCAGGGAGGTGATGAAGTCACCATCCCTGAAGTGTTTTAAAATATGTGCAGATATGGCACTTAGGGACATGGTTTAGTGGTGGCCTTGGCAGTGCTGGGGTAATGGTTGGACTTGACATTCTTAAAGGTCTTTTCCAACCTGTATGACTCTATGATCCAGAACACAGACCACAACATTGCTTCCAGTAGTGTAACTGCCAGAGTGAAAAGTATTGAGAAGGTAATGAAAATGACCGGGAAATGTTTAAGAAGAGCAAAAATTGAAAAAATGGACATCCTTTATCCTAGAAAAGAGGTGACTATCCAGTAAGAAAAGGGCAAAGGAAAAGGAGAACAGCTTTGTGTGCTTCCAGTGCCAGAATGTGATAACAATGTTTTTTGCCCTGAGAAAATGGAGAGGGAAAAAAAAAGAGAGGAATTTTCAAAAGTAAAGATAAAGGAAGTATTTTTCACTACACTTCCCATTTGAACTGCTGAAATTGCTGCCACAGGCTGCCTCTGTGGCCAAAACATTCAAAGGGGGAGATTTGTTGCCGATGTAGATAAGGTTATTCCTGAGTTATAATAGCAAATGTTAATTAAAAAAAAATAGAAAAATATCTATGCTTTGAGCTCTACTAATTTTTTCTGGAGCATATGAGGCTGTTCAGTGCCACAGAGGGATGCTGCTGTAGGTGCACCAAGGCGAGATTGAGCCTGGGAATTCCCATATTTTATCTCTGCTTCACTTAGGGGAATTCAGCACTGATGAAAAGCATCAGGAGAAAATATTTCTTTACTTATTCCGTAAAACCAGTGCAATAAGAGAAAGCAGAGATGCAAGTTGTTCTCTGCTGGTGGTCTCACAGTGCACCTGGACTGAGTGTTCAGAGTTAAAAGTGGAAGCTGCCTCTTGCCTTTGCAAGGCACGTTATTGCTCAACCTGGAGCAAGGAGCAGTCCATGGACCAGCTCCAATGGGCACACACGAAGCCCTTTCAAATGCACATCACTGTGCAAGTCAAGGGGTATATTAATTTGGTAGTTTATGAAGAATTTGAAGGTACAGGTTCAGTCTGAATCTTCTGTGACAGACCTTTCTCTAGTAGAACCCTCCTTTCTGTGAGGAGTGCTGAGAGCAAAAGAAGTGTACCAAAGGCATAAATCCTACTGCTGTACAAACTGGCCCAATACAAGAACTAAATATTTCACCACAAGGCCAAAAAATATCTTACTGAATGGACAGAAAGAGACTGTATTGGATTTAACATTACCAATTCCCATGTTTTTCTGATCCTTGCACGGCAGCCGGGGCTTTCTTTTTCTACTTAGCCTAAAACATTAAAGTGCACAGGTACAATACCCGTGTTAATAACACATCAGAGCATTAAGTTTTGAGCATTTATGAAGCTATTTATCAAAAGATCCACAGCACCCGAACAAAGCCACAATATTTACAGTTAACTGAGGAGTAACGCTAATAGATTCCATGCTGGCAAGCACAGTCTGAAAACCCAGAGAGGTTCTTTGTTTTAATCACTGGTTCATGTACAATCATACATAATAAAACACCTATTCCAGTCCCAACTTGATTTATTGCTTCTCTCTTTCCTCCCACCTCCATAATTACTCATCAAACACTCTCTGTCTTCTATTACCACCTCAGACAACACCTCAAACACTTCTGCTCTCCCCCAAACTTGCTGCGTTTATTATCTGACTTGAACATCATTGTTTTCTATACAGTTCTCATACAGATTCAGAGTATCTGTTCCATTTCAGTGGTTCTGAAAGCAAAAATGAAGCAATTCATCAGGCAGAGATAACAATCAGGCACGTTGCTTAAAGAAGATGCAGATGTACACACACCCTCGTGTAGATGCAGACATACATTTCTCTATATTCACAGATATATGCCCCAACATCCATGCTCGTTCACTTCAACAGTGCTTTGCACCCAGGGCATCAGAGAGAAGGATGTGGAAAGGCTCTAGGATTATTTCACATTGTTCTGGAACTGCTCCTGGTTTATCAGCTCCCAGCAGCCAAACTGGCTCTGGTTGCATTCACACCACGCACAAGGTGAGTTGCTTCCCACAGGCCTTTGATTCCTTCTCAAGTGCCCAAGAAAACCAGGATTTGGATGGGTATCACCAGAACTTCATAGATTATATACATCTTTCTAAATACAGAGCCTGAGGAAACCATAAGGCTTCCAGGCTTAACTGGAGAAGACAAATAAGATATCACATTTATCTTGATCTGCATTTTTTCTTAATTAAAGTTGTTTAGTTTTGCTTTTTTCCCCCACAGACCTTTGTTAACTACATAATTTGACTCCAAAAGAAAAGAAAAATCACTGCCATGAAATGAATACCAGAAACTAGTCTGGAAGAAAAAAAAAACAAACACAAAACAACCCTGGAATGCCTCTTTTAATCTATAAAAATACTATCTAATTCCTCACAGTAAAAGGTTAATAAAGCTTAAACATTTATTTTACTAATTGATTATTTCTAATGTCAATTGCTTTTATAGGACTATCTGAAGGAAATTACAAGTTGCTCTTCTTTAACTTAAAAGAGTCTGATTTTCAGAGAAAACATATGTAAAACACTTTGAAAACAAGACTCAAGAGTGCCTTAAGTAGGGTATTTAGTCTAAAGAAGAACAAAATACTGGAATTTGAGACTATCATTCCATAAGTGATTTTAAAATTTAATTATATTTTTAAGATTCTTTTCTAAAGTATTTTTCTTATGCATTCAGCCCTTACATTAAGCCCTGCTCAGCAAAAGTACTCAGATTTCTACTTATTGACTAGTCAATAATCCATTTTCATAATGGAATACATAAATGACATTAAAGATTCTAAAATCAGCAGCCACATGAATCAACTACACTCAGTCCATTGGTACATCTCTAAGCCAGTGACATCCCATAGCTTTCAATCACATTCATAAAGCTTCACTTCATCAAATACATCTTTAATTTAAACACCACAACTTAAGACAGGGTTTCACGACTGTTATTTGGAGAAGCTTTCCTGGAAATCTTTACAAGTATTGAAACTAAGCTTGCAGTTTTTCTGTCAGCTGGTATTTCTAAACTATGAGCTCTCCAAAAGATAATCAACAGCCCAATAGGTTTGATATTGATACATTATTGATCACATAATAATGGTGTGGATGTAAACTATCGTTATTTTCAACCTTTTTCTTTTATTTTATTTCATTTCTATCTACAATCACTGCTGCATCTAAAACTTCAGATTCCCAGGTTTGTTATTATTAATGTCTAAAAATAATCCTCCTTGGACTTATTGATTGCAATCTCTTACCAAATCTAGAATCTCAGGTAGAAAAATAATTACTTACCAGTAGGCAGTGTTTTGCCAGATGATCAAGCTGTGCCTCCATTCTAACTTTACCATTGGCACTTGACATGAAGATTTTTTTAGCCTGATTCTATGTGATGCTCAGTTGTTCCCCATCCCACAGTCCATTCATGCAAAGAGTAGTCCTATGGAGAAGGCTGTGAGATCTGATGAGCTACTTCTGCCTTAATCTTCCTTTTCCCCTCCATAGGTTAGCAGTGGTAAGTATTACTCATTGGAGTGAAAGCCAGAATGGAACAATTTTTCTGATAAGCCTTCTTAGAGGTTGTGTAGATTTTGAAGACCTAGAGGCATTTAAATTGGTGGAAAGAATATAAAAAATCTCCCCTTTGTTATGAGAGGGAAGTGCCCACTAAAAGGAAGATTTTAGATCTGCATCTCCTCTGTGAGTTAAGACTAAAAAGCTGTCTCATCTTACCATGACTGCTGTGCCTGGTAATTAAGCTGAGAAACCAGAGGCCCCTGCAGTAACTTGGTTGAAGTTTCTTTCACAGAATTAAGCTTTTTAAGACAGTGCCAAGAAACTTCCATTCTTGACAGTCTGATCGGGAATATTTGCTGTCGCTTGGTGATCAGTGAAGCTGAACAGGAGAGATCTCTCAGTGTGAATTTCCCCACTGAATCCCCATGCTTAAAGGCACTGTCCCTTGCTTCCTAAATTACCTAGCATTTCCTCCAGCTGCAGAAGCCATGGAAATGATGGCAAGAACAAGAAAATCGTTGGGTGGATAGGTAGAAATTCCTTATGGGATTTAGAGTATGATTATCTTATGGCAGCTATGCCAGGCCTTCTACACAACCAAAATGTCTCCTCTACCAAGTGCCTGTGGCACACAGTTACCTCAAACTAAAAAGGGCTTTGAAAGACTCAGTGTTGAGTTCTTATCTTTCTTTGCACCTCATGACTAAGTGTATCAGTTATTTCCTTTACAGCACCAAGCAATTCTTCACTGCATTACCCTTTTACGGGGTTTCACTCATTTTTGGTTTTTCATGCATGCCAAAAAAGGTTCAAAGGCACAGGAGGAGGCCAGTGCCATTTCAGAGGCTCCCTGTTGTCCTTTAAAACATTAAAAACTCTTTCAAATAATCCAAAGCAAATTTTTGCTCTCCAAGAAGAGCAGAACTGGCATATCATCCTCTCTTAATTCTGTTTTGGTGTCTTGACGAATAAAATGAACAATTTTTCCACTTTTACTTTTGATTCCTTTAATTCCTTCAATGGTTTTAATTCCTTTATTTCTTTACCTTCCCCTTTTTAAAAAGTATTATTATAAATCTCTGATAGTACTTCAGGTTTCTGTTTTCTAGGATTTTTTTTTTTAGATTAGTATCCCTGTTCCAAACTAAGTGACTCAGTCACATTGTTCTGAAATCTCCAAAAAGCTTTTGTAATTGTCTGTGCTCCCTTCGAGTGAACTCTACTATCTCAACATGTTGGCCAATTTTCTTCTCTAGTTCTTCTTCAGAATAAACACTGATACTATTCTGTTTCTTAATATATTCCTCTTTTTATGTAATTTGGTCTGCCTACACTTTAATCTAACTGTATGTATTGCTTAATTCCCTGCAGTGCCTGAAATTTGGACTGTTATTAAATTGTGGTCAGTACTGGTCTTTTAAACAGTCACTTCATTTCACCATAATGCTTACGCAAAATGAAATACAAAGCACTATCCCATCTAGTCACAAAATGAGCTAGTCCTTCCATTTCTGAATTGCTTTAGTGCAACAGTTAACATTAAATGAAAATCCTACTTAACATTGTTCTCCCTAGCCTAATAGCTAAGCCCCCTTCTTCAGCTTTTCGAGGCAGGCTTCATTATTCTGTTTCAGAGATCACTATATTTTTCCTATAAATCTACTTTTCTTCTATGTCTTCAGTGGCCTACTGCAGTGCCTCAACACTTGGACAATTTAAATCATTTTTGTCCATACAAAGTAAGAGAAGACTGTTTGCCATAATGCACCACGTCTTTATTTTCAAATAATATGAAAACATTCATTGATATTACTTCCTAGTAATACTAAAAATGGTCACAATTTAATTCACTTTCATCCATTATCTCACCAGGTTGATTATCTTTGTAACAGTTAAATCTCCTTTAGTGATAACAAGTATATTTTCATGGCCATATTAACCACTGCTGGATTTCCTATATGGATTTCTGGGAATGTTTGCCCTCCTCCCCATATCAGGACCACACAAATAAACTTGCTCATGGTATGCTGGAGCAGCTGTCCAATTCCACCCATTTCAAGCAGTGCTGCAGCTGGCCCTGACATTAACTGTATTTTAACAGAACCTATCCACTGGTACATTTACCCTACTTCCATTTCCAGAGAGCCAGACTATCTTCACAGCTCCATTTCCTCCTTTCACCTTTATTGCAGGGTTTTATGCTTCCAGCCATCACTATTTTATCTCCTAATGCCTCTGTGAGAGAGGGAGAGCAGCACCTCCCGCAGCTCTCAGTTATCTGTGGCAGAGGAGCCGTGAAGTGCCTTAATCCACCACAGGTGCACAAATGTCTTTTCTAGTTCCTCACTCATCTCCAAGCTGGAAGCAGAGGGAATGAGGATAGGATAACATATCAGCAGGCCCCTCACCATTCAGCATAGCTCCAAGAGCTGTCTCCCCTTTCAGCTGATAAGGGGCTCTGATACAGAGACATTGAGAGGACACATAACATGATGGTCAGGGTCAGTTCCAAAGACAACCCTCATTCAGCCAGAGCTTTGTGACTGCCCTTCCTTAATGCTGGTCAACTACATCATGTCTTCAAGACACCAGTGTTGAGCTTTCTATTCCTTGAATGAAACTTTCCCAACACCGCTGCTCCCAGGGCTGCTTAGACTGCAGGGAGAGGAATCCAGCAGAAAAGCCAGAAGTCACCAGTGGGGAATGGTGGGACTGCCCTCTGCCTAATCCCTGGCTCAACAGAACCCTGGGCCATGCCAGGCAGCTTTCAGGAGTCAGGTGTGGGGGTTTTACAGTGCAGATGGCTGGAGATGTAGGACTGTCTGACCCACACAGTCAGATCAGAGGTACCCTGTGGCACTGTGTCACTGCCTCCCAACCTAAATTCCAGTAAACGAGTTGACTCCGTGGTTCATTTTTCTCCTCCAAATAAATAAATTACCAAAGGTCACTGGTCCTAGGTTCACACTAATGCACATCAGTCTGGCTGCTTCCTGCCCCCAAGAGCATAATTAAATTGTTTTAGATGTGAGACCATGTCCACTGCAATTAATGGAGGTGACTCAGGGGGTTTTGGAGCAGCAACAGTCAAGCTACTTGGTTACAATCTGAACTACACTTACATCAAATATTTTTGGCGCTTTTTTTAATGTTAATAAATATGCTCAGTCAACCTATTTCATTGTAATGAAAAAGTACAGCAGACTATAAAATGTTAAAAAATTTGTTTGGACTAGAAAACAAGCCTTTTGATAATAAACATCAGAGCATGAGATGCTGCGGGATGGCCCAATCCAGATAATTAGAGCTCTAACAACATAAAATTTTCTTAAAAAAAATCTCTTGGGAATTTTTCAGATTAATAAAGACTGAATTTCTCTGCTTCACATTTTGATTTTTTAAGACCCTTAACTCAAATTTTGAAGTTTTTCTACAAAATGCAAGAACTACAAATTGTCTTCAAGAAACAGCGTGGAAGCCAGACCTGCACACACAGAGTTGAAATTGTCAAGTGGTTGCTCAATTCCAGGAAATGGAGCTTTAAGAAATATATAACGAGACAACTTAAAACTGTGACAATCCTCAGCAATGCAACAAGGATCTCATTCTGTATCATAGGAAAGCACCAGAAACACTTTCAGCATGAACTCTGAAGGCACCATAGAGATCAGAAAGTTGCCCAGATCTTTCAAAACCACACAGACACCGTGAAGAGCCAGTAGTCACATAGTGCTGCATTTGCTGATTCACATACAGACCTTGGTCAATATATAAAAAAACCCAACCAAACAAAACCAAATAAAAAAAGAATCCCCCTCTCCCCCCGCCAAAAAAAGCCCAAACAACCAAAAGTCAGATTACACGACGAAGAAGGGCTTACCTGGATCACTAAGAAATTCCTCCGAGGTGTTCCACATCCTACCATCCAAATACAGCGAGCCATTGGTGAAGTTAAACATGGTGTAATCCCTGACACACTTGTGTCTCAAGTTGCCCATGAAGAGCTGAAGGCCTATGAGGGCAAAGACACTCAAGCAGAAAACGGTCAGGATCATCACATCAGCAAGTTTCTTAACAGACTGGATAAGTGCCCCTACAATGGTCTTCAGTCCTAGGGAGATAAAAGCCGAGAGTTTACAGACTGAGAGACTGAAACCTGTCTGCAGACAGCTGCTTTTCATGATGAAAATCTCCATGGAAGGGGGAAGTTGGAGGTGTTTCTACCACGTGTTTGCAACCGGACGGCAGAAATGAGAGACAAGTGATCACCATGAATGTTTGGCTTGGCCTGCTTTTGTCTGGACATGAACACCAGTTTAAAAATGGAGGGAAAGAACTGGATGAAGGGACGGTGACGTACAAAAATATTCATGGATGAAGAAAATGCGGAATGTGTTTTATATTTTCATGGATCTACATTAAAGGCTGTAAAGCCTAAATCCCATTGAATTTTGAGAAGGCAAATTATATTTAAATCACTCAGGTGATCCTGATAACTTTATCCCTCACATAAACAGATGAAGAGGTATGGAAATGCTGTTTATTCCCTGCTTATTTTGTATATTTTAGCGCCAAATCCAACATGTTGTCCTCATATGAATAATTCCTCTGCCTTCAATTCATTTTGCTTAAGACAACAAGAATTTGGGATTAGAAAAAAAGCCAAATAATATGGGCAATCAAATAAACCCAGTGGAAATTATTTGAGCAAAACTACCTGAGGCTTCAACAATACCTGGGCAAAAGTTAATCGTTTTATAATATGCTGCCAATGTAGATAAATCATCTTATTACATAACACCAAATGCCTGGGTCACACAAATTAGCTTCTCCAGCATTATTTCACCCTGTAACACTGGATTCAGTTTATTATTCTATAAATATTCAGATATGAATAATTATACTGTTTTCTCAAATGATATTCCTTGCTTTTGAACTGCTCCTGAAAATCAGCACTATTTGAGCTGATTGCGTATTACATGATTATGACAAAAAAATATTCCTTTAAATAAAGAGACCCTTATTCTGAACTGGTGTGCTATAGTTGGACATTAATATCAGCTGCACAATGGTAGCAATTTTGTTGTTTCTTTCCTATTTATCTTTAATTAATACTGGTAAGTAGTAATAAGTGCTTCTGATAATTGGTGTCACCAGCATGGCAGCAGCAAGAGAAATTGAGTTAAATGGAAAAAAGAAAATGCAAAGAGAAAATAGGAGGAATTCTCCTAGGCAATATTCAGAACCACATTGATTTGCTCACTGAATATGATCATACACATTAAATCTCAGTTCCTTGGAATTCCACCCCAAGAGTTTGGCAGCCTCAAAGGCTGAGCTGGTGCTGTGTAATTGAAAATAACATGAAAATGTACTTCAGGACTCAGAGGAAGGCAAAATGGGTTTTTGGTCTTGCTTAAAATTCTGTGGTTAAAGTAAGGGGAACTCAATGGTTTCTCAAAAGAGGATGAGCTACTGGAATGGCCAACAGGTGCAGTAGTCCTAAAATACCCCACTCCTGCATAGGATATTGTCATTAGGTTAAACTGTGAATGATATCAAAACGTCTACAAAATGGCCATTTAACCAAAAGGGTCTGACCCATCAGGTGTGGGTAGCTTTCTCCATTAAATTTTCTGCTTGCCTCCTTAAAGCTGGTTTGTGGTACGATAAAGAGGCAAGGGTAGACAGCTCCCCGCTCTGCTCAAAAATGTAATATAAATTATTGCAGGGCAAACATTAGGCAAAAGCTGGATTTTGATGCTACCTGTCCTCCTCACCAGAGAGGGATTTTACGAATGAGATCAGTTCTACTCAGGTAGCTACAAAAAGGCTGACTCTGAACTTTTGAGTCTGTCTGTAGATTTGACTACCTGTTTTGACGCCTAACTAAAAAGGAAAGCTCTTCTGATAATCTAGTCTGGAGTAAACTTTATACCTGAGGTGAAAGTAGCTTTAGTTGTAGCTCAGTTTTGAAAGGACATCTGGAGTATTACCCTTACCCAGCATTATAAGACTTTTAAGACAGATAGGTTTTAAGCAAGAGGTTAAGTGAGAAAAAGAAATGCACTAGAATTTTTTTCAAATCTAATATTCTGAAATGTTTTCAGTGATTCTTATCATTGGTTGTCCTTTGAATGAACAGATGTTTCTTCGCTGAAGCTGGTGAAAGTTGGGAAATCCAAATGCAGGCTGAGTCTTAAGAAATGAAAAATACCAATCCACAAATTCTTTTACTGAAGCACCCTCTGTGAAATCCCTCCCTGCAGCACATTTAATTGCTTGTTAAGCCTGCAGTTTGTATTTGTATCATCTAAGTGCTCTAATTAATCTTACTCACATGGGCAAGGGCGATGGGAATCCTAATGTGAGCAGGGATAATATTAGGAAACAAAACCTACAGAATTCTAATCACCAATAAAGACCATCTTTTTTCAAAATCATCTTTTCAAAATCAGGCTCCAGTACTCGTAATGTCAAGGTCATTTCATTAAACATGTTTTTCCCAGTTTAATTACTGCAGTTTTAAATAGAATAGTAATCCTATACTACTACTTTTATGAGTTCATTCCTTGCAGGTATCAAGTAATTTCTTGGCTTTACTGCCTTTTTGTTTTTTGTTTGTTTGTTTTCATAGCTTACAGGCTTCTGAGCAGTTTAAGAAGATGGTGCTTCAGTAATACAATTTCTGTAATTAAAGACCATTTAAAAATAACTTGTACTCTGCCTCCTGGACCTTCATTAAAACTTTCCAGGAAAACCATTTGGAGAGTGTTATACTTACAGTTTAACTGTTTATTCACCCCCTTTAAAAACAAAATTGCCCAGAAAATTAAGTAGGATCCATCAAGGTGGTTGACACAACTAGGTGCCACAGCTAAGTAAAATATTTAAATCACTGCTCATTTAAACTTTCTCTGCCTCCAAAATGGAAGGGCTGAGGGGAAATAAGGACACCCAGAACCCCTCCCAGGTGCTCTGCATCTCTCTGTATCAATCCCATGTTTTGTAAAAGCAATGCTAGATGTATTCAAATTTAGAGCACGGTTAAATCTTCTGGATAAATAATCCTTCTTTGAAATAGTGCCAATGAGAGCACTGAAACATAGCTTAATAGAAGATACTATTTATGGGGCATTAGAGGAATTTATTTAATTCTTGCAAGTCAAACATCAAACCAGGCAGCATGCAGGAAAAGACCTGAGGATCTGATCCAAAGCTGAATAACACCTACACCCGTTAATGACAATGGGTCTATAGATTACTCCCTGTGGAGTAAATTGATAACAGGCTTTTTCTGAATCACTGACTTCTTTCCACACCTCTGGGCCAAATCCTGCTTGCATGACATGAAAAACACCATGGGATCCAAAATCAGTGGAATGAGGGCTGTATAGGCAGCCTGACGTCTGCAGAAAGCAAGAAGAATTTGGCCCAAACATTCCTGTTAAGGCAGGTAAAAATTATCACATTCAGAGGTTAATCAAATAATCAGTTTTCAAATGCAAATCAGAAACCATAGAAAATGCAAGCAACACCAAACAATGAGAAATGGCAAGATCCCAAAACACCATCCATTCCTTCTACGAGATGTGAGAAAGCATTAGCATAATTCAGTATGACATCCATACCAGATGTTGGCAATCACCTACAGAACATCAGACACTTTCATGCACAGTCTGGAAACAAGCGGGGAGAAAAAGCAAAAAAAAAAGAAGAAGAGAAAAAAGGAGAGTGTGACTCGCAGCATGATTGTCCTCACCTATCCCACTCCTTCCCCTGAGGATACTCACGTGTCTTGTAAATGTCTGTGTGAGTCATGTGCATGCAGGGAGAGAAGAGCTCACCCTTGAGGAGCGTGTTTTGTGATTAGCCACTGAGACATGGGGCAGCACAGGGTTTAATGGCATGTTGGCAAACCTGAATGGTTGTCAGCGTTCCCATAGACTGTCTCTGCACGGAAATGTGACTGACAGGCCAGCCTCCGAGGAAAACGCAAATATGTCACATATTCCTCACTTCTGGGATAGTTACTTCTTGAGTTAAGTGATTTACCCACCAAAAGGATGTAATTTATCTCTCTGCAGCAGGACTTCACTGAGATTGAAGCAGTGAACGAGGGTCAGTCTCCTCCACACAGTCTTAATTCTTGTTCTCCGGGCTCTGTTCTGGCTATCATTAAAGTACTGGATAACATTCACAGCGCTATTTATAGCCTTTAGTCTCACACTAACTTAAATGGGAGCTGGATCAGGCCCCAAAGTGCCTTGGCCCAATTTTCTATGAGGTCACCTTTTGCCGGTATCCTGTCATTTTATGTGAGATGTCTGTGATGTACACGCCTGTTCCAGACAGAGCAGTGGAGCTTCTCTGGACACAGGCAGTTTGCAAAATCCTGGTGATGATGATGGTGATGATGGCCTGCATTTTGTGGTCTTTTGATGGAGAAGCATAGAAGGGTATACCTCAGGGTTTATATTATCTCAATTAGTAGTTATCAAAAAACATTGATGATTTCCATGAAGATAAATATGATTCAAGACCCTCTGTTGTGATGGGAAGACTTCCTATTGAGCACACTGGGACTCAGATATGCTGGTAATGGGATGGTAATGGGAGATAAACGAGTGAATTCAGTGGGTTGTTCTGCTGCTGACCATGGTTCCTACCTAGACTGAAAAACAAATGAATCCAGTTGCCATGGCAATATGCAAGATGCCAATTAATAAATAAAATCACTGAGAGTTAAAGGTTTTATGCTCCCATAGAGAAAATGTTGTGTATTTCTAAGCACCTGAACCTGTACAAAGCTTGTTTTCCTCTTGATGCCATGGGAAACTGGAAAACAGGAAGAAAGGGGTGTGTTTACTGCAGAAAAAGGAAAATCAGTGGGTTCCATGGAGGTCTTCTGGCATGTTGAGGGCTGCCACTGAAGGTAAGGCACTGACCTGATGTCTTACACAGCTTTAGGGTGAAAAAAAGAGAGCTGATAATACACCAAGAGAGAGGAAGGCTGGGCAGGGCTCTGGATTCAGAGACGGGACCTGCAGGTCCATGGCCATGGGAAGCAGGAGATATTGGCATTATAGCAACCAAACCACAGCTCCCCAGTGAGAGGGAATCACACAGCTGGATGGTAGATGCAAATATTTGTGTTGTTGGATCTGGATCTGAATCATCCTCCTGGGACAAATCTTCTAATAGCAAAAGCAGTAAGTTTCTGGAACAGACTTCTCAGGAAAATCCTGAGACTTCCACTTTTGAAGGATTGCTAGAAGAAGTCAGGAAATAAATATCATGCCATGTTAGAGCTATACTAAATACAGCCTTAGGCCAGGGGAATGGACTCTGAGTTTAGGAGATATTTTTGAGTCCTCTGAGTCTGTGTCCCCTAAACATCAACCCATGCCTGCTTGAGCACTTAGAGCAAGGCATTAAAGGTAGGTGAGATTTTTAAAAGCACTAATTGTTAGCTTTACTGACTCCCTCTGGAGTCAATAGAGAAAATCATTGATTACAAGTCAAGCAGAAAGCCTTTGAAAACCAGCCTCTAAGTGCTTTGCTGGATGGAAGCCTTACACCACCGAGGACTTGGCCCGTTGCTTTCGGTAAGCAATTTCACTCAGCATGTTGAGTCCAAGTATGTTTGTGCAAATGTAAGTACCTGATGGAAAAGCGTGATCAATTTTATTGAGGAAAAGCTTAGATATTTGCAAAGGATGATACAACTCAGTGTTTTTCACCTGAGAAGTGGCAAAAATAACAACCACCTTCTCCTCTCTACTGTAGTTAACCCCAGAAATCTAATGAAAGATATTAATGTTCATAATCTTCTCATTTTTAGGCCTGTTGTGGGAAAATATTTCACCTCAGCATAAGCCTATGCTACCATTAAAAACTCAGACTGATCTCCAAATAAACCACAGCATCATGTCCAATATTTCTTTTAAAAAACATGTGTCTAACTGAAAAATGAACTGACTCCTCTGAAATTATCTGCTAACATTAAAAAAAAAAAAAACCAAACACCTCAGTGGTGTTTCACTGGCAGCTCAGCGTTTCATGGCAATTTGTAGCTCTCTGCATTTGTAATTTAAACATACTCAGTGCACAGGTAATCTTGATGATAAAATCAAAGGCCAGATATTCTATTAGCATATCTTCATGTAGTTATGTCACCAAATAGTTTATTGACTTGTACATAAAAAATTCAGTTATCAAAAAACTAATCAAATATTCAGTCAGAATGAAAAAAGAGAACGTGAGTTATTATGTATGACTTTAATATATAATACTCTTTTTCTTTTTTCTTCTATTAACCAACAAATGGAACAACTCTGTTTAATATCACTGTAGGGGTTTGGTGTATTTTCAAATAACTTTTTTTTGAATCTCAGTACTCAGATTTTTTCCCCACTAAGTCAAATTTTATCATTTGATGTAAAACAAGCTTCAGCTCCCCCTCTGATATAGGACAGCAGAAAACTGCTATATATATAACTCAGAAAAATTGACAGGCTCTGCTCTGAAGAGGCTCAAGCTTAAGACAAGATGTAAGGTGAAAGGTGTCCCCTGGAGATGGCTGTCCCTCCAAGTTAGTCTTCAAATTGCTAGTAAAGGACACTAGGAAACAAATTCTGTCTTTCTCTCTGATTAGCCACTACTATCCCACATGATCTGTACAACTGTGCTCAGCTTTGTTTCGCAATGAAAATAAAACTGATTTCTCAATGGAAATCCAATTAGAGAAAAATTTAAAAGAAACCCTCTCTGCTAATAGATTATTCTTTAAAACTTAAAGGCAAAAATTAAGACAGGTACTAATTTCAAGGACCTAAAGAAAGATCATATTAGGGTATTCTTAAATACCTATATTTGGACATACACTTTCAACAAAAAGTACCTTGCTCTCCAAGTAATTTCCCTGACTGACATTGTTTTGGTGTTGGAATGAGTGAGCAAACTTTAGATCCATATATATTTTTTCTTAACACTTTCATTCCAGAATTTCCATTTCAAGCTTACACTCCATATGAGTGCTGATGACTAGTTTTCATACATGTCCATATAAGTTTACACCTCAGGATTTGTTTGGATTTGTATTAACAAAGTGGGTAGAAAAGCCTTTCTAACCTTAAAGAGCTGTGTGTGAGAATCTGAGCAGTTCTGTCGACGTTTTGAATATTTTTGACGTGTAATTGCCAACATCTGTTCAGGATTATCAAAGATAGGATCTACCATGCATGGTTTTTTGCTATCTTCTCTACCTTGTCATGCAGGTTGGAGATGTTAAACACTGAGGCTGAATGAGACCTGTCCATAGATAAAGCTTGGCAA
>JAWWES010000081.1:4370024-4390289 GCA_035583135.1 Lophotriccus pileatus | reverse complement strand
TCTCTACCTTGTCATGCAGGTTGGAGATGTTAAACACTGAGGCTGAATGAGACCTGTCCATAGATAAAGCTTGGCAACAGAGTGCTGTCATATGGTTAGTCCTCAGTGGACTCATCTCTGCCTAAATTACTTAATAGTAAATGTTATTAATTTTTTTTAATAGTAATGTTAAATAAAGAGCTTCTTTCACTACCAGATGTGTAGTAAAACACTGATTTAATTTCTTTTTCAGAGGGGGGAAGAGTGGAGAAATCATATCCTAGAAAATGCAAGTCGATGGACCTACCAAAATGAATAATGAGAAGTTCTCTCATCTCTTCAAGACCCAAAATCTCAACAATATTTCTGTCACATTCAATTGGATAAACACCATGACAAATCAGGCTATCTGTGCCTGCAGTTTTGAAACCTCAGCTCATAGCACAGATTTAGATTCCTTTATCAGTGTGCTCTTACACATGAATATGCATTTTGAGGTCATTAACCTTCCATTTTTAAAAATCAATATCCAAAGGCTTTAAAAGAGTTTCACTGCCATTTTCACATGGTTCACGAATGGGTACTTTATGTATCTGACTCACGAGCCGCTGTTCTTACAGCAGCACTCCTCTTGGTGAGGTCTGTAATTTTGGGGGCACTCCCATTCCTTCTGCCCACAAAAGCGAATCGGAAAAACACAGAAGAAAATGTATTCTATTGACAGGTCACATTCCCTACATTCCTCCATTTCCTGATCAGTGTCTATGGTTTTAGTCGTTTGTAATTACGGTGTTTTGCTACTGGAAATGGCATGTAGGCTTTAACTGCAGCCGGAGTGTTTAACCTGATTTTCACCTGAAATGACTGAGATTGTTTTCAGCGCCCGCAGTACTCTGAACGTTCGTAAGGCTGAGACATTGCCCAGGTCCACAAATTCAGTTATGTATCTGTAACAAGGGAAAGTCACACACAGACAATGACAAAACACCAGCCAAAAAAAACAACAGTCAAAGGGACAAAGAGAGACAGAGAAAGAATCACTTGTAGCTGAGAGCCAAAACGTAAGGATCGGGGCTTCTTACCTGGGCTTACTGAAATAGTTTTTAAAGCTCTCAATACCCTGAAAGTCCGAAGAGGTGAAACACTGCCTACATTCACAAATTCTCCTACATACCTGTAGAATTAAGTCACAGTTATTTGGAATTATACAATAGAGTATGAGACTTGCCTGAATGAAGAAAGCATTCATACACAGGGAGCGAACACAGCCAAATGAGAGGTGCATTCACTTTTCAGGCTGTTCTTTGATGCCATTTGTCCCAGGTTTTTCTTAGTACACATTATTTCAAATGCTACTTGAACTACTAAAATTATCTAATAGGCATCAATTCTTTAAAACTACAGGGTGAACTTTGTTATCGTGCTGTTCAGAAATAAATACTTTAAAGATTTTACCATCATGTAGTTTAAAAAATAAAATTAAAAAAATACTTTACATTATAGGAAATATTAAGAGCTATTTTGCTGCTCTTAAGAAAATCAAATAAAAGCTTCAAATACCCAAGCAATTTTCACAGAATAGCTTCTGAAAACTACATATAGGACAACATCAGAAAATATCAGTGCACACACTTCTACTGGGTTATTTTAAGATGCTGTATTCTGTTGTAAAGCAGATGTTGGTTTCAAGAGATGCTTAAAATTGTATTTTGTTTTGTACATCAAATTCATATCCTTTGGCTGCAGGAAGATGGAGCTTAAATGAATATAACTGCCATCTTAGTAAAAAACTCTTTATGCTTAAAATATCAATCCCAGCTCTTCCCTGCCATGCCTGTTTGGGCCATCCTGGAGACACGTGCCACATCTGAGTTAAATGCTCCTGGGAGGGTCAGTCATGGAATGAGTTTTGTCTTATCAGTGTTGTACAAGATTATCTCCTCCAAGTCAGTATACAGTAAAAGCATAGTCACCACTCTACCTTCTGAATAAAAGAGCTCTTGGACCCCTGAATTTCACTATTAAAATTCCATTAAATTTCATTCAAATATTCTACTTCTTTGAGGCATTTATTTGTTAAGATAAAACCTCACCTGGTTATTTTACAAAACCTGCTTAAGTAGGCTTTGTCCAAAGGCCCCTGGGGAGGACAAAGCATCCTCTCCATATCTACTAATCCAGATTATAGCCTGGAAGAGCAATATTGCTTTTCTTAATCTCATAGGGGAGTCTGGGAAAAGGTTTACCTGTTTCCTCCTCAGCTTTACCCAGTGCTTCTCCCCAAAACTCTTCTGCAGCATGAAAGGTGGTGGTAAAATACAATTTGGGGAGAAGCAATATGACAAGAATATGGTTTTGCTGACCAGGGATTTGAAAAACCACATTATAAATATGTGAGCAAGCATATAAAGCAAACAATACTGCTGCTTGTTTGTAATAGTTAATTAAGATTTATTTTGGCCATTTCTTCAATCAAATTGCAGCAGATGAGTTCCTCTGTATTGGGGAGTGAGAAGCAACTGGAATTCCCACCCTGGATTTTTCTGCTAGCTAGCCAGGGAATTGCTCATTGTCTTCAAGCTTTTGCCAGGCCACTTTCCAACCCCGAGTTTCAGCTGCCTCTCCCTCACCTGTCCTGGGAAGTACTTGCTTGTCTGGGAAAGAGGGATCTAAACAGGGGCAGTTTCATAATTTTCCCTGAACTCATCCATGGCCCCGGAGAGGGTCACAAGCCATGGCTTTGTCTGCTGGCACAGGACGGGAGAAAAACCCAGGAGACCTATGGCACTTCTTACTCTCTAGTGTGCTATTTAAAACTACTCTCTGTGGCCCAATCTGTGCTGTTTCTGTCCAAAAGAGAAGGCCAGAAGTTATTTTGTAATATCTCTATAGCAAATGATTGTCTTCCCACTATAACACCCATCAGTGACATAATCAGATTTTCTGCTGGCTCAAAACCCTCTGTCCCTCTGAATCTCATGGCCCCTTATCAACCTCCTCCATTTTGAATCCTCAAGCCTTCTTTGTTTCCAGATACAGAAATACCTCCAGCAGAACACTAGCCACAAGCAAAGACTACACCAGAGTTACCTGTGTGATCAATCTTACTTTAAATTACTTGCAAATTGGATTTATATGAAGGCTAAATCATATCAGAATAGATTCCATTATCCAAAGCTCTGTACTATCTGCTGCTTGCATATTTGGGAAGGAGGTTTCATTGTACATATGAAGATCATATTGCAGCCACTTTTAACTCTCTAACTGCTGCCTGTAGGCTCAAGGAAGCACTTTTCTATTTATTTTCTATTCCAGAATTACATTTTTTTTTTTCCATTCTGAAAGTGTTAGTACAGTATGCCTTAAAGTAAGAAACAATAGGAATGGATGCTGGTTCTGAAGAGCTCAGCCAGTGGTACAGTTTGATATTAAGAAGCTTGATACTCTGCAGTTGCAGGTCCCCCTGGTTTAGGGCTCTTCTAACTAAGAGATGAAATATCATTTGGAAAGAAAATTAAAATGTAGCTAAGAAAGAAAGCACACATTCCCAAGCCTCTCATTAGAGAAACCTTAAGGAAGTTTTCATGAATCCTTGGGCTGGAGCACTGAGTGGCCATTCAAGTCTAGAGTTAGAAAAGAAAAAATAGGGGTAAGCCCACAACCTCTGGGCATCAAATCCTGGTTCCTACTGATAGGGAGTGAATAATTCACCTGTGGGTAACTGTCCACTTCAAAGTCTGTGCAAACCTTCACAACTTTCCTGCTCTGTAAGTTCCAAACACCCAGAGATTACATGGACAGAATTTAAGGGCTAACCAGACTGTGCCCCACACTGACTGTTAAGACTTGAATTTCAGTGACAGCATGTGAGATGCTCCCAGAGGAGCTCCCAGAGTCAGGGATGATGCCCCAACTTCTGCCTGAGTTGAGAAGATGAAGTGAAGCAGGCTCATGGTCAAGGCTGCAAGCTGTGGCTCTTCTTGGCCTTTTCTCTGCACCTTCGCACCTTACTGTCAAAAACCTCCCTAGAAAGGAGGTGACTCTTGCACAGAAATCCTCTGTGTTGTGCTGAATTCTAAGGCCTACAAATAAACTCGTGTCCTAATTCACAAACTGACTGCCTGATGGACAGGAGACAGAGAAGCAGGCTGGTACTCTGATTTGGTTTGGGTTTTTTGTTTAGTTTTGTTTTGTTCTGTCCTGCCTCTAAATGTTGCAGGCAAATTGCACTTAGCAATGCTTGAGGAAAAGTTAAGCTGAGAAAAATACCTAATGTGTGCTGACCTCCAAAATATTCTCCCCATCTGCGTTGAATGCTTTTTTTTTAAAAGCTTATCATAACGGCCAGATGTCAGTTCAGCCAAATCCATAGGAATGCAGTAACAGATACCAGGACCTGGCCTAGGGCTGGCTTTGGTCCAAAGCTTACTGAAATAAATGGGAGTGTTCCCGAGGAAGTTCACACAGGTTTTACACACCTTCACGCTGCTCTGCTAAATTCTGCCAAGGACCACAGAATCACAGAATATCTCAAGCTGGAAGGGACACATAAGGACCAACGAACCAACACAAGGAGTCCAATGAACTGTTCTTTGCACAACCACTTAAAACTAAACTATATGAGCAAAAGTGTCATCCAGAGAGAGTCTGGACTCTGAAAACTGGTCCTGATCCCTGCGCCCTAACAGAGTTGTGCTTTCAACTTCAGTGGCCCTCACTGGCATGTGAGCTAAGTTTGGCTGAGTATTATTTCCCAATTTTGGTTCCATTCAGATATCACAATCCCAGGACTTCAGCTCAAGTGTCAGCGCTAACACACTTGCACCTCACTTAGTGCTGTGAATTATGAGCTTCAAAGATGGCAGAGAGAACTAACCTAAACCCAGAACTGAATACATGTATCATTAAGCAGAAAAAAAAACAGGGAGACCAGATGAAATCCTTCCATGATTAGGAAATGGAGCTTTTCAGGCATCTGTACTAGCTTTCACTTAAAGATTACATGATTTTTTTGCGTGCTGTTCTCTATTCTGTGACTATGAAGAAAATCTGGATTTCTAGATTAGCTGGAAGTAGTGACAGTGTCAGACATTTGCCTTTGACCAGAGCTTGGGCTGACCCTGTGTCCCCTGTGAGCCTTGGCTGACTGCTCCCCTACCCCTGTGTATTTTTAGCTGTCTGGATGCCACAAATCCATCACCTCCTTCAAAGCACCAGAATCCCACATGTCCTGAATGAACTCTAATAACCCAGGTAGAAGCATACAGCTGAAGGGGAATATTATGGTGGGGGCCAAATTTCTATTCCCAAGATATATAACACGTTTCAGAGGTCTACAAATTAATTTTCTATTGTAGTAAAATAGTAATTACTTTCTGGGTGAAGAGGGTTTGTGACGAGAAGGATGTGAAAACAGCTTTGGTGATGTTATGGATAGATAGAGTATAAATAGGGATTTAAATACATGGGTGTTCAGTCATGCTTATAATACTTTCTATTCAGGGGTCTGGAGCTTCTCAAAACTACCTTAGATAGGTGTTATTATGGATATTTTACAAAAAGCTCTCTCTGTGGAGCATAGAGAGAGTAAATAATTTCTCCAAAATAGTCTAGTGAACTGAAAGAACAGAACTGAGGATTCCTCTGACTTCCTCCTCTGAAGGCACTCAGGAAAAAATACCTCCACCAAAATACACTTCATCCCCTTCTCATTTTCAGTAAAATATGAGTGGGGAAAAAAAATAACAGCCAGACAATTTTTTAAAAAGTTCTATTGCATATAACTGTCTTGGAAAATATAAAGGAGTGCTACTTACGCCATAACAATAACACTGAAATCCAGCCAGTTCCACGGATCTCGAAGGAAGGTGAATTCTGTCATGCAAAATCCTCTCGCCAATATTTTTATCAACGACTCAAAAGTGTAAATGCCAGTGAAAGTGTACCTGGGGGAACAAAAAAAGTGGCCAAGACGAGCAAGAGCATTAGCAAGCAGCAAGACAGGGATGGCAGAGACACACTCAGCTCACGTGAGACACTCCCGCCTGTCTCAGTGGGGTTGCTCAGGTGAGGCACGGCTGCAGCACTGGGCTGTGCATGAGCAGCCTCATGTGCGGAATGAGGAACATGCAAGAAACGGGACAGGGCTCTTGGCAGCCCCAGGATGAAGATAATTTTCACCACAGGGTGTAGCTTGATGAATCCTCGCTCGTTAAGTCAAGTGTGAACACTACGCTGCTGAGCTGTGCTATGGGACTTCTGAAGCTCTGCCTGCAATCACCAGTGAAAGAGGAGTGGATTGGGGAATCATGGAATGGCTTGGGTTGGAAGGGACCTTGGAAGAACATCTAGCTCCAACCCCCTTGCCTAGGGTAGGGACACCTTCTACTAGACCAGGTTGCTGGTCTTGAACACTTCCAGGGATGGGGAGTCCATAACCTCTCTCGGCAACATTATGCCACAATCCTTGCTGTTTCTCTGATTTGAAGGAGGGTGGTTGTTCCCTTCATACCTCTCATCTCTTCCTACCCAGGGCATTTTGAAGTACAGCAGGTTAAAAAAATGTCACCACTCGGTTTCATTAGCTGAAAAAAGTATTTGTTCTGCAAATTCCTTTTTGTTTCACTATCCATGGCAAACCACTCCAGCCTGGAGAACTAAACAACAAAACACCCTCACTGAAAACAGAGTAAAAAACCTCCCACCCAAAAACTGTATGTAGTAATTTTGACCTGCTTGACAGCAAAGGAGACACGAGGTTGTTTTTTCCCCCCTTGTAAGTTATTGCCAACAGCCTCTTGACAGTGATGTTCTGGGCTAGAACATAGATCTTACCTTCTGTAATAAAGTTGACACTTGTAATAAAATTTAGCAAAATCTCTGTGGAGGACAGTAATGCACCTGATTTATAGCATTCAGATCTGTATTCACCCAGGGCTCTACCTACCATCAGAGACAGAGTTCAGGGCATACAACAGCTCTTTTTTAGTGTTTCTACCCTAGCCCAGTGGGACTAGGTATTTATTCTGGGCCATATCTTAATAAAAGAAATACATGTTTACTATCCACCACTGACATTTCCTACCCTATTTCTCCAAATGAAGATGCAGATGATACCAAAGCCTATTAAAAAACCTCAAACACCTAAAATCTGCTAAAACATGAATATTATAAGACGTGATGTTAGGGGCTTTCACTGGAAACACTGGCTAAATATCAGTAGCTACAATGGTGCCATCACACACAAAAAAATTGTAGCAGTTGAGATTCCTATCTGGTAAAAAAAAAAAAAAAAAAAGGTGTAAGCAATTAAAGGTGCAACACAAGGAAGAACTTCATTCTGCATAAAATGGAGGTATTTCCTCTTAGCTGCATTCCACTGATCTGCAGCTGGGCACACACACAGACAGTGGCAAATCTCATGCCCTCCTGCCACGGTGTCGCACAGTAGAGCCAGTTACATATGTTATAAAACCTCAGTGTGCTTCACCTCAAAATGGTGATCAGCAGGAGGACAGTTTCTGTGCAACAGCGGGCATTAAACGCTTCTCCCATCTCTTCGACCATACACTTGAGCACTATCTTGTATCCAACTTTTCACGGCTCCTATTTAATTTTGCTCTGGTATTTCGAATATAGGTCACCCATGTGACAGTCTCTTTAAGCGTGTGTGTTCAGTAATACAGGCAGAAAACACATGCAAAGAACTAAAAAAAATACTTAACGGTACATAAGCTCATTAAAGTGATAAAGCACTTGTATTTATTCAGCATGTCAGATGGGTTTAATTGATTGTATAATCATCATCTAATTCTAAATGGATCGGGCAAAGTCCTCCAGCAACTGAACAGCTTCTTCAACAACAGAAGTCAGGGGGGTTTAATTTTTTAATTTTTTTTTTTTTACTGGAGGGAAGTTGAATTGATTTCTATTTTCAAAATGGTAAGAAAAATGTTTTAAAGGAAGATCTAGGACAAATATTTGCACAAGGTTATTCTTCTATCCCCTGTGAGTCTCTGAAACAGCAGAACAAAATGGATTAAATGTATCTTTTCCAAATCCAATATTAATCAATTTGAATTACAGTTCATTAGGTTATTTTGCTCCTCAAAAGTACTTGACTTTGCTTTCATTCTGTGCACCTGAGGAGGAAAAGCTGAGAGATATGAGGGGACACAGGAGAAGAGGAAACATGGAAGGATTTGCTCCATGCTGCATGTGTCCCTTTGCATTTCTGCTCTACATTTCTTGCACGCTCTGCTTGATGCACTGATAACATCATCCACATTTTCCTGCTCACAGGAGACAAAGGAAGCATTTTGATATTTCCCCCCAGAATGTTTGAATTCCCAGCCTAGACCAACAGACCAAATTTGGACTCACATGGATGAGATGTCCATGATTCAGTGGAATACATGATGGCTATGGTACTGTATGACAGTTTTCCATAGGAAAAGGACAACATCAAGGGAAAGGACAACCACAGACATACTTGAGGGTACCACACTCTACAGAAATACATGAAACATCCTGGGATTAGGATGTTATTGTGATCTGATGAAATATTTGGTTCAGTGCTGCCTATAATTAGCAATTTATGGCCTAGAAGATGTGTCCTGCATGATTTTTAAGAAACTTAAATAAGGGCGTTTCACTGTCTTTCCTTACAGCCCTGAGTAGACCAACCACCAGGCTACGAAGCAGCAGATGGCTGTGTTTATCATATGTCAGTCAAAAATAAAAAGTGTGTTCTGATTGGTTCAATGAGCCAAAATAATTGTTTAATGCACTGTAGGTTGATCAGCATGTGCATCTGGTATCTGTTTCTAAAAGGAGTATTTTAAAGCAACTTAAAGAAATTAAATGGGCTTTCTGAAACCCCTTTGCCTCCCTTAAAATTAATTAAAAACAAACAAACAAACAAAAAAAAAACAACCACAAAACCACCACAACAAATAGACACCTTCAAGTGATGTCTTTGCTATATTTCGTGAAGGCTTGACAAGCTAAAAAGACAGGAATTCACCTAAAAGTGTTCCCAGACACTTTTATACTCATAAAATATTCCTAAAATGATTACAGGGGAACACTCCCAGGATGTGCTCCGTACAGAAGAAACTTTTGCTTCCAGTAAGTTTCAGTTTAAGGATACAGCTAATGTGTTCAGGAAGTATTTTTTGAAATAATTCAACTTCAGCTCCATCAGCCTACCCTGATGTGTCCAACTATCTAATCTCTTCCATGAGAACTGTGGAGGTCTGTCCAGGTTCAAACGGGGTTTTTCATATGTGATTTTATTCAGATGTAGCATTGAAGGAGCAAGAAGTATGAGATTCATGGACTAAAAAATTACAGTTTACTTACTAAGGGAGTTTTCAGAGGCAAAAAAGACCAACCCAGCTACCTGGAAAAACATTTTGTGAGGGCAGATACCATGATCAGCATTACTGGAAAGAAATTAGACAGCAGCAAACAAGATGAAAATAAGAATACAATAAATGGAAAAAGGAGGACGAGATAAGGACAGAGCAGCTGTAAACCAGCAAGGATACTTACTCAACATATTTATTCCATGACGGAGTCTCTGATTGTGCCATGAACACACAATTAGTTAAAATAGTGCACATAATAAACATACTGAACAATGTAAAGAGGCAAATTAAGGAAAACAACACATACGATACAAGATTTCATAAATTTTATGTCCTTTCACACAAGATGTGACAACTCAATCATAATTTGCAAGTTGCTTAAAGAACAATAAACAGCTTTTTCCAAGTGCATAAGTAGACAAATAGTTATATAAACAGAAAAAATGATGGAACTTTTCCTGCCTTTTTTTTATCTTTGCCTACATATTTTATACATACTTTATACAGTAAACAAATGTACTGACTCTGCAGTCCTTTCAAAACACAATACCCCAAATTTACAGCTGTGTTGGTCAGATGACAATGTGCATAGGTGCACAACTTTGTATGAAAAGAGGGATTAGTCTCATTTAAGTACCTACAGAAAAACCTGTGTCTGCAAATTCCCACTTTATTTTGCACCCTGAAACATTTCTCAGGCAGTAGGGCAAGTTACAAATCTGGTCTTTCTAATCTCTTTAATGGGCTTGAGGTCTCACTTTCAATATAAAGTTTTACCAAAAGCTAGTACAAGTTTCAGAGCACTGATTTTAAGGTTAGGTCTGCAAACCTGCTTGGCAAATACACAGCCTTGCTCTGCAGAGCTGCCTGCCTCAGCTGAGGCACCAGACTCCCTAATTGGAGGCTAAAATGAACCTCCCACGTGTATAGTCCATGCACTTGGCTGCTAAGCTGAGGCCATAAATACGAAAAGATGCTCCCTAAATCAAATTCCTGAAATGGGAAACATAGTCTACTGAATGGCTCTCCTAAAAGCACATGCCACTTTGAGTAAAAAAAAAAAAATAATTGCAAAATACGATGGGATTCACCTGCATAAATAACTGGTCCCATGCTACTGGGAAAGAAGACAAGTAACATCTAAATTTAAATTTCTTTTGCTTTCTTTGGGGGTAAAAAAAAAAGGGGTTTTTTCCACCTCTTTACTGATTCCATTGGGGTTATTTTTGTTCGAGAGTGGTGATCGAAGAACGTAATTTCAAACCGGCACCCTGAAACGTTTGCATGAAATTCATCCTTTCACAGAACCAAAATCTCTGATGAATAAAGAGTGGAACGTTTTCCAATGGGCCACATAAGCAACTACAAGGTTAAATTGGTAGTAACCAACCTGTGTATTCCCCAGGGCCATTGCAGAAAGCAGTAATTGAACTCACAGAGACTGCTCATCTCATAAACATTTTCCACTTCTGGGCCAACACCTCCTACTGAAAGACTGGCAAGGATATCTGATAGCCAGTCACATCTTCTCACATCAGCTTGAGATATGTTTCTGTAAGTTTTGCCATTCTGGTTAACACAATTAGTTTTAAGTTGCAGCCAGCCTAGAAAACACTGGATTACTTTTTCAGCTACCATGAAATGCTATGAAAACAAGAGCAGTAAACCAAAGTGGTGTCTTCAGATCTTGCCAAAAAAATAGCATACTTCAATTCCAAGAAAATTAATTCCTCTACAGGAATTCAGGATCACTGGTTTGATTTATATATCTCTGTTTCTTTGTGTTATAAACTAAATCTAAAAGCTTTCTTAGATGCTCACTTACAGGCTGGGGTCATCACCTTCTTATTCAAGCACCACAGAGAACAAACCAGAGAACTCAGGTTGAAAATGTAAAGGGTCAGCTTTGGGACAACAAATGTACTATGAATTCAGCCTGGATTTCATGACCAAGCTGAAAACTACAAAGAACAGAGAAGAATGAAACATTTCAGCTGGTTATGCACCAAAGTTAGAGGTCTGTGTTTAAAAAACAAAAAACAAACCAAAAGAAAACAGAAATTCCTACAGAATGAAAATTAGCATTCCTACTTGAAATCTAATGAAATTGCTTGCATTAGAAAAGTGATGATGATCTACTCAGAAAGGACAAAGCAAAGAAGATAAAATTGAGATAAGCTATATTAGCAGCATTGTGTGTTCCCTATCTTAGAACTGCTATTAAATCAAATTTTTTGAAACCCTACAAACCAAATACACTAAGCTAAGCTACTCACCAGGATACTTTCTGCAATAAATTAAACCTATTATTTCCAATTTGAGGTTACAGAATAGGCTTTGCACAAACTGATTCTAAAAGTTATAAATTTTATCTTCTAGCACAAAGATATTGAGTCAACCATGGCACACTTCTATTCTAGACTTCATTATGATGGATAATTGTTAATTAGCAGACTGAATACTAGAGGCTCTTTAGGTGATCATTGCCAAATTACATATAATATGTGCAAGCAAAGGTTAGCCCCAATGAATAGTACATATAATTGGTGCTTCAAAAGGTTTCATTTTGCCTTATGGAGAGTATGTAAAATCAGATGGGAGAAAAGCTGCAAGCAGAAAACATGAACAAAGATGGGAAAATCCTTACCCCTTTTTTTTCCCCCACCCCCACATTTCTTTATCCAATGGACCAGAATCTATAATTCTATCATCAAGGAAAGTAGTTTGGGCCAAACCCCCATTCTGGATCAGTGGTGAACTGAGAGCAACTGGCTATAACACTTAGAAAAACAAAAAATAACAATTGCTACAGATTTTACACAGACCAGCAAACTGCTTGGAGAAACTAAGGACACCACAGAATGGTCCTTTTCTTGCAGACAAGAACTGAGAAGAGTATTTTAAACATAAGCATTGATGAAGTTTTACCAGTGGCTTAATCTCATTAATAGGTGGAGATAGAAAATAAAGATGTTAATAACAGCTGATAATGATGCAGAAGGCATAAAGTGTTCATCGAGTAGGATGTAGCTCTACACTCCCTGTGTCCTCTGTGACAGAAATGGACCAGGGCCACCTTCTGGCCATGGTCCTTTTGTGAGACCTCCTAGACTCTGAATAGGAGGAGAAACACTTAGGAGGGGCTTAAGGCTATGTTGTCAGCTGAAGTAATTTGCATAGCTAGGAGTCTGTGAATGTTTTTTTCCCCTGGAAGGATGTATTTTTGAAAGACTAGACTCAGATGGATGAGCAGTGAACATACAGAATCCATCCTGCCTGATATCTCAGAGGAGGAACTCCATATACAGCTACTTAACCAAGAAATGTTGACCCCCATGGCTTCTCTATATGATGATTTTACTCTGTCCTCTCTGTTCTGCTCTACTGTTGGCCTTCACAGCACACTCAAGGGCTGAAAATTGAAGTATGGCATCTACTAAAGAAGTGGCTTCAGATATTTACGTGACAGGGCACCATTTGCTAATGCTCCTTTTAGGCTCTTGCCCTGGGGGAAATAAAGATTGCTTGATTACAGTCACGCAAGACGATAGATCTGGTTCCCAGATTCATGTCTGGGATATTATCTGCTTGAGCACTTGCCGATTCAGGCTCCTTTCTGCCTGGGATATTGACTGCCTGCTCAGCCCATTGGCCTTTGTGTTTCAAGTTGATGCAAAAGGTCTTTATTGACAGAAAACAAATCAGTGCCTAATGCAGGAACTTCGCTGCTGTTTCACTGGGACTGGAGTTGTTGTCTCCTGCCCATGCCTGCCAGAGCTTGAGCTGCTGGACCTCCTGGCATTACCAACACAAGGTGGTAATTCGGGTCTTTCTGGAGGTAAATTTGTATTTGCCTTGAGACCTGCCACCCCCAAAATCTTACAGTCCTCACCTGACCATATTTCTTTCCTGATAAATATTTTAAATGCTCTCCTCTGTGGTCTTTGTCCTTGGAAGTAAAACGATAAGGATTTCTTGCTTATTTATCTTTTGGTTGACTGACACCAAGGGCATGTAGCTCCTGTTGCTACACATACCTATGACCTCTTGGCTTCACCAGTCAGTGTAGAAGAAAATGAGGGGAAGACAGAACAAGCCTTCAAAGCTGGAGGCAATGTTCACCCTTTTTTCCTAAGAAGCTCAGTTTTCAGATTCTTCTCTTAGCCGTACCTGGACAAATGCATTGACTTTGATTAACTTCAGCAATGCTGTGCTGAGGTAACTGTACCTAAAAACTTTGTTGAGCTCCAGGCACGTGGCAGCATATGCTGCACTGCTTACACACATCATCTGATCCCCAAGCAAATCTCTCTACAGAATTCTACAGTGTATTCTTAGTAACCATAATAATATTTTGGCTGATATCACATATTCATTTTTGCATAGAATTATTACAATTAGAAGCTTCGCCTGCTTTTCCTTTTGCTAGAATATCACATTTTTCCCCTCACTGCATGGACAAACATGGGAATCTGGTTTCTTTGCCTATTTTTCTCCTGAAACTTGATAATTAACTAGTGATTCGAAGATGCTACCTGCTTTATTAGTCAGTTCTCTGTGGTGACTGGAGCACTGCAGATGAGGGATTCCCATCACTAAAACACCACAGAATGAGCACAGCAGCATGTGGAGTCTCTGAATTATCACTGCCAGGTCTCCCACATGCACCACAGAGAAAGCAGCCAAGTCACAAAGAAGGGTGTGTTTTCAGCAATATTCACACAAAGCTGAATATTTGGGTCAATTTGGCCTGCCAGAGAGATGTGGCTATGTCAGAATATAATGTTTCTGTGGGTTTTTTAAAAAAAAAAAAAAAAACAAACAAGCAAAACCAACCACTGCAGTGTGTCTCTCTTGACTTCAGGACAAGAGTCGGGGGAAATCAGGCACTGCCCTTCTGTTGGAAGGTCCAGCAGGACAGCCTGTGCTTGTTTTCCCACCTGGATAACATATTTTAATAAGCAAACTTGAAAAGAACCAACAAAACTATTTTTTTTTAAAATATTCTGTTTCAGGAGAGAAAAAAATTTCAGTTCTGAGGCAGTTCAAAATTAAATTGTGCCGGCATATGGTGTCATGGAGTTTCACCTCTGGGAGAAGTTGCTGAAGTGTTTGGTAGCAAAGATCTCCATTAGTGTAGATTTCCCCTGGTGTCCTTCCTTTCTAAGGTACTACACTCACTTTCTTCCACTGACTCTTCAGTAAAGATGATCAGTCCCTTTACATATTTTAATCCTGAGTAAACTCACCAGACTCTCCAGTGCAGTTCACATTATCTGATGCCAGCAGTATAATACAGTCATTTTTATAGCTCACATAACAATATAAAATGAAACAAACTGAAAATCCAAGCGCATTTCTGCTTGTGCAAGCAAATTCAGCCAAAAGATTTAAAACAGCTTAATGAAATAAAATGGTTTCTGACTTCCATCCATCTGTGTTTAAAACCCATATAAAATACATGAGGAGGGAAATCAACAGAAAGGATATGAATGTACCAAAATTTTAATTGCTGCTCTTCTGATTGGATGGAAAGGACTAAGTATATACAAGGCAGGAGTGGCACTAAATCGAAAGATTGTCTTCCCTTTGTTCAGTACTATAAATGTCTGCAAAACAAAATGAAAATGAGAACATTCAGTATTTGCATTTATACTCAGTTTTTCCCGGCCCACACCCCAATGGGAAATTCCTGCCAGTATCCCATACTTTTCCCCCCTTCCCTCCCAAGAATTCCAAATTCCTTTTAACTTGGTGAAATCTTTTGTCCAAGACCTTCCCTAAGGAGCTGTTGTCCGTCCTGTTGTAATATCCCAACTATTTTTAGTCCTTTCAACCCTTACAGAGTTCCATGCAACATCTCCAGCAGGATCTGGGAAGAGACCTTTAAAAATAAAAATGACCTGGAGATTAAAATGTGGTGGGGGAACCTATGAGATGCTCTTCTTCCCAGGTGCTGGGGACCTTGCTATGTTGTTACTCCACCTTCTCTTCTTTGAGCGCTGTGTTGCTCTCAGTGTGTTTTGTCTCACCAAGTAAGAAGGTACACAAGGCACAGCCCCACAGCAGGATCTGACCCTGGAGCTGAGGCACTCTCATTGTACTCAGATAATTATGGGCAGAGGAAAACAATACTGTAAGTTATATTACATTCAAAGCAAAGATGAATTGGATGCTGACCCAATTTGCAGAGCTCTGAAGATGCCCCAACAAGCATAGAGGAACTAATATTCACTCAGAGACGGAATCAGGGCACCCAATATATAAAATCTAAGCAAATCACCCACCTTGAGTCTAAAAACTTCATGACACCAAAATTGCAAATCTATACCCTGCTGCTTGTGCCCGGGGATAGCAGGCAAATTAAAAGGTAAATTAATTTTGACCCTTTCAGGTAAGTAATCTATTTGTCGTTATCCATTTAACTTTCATTCTGTAGCTCTACCACCTGCCTCTACACTGTTTTAATAGAAGTAGCATTATGGCCAACATTGTTTACGGGAAATACCACAGCCCAAAATCAGGAACATCAGTACCTGAAAGAACTGGAAGCTGCCTAAAAAGGCACTGTGCTTCCATGCTTTATTTTGTCTGCTGTTTTGCAAAATGTTTGGAAAGGGGAACAAACTGTAGTAAGCAACCAACCCAGCTCTGCTGTCAACAGCCTTTTGACAGAAGCTGTTTGCACTGTTGTGGCTTTGGTCCAGGCTACACGTGATCCCTCATCAGGTGATGCTCACTTTGGGACCAAGTTTACCCTTCTGCAAAGTGCCAGCACTGCACACGCTACTCACACATCTCCCTTCAGCTCTGTTTTGCTCATCTTAAATGGAATTGAAATATTCCTCATCAGGAACAGAAATGCAGCTCTCCAGGAACGGTTGTGGAGGTGCCTCCTGCTCTTGTGCAGAGTGCTTGCACAAGGCTCAAGTCACCCAGAAGCCCTTAACATTAAGGGGCTTAAGTGATAAACAACAGACCTGTGAAAAGTCACAGCTCATGCAGAAGGCAAGTCAGGGCAGATAAAACCTCTGGCTTAATTTAACTCAGCTACTGCTCTGCTCTTTTCGGATATTGTATATTCATACTCAGGGTTATCTGTAAACACAACAAGTTCTAAATTTGTTTTTTACCCCTCTTTGCCTTCTCGCTCACATGTTTTCTGGGAGCCCTGCTCATGCCAAAACTCTGGAAAAGAAATACTTTTACCAGCTGTAGAAAGATAAAAAGCAGAACACCCAAAGCAGAGACAGTGGCTATGTTTTAGCAGAAGCCAAGAGGGACGGCTGGCTGGGGCTCACCTTGCGATCATTGTAGAAGGGGTCGATGTCCTCCAGGGGCTCCCCAATGAGCTCCGGAGAAACAGTTCCATAGATATCGGGCAGCTTCTTGCAAGCTTGCAAATCAAACTGAGGCTGAGGTTTCTCTTCCTCAGCCAGCTGCTCCCTGTATTCCTGCTTCGCATTCCTTGCAAGCTTCTCCGCGATCCGTTTCTCGATGGCAGCCAAGGACTCAGGCGTGAACCGGTGGAAGCTGTTAGTACCCGGTGGTAACAAGAAGTCAGCCATCTTTTCATCCTGCTTTGTCTTTACTGGTCTTTACTCCTAGTAGTGGAAACAGCTGAAATAAAAATTACCAAAAAAGTTAGTGGCAGGAGAAAACGAAGAAGAACAAAGCCATCAGAATGAAAAAAAACCCAAACAAACAACAAACCAACAAATAAATTGTAGGTTATCTACTATCAGGAAACTCTTCATCTGTTTTCAGGTGGTTAATAGAACATCCAGGAAAACAAAAATTACTGAAGCTGTACTTTCCATAAGAAATCAGCTCTGGTCAGAGCTGAAAAGACTTTGTAGGTAGACTGTGGAATGTTCTTCGATTTTTCAGTCATTCAGGATCGTAAATCGAAACCAAGGAGTAACTTAGATTCATACAAGCTTAAGCTTCATCGAAAGCAGCAGAGATTTGGGTTCCTAATTCATTTTTGAAAATGCAGCTCTGGGAATGGGTGAACAATGTGCCTAAGATGACTGCAGGGCAGATTTAAATCAGCCGATCTCCGACCACATGACGCAAAATCTAAAAATGCCCCAGCTGTTCTATTCCAAATTTAAAGAGTGAAGGGTCAAGTTTAGATTCTTAAATCCAATAGAAATTCTTCATAATCTCTGTCTTAGGCTTCTGCAATGTAATTTTCATCTTCCTTTGGGAATAGGAAATGCCATCTTCAAGATATCTGTCAAAACTTTTGAGCATTTTCTTCTCCTCCACGCCCTGCAATCTGAACGATGTTGGAAGCCCAAATGTGCCTGAAAAAGCCCTGGGACCTTCAGGAGAGCACATCAAGCTTCCAAGATGCTGAACAGCCACTACTGCCAGTTCATCATATCTGAAAACCAGGCTTCTTCCATCCAGTACCAATTTGAACATCTGGGAGTTGGACTCGATGATCCTCATGGGTCCCTTCCAATGCAGGGTATTCTCTGATTCTATGATTCTAACCCAAAGCTGTGAAGTTTGACCATATTGGCCTGATGGAACTTCACTGTTAAAACTTCCAGTCTCCGCCTGAATGAAAACAAGGGAGAATTGCCACATCTCTTCAACTTACACGAATAAAGCCAAGCGTGAAAAGCACAGCCGAACAAAAAGCCTTCTTGTATCTGCACTGAACAACATGGATAGCTGTGAAAATTAATGTAAAACTACTGTTTGAAAAAGGATGAAGCTTATCCCTGTTCTAGTAGTCTGCACAAATCCATCCAAGTTCACTGAAGCCGTATTTTGCAATTTAATAGTGACTTTAGAGGCATGTTTTTCCAGCAAGAGAAGCCCTCACCACACAACAATTAAAACTCATTTCACAGAAGAATAACAGACCTTGGTTTTTTTTGCTACCACCAGACCATTCATACTAACTCATAATACATGCTGGTGACAAACAAAATAGTAGATTTTGAGGTGGGCTACCGTATTGCATTCGGCAACGTATGCAAGATCCAACTCTTTGTTCAGCCACAATTGTTGTTTTCTGCTTTCAGATGGTATTTGTCTATTTACAATGGATAGTTCCAGATAGTTTGTGTCTATTAGGCTCTGTGATGACAGCATTTTTGTTAGCAAACAAGACTTTAACTGGACTCTGCATGACAAATAGCATATTTATTGACTCAATTTACTTGAGTAAAGTACTCTTTCAAATAGCTACTGTTTTTCCTATTCTGACTTCATTTTAAAATGAATTCATTAAATTGTCATTGATCACAGTCTATCATATAGGAATGATTTACTGAAGCTTGTACATTATACTCAGCATTACTGCTGGTTTGAACAAGTGGGGCTAAAATGAATTAGTCTTCCCAGAGTTCGGGTATTCTGATATTCTTCTTTTTTTGGATTTATTCTCTTTATTCCTTTCCCCTCTCCCCTCCATGTCATTTGTTTTATCCTGTTCCTCCTGAAAAACAGGAAATTAGAAGCTTTCCCACAAATTGAGTTTCTTATGCTCACCGCTTTGTGACTCAGCATCGGTGCGAGCAAATAGAATTTCACTTTCTATAGATGACATCAATACAGGTGGCCAGAAAATTATCTGGGTTTTGTCCTTTCAATTTTTGTTTCTTCAAAATGAAACCTGTCTCAGTGCTGAAGGGGACAGTGAAAATCAGTGGCTGATCATCACTGCTGGAAGGCCACAGACCAAGTCTCTAAACCAGAGAGGAGAACATTGTGGGCTCTTAGCTGAGGTCCAGATAATAATGAGCTCTGTAAAGACAGTGAACAGGGAATGATTGTTTGGTTTTTTTTCCCTCATAGTACAAGAATGGAGAAACTTCAAGTGACATCACATAGAACCAGATTTGAAACAACCACTGGAGCCACTTTCCATGTGGTGCAGAGTCATCCTGTGAAACTTGTTGGCCACAAATGGCAAGGATTCACAAAGCCACAAGGCAAATAAAAGGGCAAGAGGTCCATAAATGTTTTTAAACACAAAGATGCTGCCTCTGACTGAGAAAACCCCTCAGCTGCAGAATCTGGGTGCATGTAAAAAAGACTACTTCTCCTTGTTAGTACCCCTGTACATCTGCAGGTGCTGCAGATCCACATCACACCAACTCCCTGCTTCCAGCGCTTCAGAGCACAGGATGGGTGACTTCCTCCAACCTAAACACTCCTTTTGCTGGAAAACTTGTGGTAGCCACCTCCACACCACATTCCTTATTCCCATGGCCATATAGCTTGAGGAGCATCAAGTACTTACTGAGATGTCAGAGAATGAGTGGAATGTCTCTACTAAGTACCACGGTTTTCACAGGTGTTGCTTGATCACAAAAAAACCTAGAATATCCACTAGAATATCCACTAGAATATTCAACATCCTTCTCAGACTTCCTAAAGTCTTCCAAGAGAAGCCATTCTGGCAACAGAACTGGCTGAATATTTTTTAAAAAAGAGAAACAAAAAAAAAAAAGGATTGGGGATGGTGAGGCAGATAAAATAGCCAGAAAAAAACTAATCAAAATCGGATGTTTTAATTATTTTTTCTAAAGAGAATTATTTTTGCTTAAAGCTCTCTGTTATTAGTAAATTGAATCAAATTTAAACCAGTCATAAACAGATCTTTTCAGTTTTATCTACAAATTCCAGAAAGGAGTTTCTGCCTAGAAAGAACTGGGAAATCTTACATAATCTTCATTAGACTGTTTCCAGTCTTCTATTTATTTTTTCTTTAAAAAAAGATGTGTTTCAGAATCCTTACTATTGAAAATTCTTGACTTGTTTGTCTTCGTATTGTATATAAGCTAAAGTTCCAAATTTTAGTATATATATGTTTAGCACAATTCTTTTTTCAATTTCATATGCTTTCAGGAAATGGACAAGATAATTTCACGGGTCCTTTCTATGTCTA
>JAWWES010000081.1:4325418-4369924 GCA_035583135.1 Lophotriccus pileatus | reverse complement strand
TTAGCACAATTCTTTTTTCAATTTCATATGCTTTCAGGAAATGGACAAGATAATTTCACGGGTCCTTTCTATGTCTAATTTCTTTTAATCTATGAATTCCAAACATTTCTACAAATAGCCAGGGTTAGCCCAGATGTTTCTTAAAAGGGTAAGAAAGAACCACAACTTAAAAAGGGAAATCATCAATGACTGAATCAAAGAGCTGGAATGCCATTTCTTAAGAGATAATAGCTGTTGTGACTCACGTTCTTACAATATGAGCCTGGATTTTTCCATTCCTCACAGGCATATTTTTGAAGTACAAGGCTTCAAACACATTGTTTCTGTGATATCACCATGCACAGAATGAAAATTTCCCTCTTGCTTTGTCAGTTAACATCGGTTCTGGCTGATAAAATGTACTGGTTATGTAAACAGAATGTGCATATGAAAATAAAGCCCCAAGATGCACACTTTCCTTGGCATGGCAAGAAGAGAGAGCAGTACAAACAAGATAGGCATTTCTAGCACCTGTATTTATTCAGAAAGATAAATGCCATTTGCCATTACAGTTTTAAACTTACTGTTACAGGCTTCAGCCACTCCAGTTCAAAAGGCTCTAAAAAGGTTCTCAGAACACCACCTGCATGTCCTGCAAACCTTTCTCTGACTCCCTGGGGATGGGTGATCACCACCCAAAAGGCCAATAGTCTACTGCAGCACACATATTTCTGCTAGGCCAAAGCCTTACAAAATAAGAATTAAGAGTACTAAATTCTCCTTTTGTTTAAGAAATGTTTGTGACCAAATAAAGATTTTGCAATCCTAACTGCTGTATCAGAAACAGTCATGTGGATGGGTTTCTTTTCAATGTTTGAGACTATATGGAGCACAGTCATCTTCCCCTCTTCCCCCTCCTTTTCCATATAATCTCTTTGGCATTTTCCTTTGACCTGCAGATGAGAATAATAAGCTAGGGAAATAAAAAACAGAACAACGACACATCTAATTTAATGTCACTGGTCTGGATTCACAAATACACATGCATAAATTTACACACAAACACAAACATTTTTAAATCATCATATTTAAAAGGACTACAAGTTGATGTGGCATCACATGGAAATTTTATTCTAATCAGGAGGCAATGGCTTCATGGAGGACTGTTTTTAATTAAGATCAAATAAAGACCTTTTACATAAAGATCAAGAAGCCAGAGTAGTCTAGGTGACTTAGGTACACTTCGTAATTTTACTGACAGTAAACAAATAACCTTTTGAGACTTAATTCACTTATATTTGTGGCACAATTCACATTTCATATCTAGGAGGTGTCATGGGAAATGCTCTTTTAGCTGAAAAATTTCAGTGGCTGTTAGCACACACTTTGATGGCCTGTGTGCTCACATCAAAACAAGGGGCAACTGAATAACACAGTCCTTGAAATTTTACACAGCACACTCATTACTTCTACTTGAACTGATATCTGGTTTGTTTGTTTTTTTCCAACAAGCATAATTTTGTCAAGACCATAAACAATGATTGTTTTGTAGCACATGTTCCTAACACGTATAATCAGCCACGTCTCAAGCTGCCATAAATCAGCACAGCTCTACCCATCCCAGGGAAGTCACAGCTGTGGAAGTGATCTATTAGGACCAGGAATATTTGAATAGAAATGCTTTTTTTAAAAAGAGCACCTTCACACCAGAGCATCAGCAGCAGAGAGTATGTAACTGAAGTATTAAACTAATGGTCTAGAAGGTAACCAAGCTTGCAGGGAGCTGCAAAATTTTGAGCTTTTTGCAACCTGTGAAGGCAATTGTAAAATGCTTCTTCATCCACAGACATTTTGTTGATTAAGTTCAGAGTTGAAGGTCCAAAAAGGGGTGCTGGAGAATTCGAAGCCTGATGGGAACCAGGTATGCTCCCAAGGCTGGTCTGCAGGGGAAAGCTTTTGTATTCCACAACAATCTGATGGAACTGGCTGAAATGTTTAGCTCTTGAAGGCCTCCTAGGCAAAGGACAGAGCTGAAATCAGCCCAGACAGACACAGGAAGAGATGTGAGACAGAGTTCCTCTTGCTGCCCCTGTCACAAGACAAACCTGCAGGTTGATATGACATTGCATAACACATTTCCTAAAACAAGCCCTGTTGTTCACCACGGATGCTGACCAGGGGCAGAAATAAATATTTAAGAGAATTCATTGCATTCACATCGTTGGGGAAAAAAACCCCACCAAACAAACAGCAAAAAATGTCCAAACCAAAACCTCCATCACCAACACACAAGCCTTTCGTCACAACCAGCTCTGCCTACACAGTATCTTCTTTTAAATCCAGTTTAATGAGTTTTCCTGGCATCTTTCTCATCAGAATCACGGCATTTTGACATGACCAATGACTTATTGATAAAATAAAGTCTTCAGAAAGCTAACATGTGCTAAAAGGAAATGAATTCGGAAGATTTCATTCCGATACTGAAAGAGTATTTGAGGATGACAAATGTTATGCCAAGAATTAAATGCTGGCCCTAAATCTTCTCTTATGATAAAATATATATTTTTAGTGAGCTAAAAATATTCTGCTTTCTTTTCAGGTGTTTTTTGTTGGTTTTTTTTTTTTTTTCAAATTATGCTGCACCCAAATGACATAAATAAGCAAGAGGGAAGCAGCACATTATAGTTGCAGCACATCTCTATATTTTGCTGAAAATTATAATTCTATGCACCCAACAGGTTTTCACGTCTATTTTAATTAACTAGAAATTGGCCTCAAAGTTATTTTACTATAAACTACTCAGCCTTAAAATCCAGGGAAAGATTTCTTATTTGCTACTCTGAACTGAAAGAGCTTGGAAGGAGCTACCAAGAAAGAGGAAGGTTTTCAGCTCAGGATGCAGTCAGTAGCTTTGGAATAAGACATAAGAAATCTACAGGAGAACTCCATGTTGTGCCAAACATAATGTAAAGTGGTCACACCATTAGGTGCTTTGGATGCTCACATGAATAAAATATATAAAATCTCGTCCATTTTATTCACAGAGTGTTTTGTAAAGACATAAAGACGGATATAGGAAGTTGTAAAACAGCCATTAAAATGTATTCTGAAGCCATTATGGGAGAGTTATGCCACAGACAGAAGGCAGCTTTAGGCTGGCCAGCAAAATCTTGGCTGCATGCTTCGAGAGGAGAAGGAGCCACGGCTGGAAAGCTGTCTGATGTATTACCACAAAGTTATAGGTAAGGATTCCCTGATCTCCTCCCATCTAAGTTATGGAGACACATTTCATCAGCAGAAAACCAACAGACTTATAAAAGCCAATCATCAGAACTGACATGTTTACATTAAAAAAGATGGATGAAACTCTATAAGCAAAGCCAGGACCTCTTTCACAATTTTAACATTGAACTAGGAGACAAACATGACATAACAACTAAACTTCATTTTTAATAGTGAATGGAGCAATATAGGTTTTCCTTCTTTCAAGTGACAGGAACAAAAAGAGGCTGAGGTGAAGGGTCAAGACAAAATTGGATGTGAAAGGCTGGGAGAGACGGACCCAAATCATAACAAAATTAAGCTGTGGGAGGTGGCAGGTCCCCCTCCTGCATCCAACTGACACGAGGCAATACAGCAGGTCCTGCCAAGTCTGGAACTGCAGGAGCACTCTGCTCCACAACCACCATCCTTCACTTAACTCCACCATATCCACACACCTATGATACACCCAGTTTCCCACCCTTCTCCACTTCTATCCATTTCCTATACATTATCCAAGAAAATTATCTCATCCTCTCACTCACTTTATTCCAAGTCAACATAACAGTTCCACAAACCTTGTCCTTGCCCACAGTGATAACTCCCAAGTGACATTCACATCAATGCTGTGAAATTTTGGCACTATAATTTTATTCTCCAATTTGTCCCGTGCAATGCGACTCCCTCTATGATGGTGGGTTCCCTTGCACAAGGATACAAGGGTCTCTGTCTATGGCTTTGATAGTGTTTAGTGCTTACAGAGCACCCAGCTAATGACAAAAATTTTCACTGCTTCTGCAAAAAAATGCACAGGAGAAAAAATAAAAAGGTACAGATTTAGAAGTGTTCTGGCAAAATTATCTTTCCTGGTAATGGAAGCAGAGAGTCACAAAGAACAACAGGGAACCTATCCGGGAGTAGCTGGTTGCTTCTTGCTGGGATATATTGAAGATTTGATTCATTATTTAGTGCACTGCAAATTTGACAATACTATTTGGATAAAGCTAGTGGCTCTTCCACTCTGATGGAAGAGATTTCACCCCCACCCCCCCCTCCCTGAGAGACAGAGAGAGATTATTGCTGTCCACAGAGGAGGGATATTCTGCCTGTTTGCGATTGAAAACCGCTTGGGTTTGTTTGCCAAGTTTAGGAATCAGAGTTAAGAGCTTACATGGGTTCTGGGGGTGCAATCCTCAGCTCACGTCAGTCAAGGGGAAGATTTTGTGTGACTGCAATAGGCAGTGGGTCAGACCCCTGGCGTCAGAGAGGCAGAATTATTAGATTTCTGCCATTCCTTTCAGAGAAGTTTACTTCAGCGACTCGGCACAGCTCCTTGGAAAAGATGCAATGGATGCTGGTGCCGACTGACAGCAATTTGATTTGAATTACATAATGCTTAAACCATTATGTAAATGAGGCTGTCAGAAGCATGGAATCAGAGAAGCTAGGGTTTTTTCATTGTTTATTGTTTTGGGTTTTTTTTAAATATCTGGTAGCCTTTAATGTTATGGCCAAGACTGTCGCCTTCTAGCCACTACATTTTGCTGGTAGGTTAGCTGAATTAAACTTTATTTCTCCTGACACTAACTAAAACCTAAAGTGCAGCTGAGCAAATGACGAGGAGCATTTAAAGAGTGGTGAATGTGGATGATTTTAGAGGTATGTGAGTGAGTCACATTACCAGGAGTGGTTTTGGCTATGTCCCACTGATGTCAATGAGACTCATGCTTCTGAAGAACCCTGTGGCAATCCTGAACATTCTTCCCTTTTCCCCCCTGTATAATTTCCTCATCTTTTTACATGGAAGAATTTTTCAGAGTACATAACTCATTGCACAAACAATTCTGTTCCAAAAGTCATGACATTTTCTGTTAATTAGCAATAATACAATCATCCAAATAAAACTGCTGGGGACATTGCATTTACTAACAAGTTACATCCAAATATGCATTTATGTGTCAACAGTGCATGCTTGAGTGGTTGGTAATATTCAATTGGGCCTGAGGCACAATGCATTGGAATCACACAATAGAGGCTTAGTACTGCAAACCCTGCTGTGGCTTCTTGCTTAATTTAGCTTATGGGACCAAACAGTCAATGAGCAAAACAGAAAATAATACATCAATTGGCCTGTGAAAGGGAAATATCTGATTATGGTATCAATGCAGGATGTTTCCTAAATGGAAAATGCACTAGCTACACAATTTCGGAACTTGTTTGCACTTCCTCAAAGAAAAAAAAAAACAGTATTCCTAAAAATAACTTTATCATTACTTGGTTGGCCCAGAAAGCCAACAGTTGTGAGACTCTTGTGAGACCCCACCTGTAGTGCTGCATCTAGATCTGAGACCATCAACATAAGAAGAACTTGGACCTGTTGGGTCCAAAGGAGGGCCACAAAGGTCATCACAGGGCTGGAGCACCTTTCTTAATAATACAGGCTGAGAGAATTGGGGTTGTTTAGCCCAGAGAAGGGACTGCTCCAGGCAAGACCTTACAGAACTTCCGAGTGCCCAAAGGGAGCTACAAGAGAGCAGGAAAGGGAGTTTTGACAAGCACATGTAGAGCTAGGATAAGGTGGAATGGCTTTAAACTGAAAAAGAGTAGGTTTAGATTAGATCTTAGGAAGAAATTTTTTACTGTGAGAGTGGTGAGGCACTGGCACAGAGAAGGTGTGGTTGCCCCATCCCTGGAATTTGGGTGGAGCTTTCAACAACCTGGTCTAGCTAAAGGTATCCCTGACCAAGGAAGGGGTGGGTTGGAACAAGATCATCTGTAAGGTCCTTTCCAACCCATACCATTCTATGATATGATTCTGTGATTACTAAGAGCAGTGATAAACAGCAATTCCACTGAGAGATCATTCAATATCCTGACCCTAATCTCCTTCTATATATATGAATACTGGGCATACGAGTGCCCTTATGACATTATGTCTGTGAGGTATAACAGCACCTACTCTGACATGGGCCTAAAATGATGCAGAAATGACTGTACTGCTTGAATATTCAGGTCTTTTTTTTCCCCTTCTTAAAGACAATTGCAACTAAAAATAAAAATTCAACAAGGCAATTGATGATTTTGGTCATATCTCTTAATGTGTCATGGACAAGGCTCATAATTGAAGTACTGCCTCCTCCTCTGTACACTCACCTGTATCTCTATCCATTCTAGAGTGTAGTTCCTCAACACAGACAGGTCAAATAATGTATTCTAGAAATTTTTGGCTAAAAAAAGATATCTATTGGATATGAAACCCTTGTAAAATAACCTCATACATAGAACAGAATGAATCAACTGAAAACTAGCTTCTCTGATGCACTGGAACAGATTAGACCAAAGAAATGAGGGATATTAGACATTCAGGGAAAAGTAGAGTGCTAGGACATGAGTCATCTCTCCTTCTCTCAATGTCTCCTTCAATGACATAAACTATGCTTCAGACCCCAGCAAAGATCCTGATGATTCAATTTGTTTATTAGGACACCAAAATTTAGGTGTTGATACGTACCTTCAGGTGCCTGAGAACTGATGTGTGTTAGTTTTTTGTCTACTTGACTCTTCTCAAAAATGGAGACCAGCTACCTCCAACCACACAGTGGTAAAGGAATGGACCATGGGACTGTTCCACTCCAGAGTGTGGCAAACTGACACTTCTACAACAGCTTTCCAGTGCACACAATTACTTTGGAACATGAAGTATAGATCTTCAATTTCAACAAATGGTATACATTTAATTAGTCAATGACAACCACTTTGTTCCCAGAAACAGAGTCACCCAGGTTATCCTGATAAGACTCACCACGGACTCACAAATCTAGAAAAATATTTTCTGCCTCATGTTTTGTTTCTACAAATTAAAGGGATGTTTGAGATCTGGATTGTGCAGTTACATGAGCAAAAGTTGTTGTGAGCTAATATTTTTAAAAGTAGAGTGAATACAGGCTAGTGGCATCCATGACTCCTAGAGGATCACAACAAAACAATCCAAAAAAGAGCTGTAATTGCACATCTGTCCTAGTTCACACCCACTTCTACTCCAGTCTTGGGCTTGTCTTGCAGATTATATCAAAGTGTATTTTAAAAGCAGAACAAGCACGGTTCCTCTCTTCCCACACAAGTGTTTAACCAGGCTCCAAAATATTCTCCCCTGTCTCTACTTTCCTTCAAAAAATATTCCCAGAACTGTGAATTCCATAAAAGGGTCTGGGATCCCAGCTTTCTCCTGGCCTGTCTCTCCTGCCAGACAGAGAAGAGAGGAATGAAGTGGAGGAAGGAAAAGAGACAAATTTGGCTGGCATTTCACACATTCCCCTTGTCCAAGTCTCCCAAGATGTATTTCACGTTCCCCAAGGGCCTATTTGTCCTAACATCCTTTATGTAGGATTGTTGTATATTAGATCCCCTTTACCGAATAACCATCTATGGTGGGTTAATCCAGTCTGAGGAGGATGGAGTTAGAGAGCAGCTTGGTGGGCACCTGGCAGCCAGACAAGGTTAATCCACCACACCATCCTTTGTGGAAATCGTGCCTCTCACTTGATCTCCAAGTCAATGAGCTGCAAAGAAGTCAAAGGGCATGTCCTGGAAGATACGGTCACACCAGACCAGAGTAGAGCCTTGTACTGCAGCCTTGGCCTTCAGCATGACTTAGAATCATAGAATCTAAAGATTGGAACAGACCTCTCAAGATCATCAAGTCTGACTTTTACCTTGCTGTCCCCCAAAAGGGATGGAGCTGGCAAAAAGAGCAGTGTAAAATGCCATCACAGAACACACAGGAGCCTGCAAGCCAGCCCTTAGGCCCAATCAGGCAGAACATCTAACTTGAAAGACTGGACCATTAAAAGCATTACTGATCCTCTCAATTTTTACAATTGATAATACTCCCAGATGAATCAAAATTAAATTGAATACTCACATTAGGAAAGCAATGGGAAATCCCAGTTCATATGCTTAACATGTAGACTCACAGTGGCTAAACAGGTGAAAAGTTCTGCTCATTTATCTCAACTCCATTCTCCTTATATATCTAAAGCAGAAATACATATCAGTGCCTGGTCTACTTGTATCTGTTATTTAGGTATGGCCTAGATAGCACAGACATCACTGCCTCTGTCTTACCCAAAGCACACAGTAATGATCCCAGGAGCTGATGTTTTCAGCATGCTTCGCTTTCAGTTGGCTGGTACAGATAGACAGCAGAGATAAGGGCCCTGGTCTTCAAGCCTTTCTGACATGACTAGTGCTGCCACCAGCACTGACCAGCTCATATCTCACTCATCACTTCCCCCTCCCTGCTCTGGCAAACACAGTCTGGGTTCACCTTCACAAAACTGCCTCCAAAACCAGGACTGTTCACCACACCGATCCTGCTGCTCCTGCTTCTTCTCACACCTCTATCTTCATTTGGACATTCTGACTTAAACCAGCTTACTTACTACAAACTAAATAGAAGTGTTTTACTGTGCATGTCTAAAAATAGAGTTGCAATCATCTATGCTTCCGTTACTTTAAAACTAAATTTATCAAGAGATTATTCTTCCGTGAGGTTTAGCACATGAGATGTCTTATGTTTCAAAGTTCAGTCATTTCACAGTTGTGAGCAGAAAGATCTTATGGATTAATTTTATATAGAAACACAGTGAGTTTGGGGATCAGGACTCCTTTTGGTGTAAATGGTCCGAACAACTCTGCAGTCCTTCAAGACAGTTGTCAGCTATTTTTGCAATATTGTTTGCTGTCTTCACACACAATGTGCAGTGTGCACAGATAATGCTTACAGCTCTGTTTCAGAAAAATCTTCCAAGTAACAGTTAAAACTCAACTGAATAAAGAGAGAGAAAAAAAATATAATTCTCTGGGGCTTTTTATTTGTTTAGTTTCTACATTAGACAGTTCTTTGAGTGCAATTGATTTTTCTAGTTTCCTCTGTAGTTTCCAATTAATCATCCTCCCTCTTTGTGAGAATGTTTTACACAAAAACAGGAGACAGGAAAACATTTTGAAATAGGGAAATATGCTTATAAAACCACAGCACTGGAATGGATATGCAGAAGTGCAGGTTCTGAAACCACCCTTTTGAAGAGGAAGGGAGAGCAGCATTGCCTGTCTCACGGAACAGCTGACTGTAAATTTCCCATTGAAACTCTATTTCTATGGAAAAATGCTTTTCCAATAGAGAAGCATTTTAGTAAAGAGCATCTACTTTGAGTTACAAATTTCTTTCTCCAACAAAGAAGCCTCCAAACTGAAAAGGGAACAGATTTATCAGAGAAAATCACCATTTTTCATAGGGGGAAAAATACACTTTCTCTCCAAGAAAGATGGGAAACAGGCCAGAAATCACTCTAATCACATCCCATTGCTGGTTCTCCCACTGGCTTGACATTCCTGTGTTTGTGCTTTAAAAATATATGAAAAAATCAGGAACTTTACTTCGTCATTTTGAAACCAATATAAAAATGAATTTTGAAATAATTTATTTTTGACCAAACACATTACATCTCTTTTAATCACAAAGGAAAAAAAAAGTAACAATACCTATTCCAAATGAGGAAAACCTGTTTTTCTTCTAGATGTCATCATTACAGTGTCCTCCAGACATAAAAGGTTTGACTGAGAACAGGGATTTTTTTTGAGCTTTGAATGAGTAACAACGGGATTATTACAAAAATAAATAAAATATGAGCAAGCTGCCACTTAAGCTATGGATTTCCCACTGCAACAGCTTCAAAACTTTCCTGAAACATAACAAATTAAAAAAGAAAAAGGGGGAGGCAGACGATAAGGCTCTGTCTAACTGATAGCAAAAAAACATCAAGAACTTTGATTCAGATTAATAAATAATGATGGCGTGTTATCCAGGAAACAGCGCAATGCCAAGTCTGTTTGATCTCAGACCAACTGTTGGGTAAAAGTATTCTGAAATGCTCTCTTGGGCACACAGGCCAGTTGCATCTCGGCTCTGGGACTTTGATTATTTAAATAGGGCTTTTATTAAACAAAGAAATTTTGTCCTAGAAGAAATTGCATACCACATCACCTTCCTGAGGGCAAACTCCAGCTTTACTTTACTTATTCACGGTGTTGGTGTCATAGGAGCAGGGAACTCCAAGCATCCTCTGTTATTGCCATCCTAAATTCAGATGGAAGCAATGGGAAAAGAAGAAATGAGGGGGACTTGTGAGTCTTGTCTCCCATGTTTCAGGGCTGCCTCAGAAAAGCCAGCAAATCATCCTCCCTGCAGCTTCCAAAGCCCACATCAAGAGCTGTGAACCCCCACGAGGCATCTCTTCTCCCTCATAACTGCACAGCAAGGAGCACACTCTCATTTCATGCCTGGGAGCACATGCCAGGCTGTCTTAGGTGAACAGCGATGCTGAAAACTCAGTGTCATGGCACAGGGAATAGACAACATGACTGGGGATGGACTTACTTCCCTCAGCATTCCCGGAGCGTCCATGTGGTATGAGGAAGCTTCCTGGATGAAAAAGATAGAAACACTCCCCTGACCCCAGCTGTCCTACAATCTCCTCTGTTTCAGGCTATAGTTCCAAGCCTGAGTCCAACTCCCAAATGACATCCCAAGGCTGACAGATGAGTTCACTGCAGTCTGCTTTCAGACAGCAGAAAAGTGTTGCCTTCTCCCAGGTCAGTCTGACACAAATCACTTTCTCTCCAATGGAAAGTCTGTCATCACTCAGGATAGCTCCTACATTTCATACCCAGATCTTTTAAAGAAAAGTTATCTCCCTATCCTTCTCAAAACATCTAAGAACCCTCTGAGTTTACAAATATGCACTGCCCAGGCAGGTGCTTCTAGACTTATTCACCTTTTTTCAGTATAACCATTCCCCCCATGAAACACTCCCCTGGACACATGGCTCTTTCCCTACCAAACAGAGCTTTGGGAGCCTGAGAGCTCAGCTGAGAAAAAAACCCCAAGCACTAATGCAGGAAGCGTAAAGATATCTGAAAAATGCTCCAAAGCCTCAGATTCCAATAAACATATGAACTATAACAACTGCCAAGAATTATGACTGCATGACATTACATCCAGCTCCTTGCTCTTATTAAAAAGTAAGCACGGCCATCCGATGGGCAGATGGGCAGTACCACACAATCTGCTCTGCTCCACAATCTGTGTTTTAATGGATGCTTATGGATTGTCACAGAGCAAAAGTTTTCATCCTAAGGAAAGGTGGACTCTGCAACCAGCTGCTGTCAGGGTTTGCTGGACCAGGTAGACTGAAGTGACGCATTCTGGAATTTCAGTCGGTTTTGGTATGTTCTGAAATATGATGCCATCCAGTCTTCCTACTGCAGAGAATATAATGGACCCTGATAGTTAGTTTTAAATAGGGGAAGGTAATTTGCACATTTTTTGTAAGTGGAAGTTAATAGTTTTGGAAAGGGCTAAACCTTTTTCCTGCTGAGCATGAGAAGTAACAAAGTAAGATCCTTGGAAGAGTAGCAGTATTGCCTAGAGACTCCATGCAAATCTTGAGAGATCACCTCTGGCAAGATGAGCATTGTTTAACACTCATAATACCTGATTTGACAAAGAGTCAGTTTACTCAGTTGGGAATGGGTGCAGGGGTATCAAGATTTTTGCACCATCACACCAGTAGCCCTTGCCCTCGATGCTCATAGCTAATAACAGATAAAATGTTTTGGAGACTGTGAATGTTAAGCTGATTTAGTCCATCAAAAACTTTTGGCACTATTAGCTACAACCCTGAGCTGTAAAAAGAGTATCCTGTGCCTTTTCAACATTATTTATTATCTACATATCCTTAAATTTCCAAAACTATATCTGCCTTCCAAGGCGGGATAGGTGGGCAGTGGGATGCAGAACAAGTTGTAGGAAGGGAAAGTTTGAATGTGGCATCCTCTAAAAACACCATGAGCCTTATTGTGCTGTGGGGTCCAAAATAAAGATGCACTGCCAGCGTCAGATTTGCATTCCCGAAATGTCACTTCTGGAAACATACTTCAGTCGTGTTGGCTCTTCCCTCTGAGTAGTGGTGCTATGAGACTTTGATTGGACTACTCGGATTTTCCCCTTGCTTTTATAGATGTTGTTCCTTGGTGCACTTCTTAACAGAAATAGAGCAGCATAATTTATTAGGAGGGATGGAATTTTGATCCATGACCATCAATAAGTCTGTGGCCTTCAGACCAAACACTATTATCAAAATGTCCATTAAACTGGAAACACCACTAGGGAAGAGACTGCTAACTCAGCGTTAATCAAGATTTTTCTGTTCTTCCAGTGCCTGAATATTTCTGATAGTACCAGACCTCTGGCAATTCCAAGTGATTCCCACACTGATTTATTAAGGTGGTCACATTGACAGGTGTCTTATGATCCTGCACTACAAGGATTACACCTCAGATTGACAGTTAATATAATCACTTCTAGGGCCATGAACAGGGTTCCATATTTGCATATAAAGATTTAAAAAACTATGCAAAAATCATCTAGTCACAAACGTGTCTTGCACTACCACCAACATAAATTAGACAATTTACTGCATACATTTGGAGACCAGTGTCCTGAACAAACCCATTAGTGGTCTAGTGAAAATTACCAGTGTAACCAGCATGTTGTCTCCTCTGCCTGACCACAAGCTGCTTAACCCCAGTTACAGTCCCAGCTGAAGCCTTAGTTCAACCAGCATCCACAACCTTTTAAACCTGGAGCTCAGACTGCAGTTGTGTTGGTCAGCTGTAAGAACAGCATCCCCATCCCTGTTCTGCGCAAGGAAATTACAGGTCAGGCTCTTTCTCCTATCTTAATATTTATGCATCTGGTCTGGCAGCATCCATCATCGGGGTTGCCTTAGTTGGTGCCCCAGAAGGATGAAATAATAGCAATTTCAAAACGAGCCACAAGATGAACAGGAATAAGGAGAGCGGGGGGAGCGGCTCTCAGGAGTCTGTCAGAGCGGGGTTACATCAGGCAGTATCTCTTGCAGCACAGGAAGAAAAATACACCACCACAAATTAGCAGCAAAGGAAAACAAGGAGTGTGAGCTTGTTTCAGCAGGAAGATGGGGTGGGAGGAGAATTTCGTAGAATATACATTGTACAGAATACACATTGCCAAGGGATCAAGGCCTGGGTGGAGGCACAAAGTACTTTGTAAGGGACCTTGCAATCTTCAGGCATGGGCAGTGACCCACTCCTGGACCACACCCTGTGCAACCAGGATACCCATAAAGCAGCCCCACACAAGTGGGGGCAGAAAGTATCTGTTCTTAACCGCTGGACAGCAAGTAACCAAAAGGCAGCAGCTCTGTAGTCCCCAGAAGGAGAGGGAACACCAGATCTCAGCTGGGAAGCTGCTTTCTGACATCAGAGTTTTTTTTCTGATTGCAGTGGGACAGAGGGTTTCCCCCCAGGTTCACATCTGATGTAGGATAAAGGCATCTGGGTCCCTCCTGGACAGCAGCATCACAGATAATGATCCTTTCCAGCACACAGTGCTTTATTACACACACCACATTAATTCCCTTCTCCCAGACTTCTCCAAGGAATAACTTTGCTGAAGTTTTGCTACATTGTCAGAGGCTTTAGATTAACACAGACAACAAAGTACATTACTAATCCTGAGGGCTAGGCATACTATCAAATGTTCCTTCATGATGTTAAATGCCCATCTGAGGGGGAAGGACAGGGAAGGATTTCCATGTGTGCACAAATTTTTTGAGTTTCTAAATTGAGGGCCAGCCCCAAAAATTCCTGTTGCTATTTTTTGTTCTTTGACAGTAGCACCCAGAGGCCCCAGATAATTTTGCAGCTAGGCACTGGAAAAACACACTGTGGATTGACAAAGGTGCAAAGTTATTTACCTCTTCTCCCAGCAAGATGAAGGGATCCCATCTCTCAAAAGCTTTTTCCTGCAGCCCATCATCCTCTGCCTCCCCATACAGAAAGTGCAGCAGCACCATGAGCTGGGGTGAGACATACTAAGAAGCTCTGAAAGCCCAAGCAAGCACCAGGTGAATTTTTTTCCATGGCAGGTGTGAACTTAACCTGGTGTCCATCACCTCAAACAACCCCGTTGCCCATCACCTCATCTGAACTCCTCCAAACAGTGTTCAAAGCACTGATTCTGAGCCATAAAACCTCTCCTGCCTGAGAATGCCCAGAAGCTACTACAACCCCAGCCCTACAGGTGCAGGGGGACAAGACAGTCTCTCCAGGCTTATCCCCCGTCCTGCTCTGCAAATCTGCCTCATGGGCCTCAGCAATGCTTTGAAGAGCTCAGGAACTGAGACAACGGGAATGTCACAGGAGAAGGAAAGGGAGAGAGGGAGGAGTACTGCAGCCCAGCTGGCTCACTGGATTTGTGTGTGGGGGTGGCAGGTTCACAACCAGCTATTCCTTTTATTTCTGGAGTTCTGTGTCTGCTTGAAAAGCTGTATCAGCTCTGCTATATAAACAGGAACACAGAAAACTGGGCTAGAAATGCCAAGATAACCAGAACCCCCAAATCTTAGCCTCATAACTTTCCTTCCTATTTCAAAATCCCTCTCCCAGAAAACGTCTGTCTTTAGCCTGAAATTAAATTCCATGTCTTAATACCTTCACAGGCTTTAACTATTTTTTCTTCTAGCAACTTAACTTGGCTATTGTCCCAGCACTCTTCTCTCAGATGAAAGGCTCCATTAAACCCAACCCCTTTCCAACACTCCTCGTGGATCATGGGATCACAATTAACGGGGTTTGCTCTGAGATGTGCCCAGGGATCAAAGGGCCATCAGCTTTGCTGTTCATGCAAAGTGGCAACCTCTCATCTAGAGACCAAGCACAGCACCTCATGGGCTTCTCCCCCTCCCACAGTCTGTAAACCTTGACTGGACTGGCAGATTATAGACTGCAAAATATTGTCCATTTTGAAAGGTGCCAGTCAAGGATCTATTTGGGACTGAGATGGGCACAGCCTCTTTTCCCTACTCAATTAAAATATTTCCTTGTTCACACCTTGACTGAGGACAAGCAGCAGAGTCTTCATCACCTGCTCAAGGATAAAACATGACCAACCAGTTGGCTTGTCTTCCATCCCCTCAATAAAAAGGGACTAGTCCATGGGGCTTGTCTCCTGGCAGCTCTATCCTGCTTTGAGCAAGGGGCTGTTCAGATGTGGGTAACCTGCAGCCCCTTCTCACACACAAAGGTTTTAGCTGCTGAGACAAGGGGCTCAGTGGGAGGGGTCACATCAGTGACATTCAGTATTGCAGGTGTAATGTAAATAAACAGCCAGGGGAAAGGAGAGCACAGTTTCTGTTTCTGTTTCTGCATCACTCCTTTGTAAATACTCAGAGCTTCCAGTATTAACTACCACAGACGGTGAAAAAAAGCAGGATGTAGAGAGGACATCACAGGAGTCCTTGCACTAGATTTTTTTTCCCTTTTTAGCCTAGTTTTCTGAGGAAAAAGGCTTATCTGGTCATGCTGTCTGTCTTTTAATCTCCTCTAATAACTTTTGAATCCATTGGCCAATTTCAACCACACTTGGGATGGAAAGAGACATTTCAGACACACTAAACGCCCACTCCTCTTATAGAAATGGAGAGCTAAGTAATACAAATCAAAGATAGTTGATGTCCCCTCTGTGGGGAGGCTCCAACCCCTCATCCATTCTGAGGGCTGGCAGTCAGCATGTCAATCAGTTTAGGGATTCAAATGAATCCTCAATCCTAAATCCTGCATGCATTGCCATTTAGTCCCACAAGTGGTCAGGAAGAAACTATGGGCTTGGAAGAGTGAGTTAAAGATAAATGAGATAGATCCATGGGAAGTTATGCTGAATTAGTTTTGCTAGTTCCAAAGCAACAGAAGCTTTTCCCCCTTCTTTTAGGACCATAACCTTAGAGAAGTAGAATCAGTGTGTCATTTCAGGGATTTAATATTGTGGCTTCCTCTCTTATCCTTTTCTGCCTTGAAATAGTAAAGCCTAACCTTAGCTCCTGAAGAAAGAGGAGGAAACCAACACTGATAATATGATCAATCCCTTAAAGCCGGACCATGAAGAATAACAAGACCTTGAAAGCCGTTCAGCTCTCCTTTTGATGCAGGGGTAGCAACTTCATGCAAAACCTCTGTCCCGGGCAGCAAAACAGCAGGGCAAGACTCCCATAGGAGCCTGATTGTTGGGCTGAAATCCTTCTCTCCTGAGAGCAGAATATGGTACATGAGAGCTGCAAAAGCAGCCTCTGAAATTACACAAACTTTTAGCTTTATTTCTCAGACTGCATGAGCCACATTGAGGATCTGAAACCTAGAAACAGGACTTTGGTATCTTAACAAGAGGTTTTGTGCACACGCATGCACAATATGCTGAAAGCAAGTTTTAAGCCAGGAGCAGAAATATGCTCCCAAACTCACTGTGCCTTTGCTACAAATGGATGCAGACAAGCACAGGACTAACAGAACTTTTTCCCACATGGCAAGCTCAAAGCTTCCACAAAAAAAAATAAAAATAAAAAAAATCTAGCTCAGCTGCTCTATATCATGAGAAATGGCTGGTGTGCCCAGCACACTGGCAGACTGCCTGGCTACCAGCTGTGGTCCGATTTCTAACCCTGCTAAAAACAGAGGTCTGCCAGTGGACACAGTGCCACAAAAGCTGCAGAAAACAATGCCTGCCTTTGGATGTGCCTGTGAAACCCCAGTCATGGCCAAGGAGATGTGGGCAAGGCTTCAGGCAGCTGGGCTCCCTTCACTGGGGACAGCAATGACCTGGTATCCTGCAAGCCAGTGGGAAAACTCAACCCTGGGGTTCTGCCTGGAGGGCAAAAAGTTCAAAGGACTCCAAGCTGGCCTGTGGCCAGACTGAGAGGAGTGTTTAACTGGGTGTCTTTAACATGCATTTCAAACATTCCCATAAAAAATGCCATTTCCATGTAAGTCCTACACAGGCAGGCTTGCTCTGCTCCTCTCCCACTTAAGGAATGCAGCAATTATGCCCACAATGGGAGATCATCCCACTCAACAGCCAAGCTGCTTTCCTACCAGTCAAGCTCTGGTTCTGGAGGCAGCTCCCACCTCAAAATCAGCACCTGACAGGCAAACCAGAGCTGCTGGCTTTGAAAATTGAAAGGACAAGGAACACTTTAGGTGTCAGGAAGGCCAAATTACATTTGGAATTGCTTTTTGTGGGTTGATCAGTGCAGATCTGAAAGGCCTGTCTCCACAATCTCTAGGAGTCTTGTGCTCTCTCTCCTGCCCAGGTAAGCACTTCCCAGGCAGCCTGGGAAGAGCCTGAGAAGAGTAGACACTCTTCTGATGTATTAGCCCATAACTATTAACCAGCCTGGGATTTTTAAGGTCACATCTGCTGTACCCATCTCTGGGATTCAGGGTTTACTCTTTGCATGTCCTTCAAGTCCTTCTGTCAGAAGGCAAGGTAGTACAAACATTTTCCTACAGGATAGTTCATCTATTTGCTCTTTTCTCATCATTGTAATTTTCACATTCCTTTATCCCGTGAACAGTTCTTTTCGGGTCAAGATGCTGAGAAGAAAATGTGTGTTGCAAAGTCAAACACACCTTGGTTATGTAGTTCTGCCATGGAAGCCAATGACACTCTTCTGCAAGCCTTTCTCAGAAGGTGCAGCTCACTTGTCTCTCCTGGAACAGATCTTGATGAAAGCCAGGTGATTTTACCTCCAGTAAGATGAAACAGAGTGATGTCCATCAGCGAAGTACCTTCATGTGCTTTAAACAAGAAGAATGTGGGATTTCTTCTTCCTCACCTATCTTTTCTGGCATGTGTCCTCTGGGTCAGTTGCAACCTGGAGGATTATTTCTCCCTGTATTGTAGAGAAGTGCCTTTCCTTTGTTTCAGGTATTCAGAAGATTGTAGGTATCTTTATAAAATGGAGATCTCACCTAGTTCATTCAGGTCTCTGGCACTGCAAAGCTGCATTACTGCAACACACTCAACTTGAGTCTAACTTAAATTTTAAGGACTGTTTTGTCAAGAATATAGTGAGGCAGTCTGCCTTCTGAATAAACCACACCACTTCAGCACATTACACATGAATTACACACACATCTTACTGCTAATTCACTCCCATGCATCATTCAGCATGAAAGTCCTTAGCAACAAACTCCAGGAAAGATTTGAGCCTTAGTTATACCACTGTTCTGATGCAGCTCTCTGTGATGGAGCTGAGCTGTGTCCATAGAACAGATTCTACCTCTGGAATTCAGACATATTGGGAAAAATGTCTGGCCTCAATCTGAATTCAGAATAAGATAAATAATGTCCTTCTGTTGACTTAAAGGTAAATGCAGGCTTCTCCTTAGATTAATCTCTGAGTGGCAATTTGGAGTCTGAAGGTAGCTGCTCCTGTGCCCTGCCCAGCCCTAGAGTAAAGATTGGTCCTGTCTTAACCACAGCAAAGAAAACCTCAGCTGTAAGGTGTCTTTTAAGTCCTCCTAGGAAAATTGTGGATAACACTACCACTTGAGGCTTGACTTAGCACTTGGGCTTGATCAACACCCAGTTCAGAGGAGGCGGGAAACACAGTGTGACCTCGGTGCCATTTCCCGTTCTCCCCATTCTCCCCCCTCTCTGAGCAGCAGGGTATCTGCACAGGTGGTAACTGGTGCCCAGCCTCTGTGCCAACACGGGCTGCAGCTCCTGACACTCCCTGGTTTATTGTTAATGCAACAAATAGCCTTGGGTGTGCAGTATTTGTTGTGACAAGCTGGAAGAGGTCCATGCATCAGATGATGAAGTTGTTCTTGTTGCTAGCAGGTGCAATTGTCTTTTCTGCTGAAATAGCACACTTTCTTCCCCACTTGCTCTTAATTTCTTCTCCTCTTTGACTACTTTTTAAATATTTTACAGATGTTGTACACTCACGGCTGCAACACATTTTCAGCAGTTTTGTTGAGTCTGCATTTTCAGAGCCTATATGGGGCTAGGATCAGGGTCAGAACCGCTCATGCCAACACAGTTTGAATGCTCTCTTGCTCCTACAGCACAGTCTTGACATGCACAGCAAAGTCCCTGCCGAGAAAAAGCTAGACAGGCCCCCCAGGAGAGGTTTGTTTTGAGGACTGGAGGACAGCACAGACCTTGGCTGAAAAACTCAGCATCCCTGAAGTCAAAAGCCTTTTTGTGTTCCATCACCTAAGCAGCACATTTTAGCCACCCTACATCAGCAAAGCACACGGTGCGAGCACAGATGTTTTGAGTTCATACGGCACCAATGCAGAGACAGAGGCACCTCCAGGCAACGTCTGGGGTCACACAAGGGCACTGCCATGTAAGTAGTGTTCTCTCTCTACACCTGATTAACCAGGTAAGGCACGCTCACACACAGTTTCTCTCCATGAAAAGCCTGAATCCAGTGCTGTCTCTTGGTGTGGGAGGTGCTACTGCTTGGAAGGAAGCAAAAAGCAAAGTGATGGGGAATGTTCACCTAAGCAGAATTTGAAACAGGAGTGGGAAGGTTCCAGAAAAAAATAAATGAATGGTGGTGAACACAGAAATTCTGGAGAGCTGTGGGTGGAAAGACCCTTCACTGGGTCCCTGGAACTGAAAGGGGCATGCTGGGGCTATTTATGGTGGTTTGAAGAGGTGGACCGAAAATTTGTTTTCTAGTGTATGGTGAAGGGCCAACTCCCAACTCTCTGTTGTGCCATTTCTACAGGGCTTTGGGCATGAAATTTGCCCTCAGTTTTACCCCTGTAAAATAAAAAAAACAGTGCATAGTGTGATGGAAGGATGCTGTCTAAATAAATACAAGAGATGTCATTTTTTGGTGGTTTCTTTCTTTCTCTCTCTTTCTCTCTCTCCTTTCTTCTTTCTTTCTCTTTCTTTTTCTTTCTCTCTCTTTCTTTCCTTTTCTTTTTTTCTTTCATTTCTTTCTTCTTTCTTTCTTTTTCTCCTCCTCTTTCTTTTCCACTACCTCATTTTCTCTTCATTGATTTCCCAGCCCAGTTTGGCAGTGTCATCAAATGCCCAGGTACCTCATTCAGGCAACTTAAAAGCACCCAAGGCAACCATCACTCTCAGACTGATCTCCATCTCCCACTCTCAAGAAGACAGAGGCTCTTCTCTGTGGAGTGATGGCCCTGTCCTCCAAAATTATGACTCCCTCTGCTTCAGCTGCTGCAGCTTTTCCTTTGGAGGTTATCTCAGGCCAGCCCAAGCTTCCTTGAGGCTGGTTGAACTGACAGTAAGTGCAGAGCTTCCCAGCCCTACTGGATCAGTCTCTGAGAAGCTCAGCCTGGCCCTCACTCCAGCCCTGTGATCAGTCTGTCCTGTGACTTCACCCATTCTCCCCTCCCGGAGAAACCAGCAAAGTGTCACAGGCAATAAAATCCAGAAACTGTGTTTGGACAATCAAAGCCCTGCCCTTAAAAAAATAACATTTGAAATTAATGGCAAGTAGCACATATGAACGCTTCCTTTATCTTAAATCTAAACATGGGTGCTGGTGCTCACAGTAAAACCAAATTGTCATCCAAAACTTTTACCACCACGATAAAAAATTTTTGCCAATTCCAATATAAAATTGCTACTTCAGTAACAAAGGTGAGGTCTTCAGATTTTCAAAATACAGACTGGGTCCCCATGAGCTATTCAGGCATAAAAGTCACTGTTCACCAAAATAAGGATTTCTCAATCTGTATTCGAGCATCTCAGAAAGAAGTTGGCCTCACAGCCAAGATGTTATTGCCTGGATCAGCATTCTATATATGGGGTAAAAAAGGCAGAAAACTATACCAAATGTAAAATGCTGATAAATGTCAAGAAAACATGAAAAGCACAATAAACAACACACATTCACTTTAGTAATTTGAGAGTGTAGAATGGGAAATAAAGTCAAAGCTAGAAACACCAAACACACTCAAAACATAACTTATATTACTAAATATACCACTGTCGTAAATGCTTATACGACTAAAGGGATAATGTTAAACCCCTTTATTTTGGCCAGGGGAACAATTATGAGACAGGAGTGGTTCTGGTGGAGGGTCAGGATGAATGAGAGCTCTTTCACTCACCAGCACTCTACATTTTCCTCCACCTTCCTCAGCCTTATTCTTCCTCTCCCTCCTTGAGGCTCAATGCACTGAAGGAAGAATATGGGGTGGAGTAGAGCAGCTGTGGCTGCAGGACTCCTGGGTTCAGCAGTGCAGGGAAAAGTGAATCCCCAAACCCATCCTTTGTCCATTTCCAACTTGGATGCTGTTGGGTTTCCCTTTAGCAGCAGTGGGGGATGACTCACTGCTCACCAAATTCCCTGCACACCAGTGCTTGCACTGAAGTGCTCTGTGCACACACACAGAGTCCACAGTGAAGCATAAAGTAACCCACGGCCCCAGGAGGTTATGGGGACCACAGGGATGTCTCTCCCTCCATCCCCCAACACTCTGCAGGTTCCAAACCAGAACATAAGTTAGGGCATGCTGCTGTCCTGATTTGCCAATCCTCCCCGTCCACAGAAGTGTGATAAACCAGCTTTCCCACTGCAGGGGATGGTGTCACGCTGAGCACACCTAGGTCATGCAGTGCAGAGCCCCATTAGAGATCCCTGGACCAGCTCCAAATGAGTAAAAGGCATCCACAGCACATAATACAGCAGCATATAATGATAGTAGGTCAGGTCCTAGAAGCAATAAAACCACATTAGCAGCATGTAAAACTATGCTAAGTAGCCTCTTTGGTTGTGCCCTGGAAAAAAAAAATAGCCTCCTCCAGTAGCTCTTTGCTGCAACCACTTACATGGGAGAGCCTGGGATGTTTGTTCTTTTTCAGGTTCACAGCAAAAGCTCTCGGGGCATGGGCTGCCCTTGGGCACTGTGGGATGGTGAGGGATGGTATGGACCCTCAACAACTCATGCACAGCCACAGAGAGATACTGCTGCTCTTCGGCAGAGCTCCTTCATGCCTGGTGTGTGACTACCTGCAAGGTGCATGGGGCAAGAGGATTTGGGCAGCTGGAAGAAGCAATGCCTCATAGGGGTTAAGGGCACTCCTTTGTCCAAAAATATGGGAACCTGATTGCTGCTGAACTGAAGAAGCAGACACTTGAATCCAAGAGTGAGACTTAGAAAATCTCCAACCTAAAAATACTGTTCTTCCCCAATGAAGCCAGTGAAGCACAGCTTTCCCACCAAGCCACATTTATCATTACTATTATTAATAATTATCATTATTCTCAGGGCACACAAGTAAGGTAGATGGTCCCTGCAACAAGGTGCTTACAAAGAGCCTAATTTTTTTTACACAGAATCCATGTTTCATCCAAGGGCCACCATCCAGCAACTGATAGCGGGATGAAAGAGAACCCAGCAGAGATTGCACTTTTGTTACACATTTTCCCAGCAAATAACTGATTAAAGCTTGCATTCCAAGTACAGCTATGCTCTAGGCTTATGAAAAATCTTCTCATTTGAAAGTCATTTTCCTCCCCTGCATCTGGGACAATCAGCAGCATGAAATAGAAAATATTAATAAATAAATATGCATCAGCCCAGAGTTCATGTTCAGTCAAAGCCAGGAGGCCTCGTGCCTCTTGCTCAGGGACCCCAGCATCAGTGGGTTTGAAAGGCTGAATTCTGATACTTTCAGTAAACGAAAGAAAATCTCACTGTTTTGCAATTTACTGCTTAGCTGCAGAAGATCAGTGGCTGTAAGATGATGACTCTGGTTTTGACTCTGGTAGCATTTTCCTAAGTCCCACTTATGTGTGGGCTGTTAGCAGAAAGACAGAAGAAGGTGGCACGATACCACAACCGCATTCCATGGGGGGGGGAAATTTGTATTTGCAGTTGCCATCATGTGACATGAGGTGGGAACATGTATCAGACTTCTATGTGTTAATGGCTATCCTTTAATAAAAGAGGTGTATCGAGGTTTGGTGACGTGAAGCAGATCTGTTTTACTGAGGCTTTCTGCAGAGGAAAGGTGTCACCCTTAATGAGATGTTGGGGACTTTTCCCTTTCCTAGTTTCCCAGCTCTCTCCAAATACCTGCCTCATTGTCCCTCAAATCCCATGTTGGCTATGTGGTGCAGAGCCTGTACAGTCACTCCCCCTGGGCACTGAATGGCTCAAAACTTTTTCTACCTCCTATCCTGTGACAACCAGAATGTCTCGTATGGGACAAAGAAATGCTGCACACACTTCACAGTCCAAAATGATTTATAAAAATAAAATAAAATAAAATAAAATTTTAAAAGAAGTCAAGAATAACACATTACTCAGGTGCATGTGATAGAGTAGAAAGAATCAGTGAAAAAACTGCAGCTAGAGAAATTGCTGGCCTTTCTAAGGGCAAGAAGGAACTTTTCAGACACATAAGGAACAAAATGTATCTTCTAAGTACCGTCAGACACAACAGCACAGAAAGGGCAGAAATGTTCAATACCTATTTCTGTTCTGTACTGGGAAAAAAAATCCATTCAATGGAGCAATAATATGCTGAGAATGACATTTCCCATTTAAGAGCGATAAAGAAGTACAAAACACACCGGTTTCTTTAGCTAGACTTTCTGCATCAACAACTCATGATAACTGAACCCAGGAGTTACAACAGACTCGGCCAAGACGTACTCTGAATATCAGCGTTGCTTTCCCAAGTACTGGGACAGTGTGTTATAGCACTGCAAGGAAACAGTCGTGGCAGTATTTTATATGGATAAGCAGAAGACCCGAGTGGCTGTGGGCTTCTCTGCTTTCTGGGCAAAAGAACAGAATAGCTGATGCAGGGCTTGGTTAATCAGGGCTCAGGGGACAGTGATAGAAATTGATGGGAGCATTACCCTTGTGGAGCACTGCAGTTCCGATGTCCAAAACACAAGGGTTATGCTGATAAATTAGAAAGGTTTAGGGAAGTATCACTAAGGGCAATAATGGGCTGGAAAACAGTCTCATAGTAAATGCTTCAGAGAGCTCAGTCATACCAAAGAAAATGGAAAGGGATTAATTAATCACTGTACCAGCACCCTTGGACAAACACAGCTAAAACACTGCTACTCCTGTCCATACTACTGATTACTCTGCAGTCTGTCAAGACTGATGTAGAAGAAATCCAGTGGCCAGGAACTAGAACAAAAGAAATATAAATTAGGTGTAACATGCACCATTTAAAGAAAATTATTTAACCATGGCTTACCAAAGACTAAAGGGTGGAAAATCCATTCATGTAAATTCCTTTTTTCTTGACAGTATATGCTGTAGGTGAAACAATGTTAATTATGAGGAGCCCTCTGCTATTCTGGAGAGAAGAGTACATGATCACAGTTTTACTTTATAGTTTTATAATCTCTAAATCATGAGGTTGGACCTAAACTGCCTGGCCTTCTTTTTTTTTCTGGTCCCACTGCAAAATGAACAGAGAGGCACAAGCCAAAATTGTGTACTTGGGCTTTCAAGTACACACTTCACAGTGTGCGTGGAGCTCTGTTATAAAATGTGGTGGGAGGGAGAAGAAAGCTATCCAGATAAACAGATGCAACAGCAAAAAATAAACATTACTGCAAATCTAGACAGGTTCAGGGTCCCTTCCTGCAGAAAGGTGGATCAAATCTCTGCTCCTTTCTGCTCCAGTGCCTGCCACAGCTCAGCTGCCGACGGGCTGCGTTACAGACAGGCGAGCGTCACCCCACGACACCACCTAATTGGCACCCAGCCTTCCAGGGAGTGGGAGATAGTCAGCCTAAAAATAGGCTGTTCTCTGTTTTGGCTCTCCCCTCCCTCCATCCCCCCGCCAAAGGCACAAGGCTGGCAGTCCAGGGAAAAACATCCAGAAAAACAGCAGCCTCAGCGGAGCGAGCCGGGAGGTGTTTTTGGAGGGGGAGAATCGGGATGGGGTGTTGTCAGGGTGATGCTGAGCATAGCACAGGGGACCCTGCCTGCCCTCCTGCTCCTGGGAAAGAGTGATTTGCAGCCCCTTTAGCACAGGAGATGCAATCCAAGCCCCTGGCCCCACTGGAGGTGTGGGGACAGAGTAGGGCCACACAGACGATCCCTGCCCTCTGGAATGGTGTCCTCAGCCAACACATTGCTGAGGAAAAGCAGCTGAGCTTGACTCTTTTGGAAGCTCCCTCATTGTTCCCTTCTCAGAAACTCTCTCTGGACACCCACTTATCCTGTGAAGGCCTTTGCTTCAACAGACTGTGCAATTTTTGGTTCAAGGAACCAGCATTTATAGGCAGCAAAGGCTCACAGGACAGTTTTAATAGGAATTTCATTGACATTGAAGATCCTTGCAGAACTTTGATGAACACTTGAACTTTAGTCTGACATTTAAGCACCTAAAACTCTGTATGAAGCCTAAATTAAGATATCTTATACTCTGCTATTGATGCTTCCTTTCATATGCAGCTTTACAAAGCCCCCGAACATCAGTAACATTTCAGAAAGCATTGGTTCTGCTTTTAACTGGATATGACAAGTCAAAATCAATTAGAGATTGATCTCAATTCTGCCTTTTTTTTTTTAATTTATTTTTAGCCTGCCATTCAGTTACCAAAGTGAAGAAATGCAATCAATAAAGCGAACTTGCTTTGTAGCAAAGCTTTTGCCTATATTATAAGACGTTTTGCAAAGTTTCTCAAGCTCCTAAAGGCAACTGTGTAAATAACGCTGCTTATTGAATTTTGCAGAGTGCTCTAACAGCAAGACTGATGGGTGGCCTAATACATTGTGTAGTTGCTATAAGCAATGATCTCCCATGCTAATCACAACTTTCACATTCATTAATGTTATAGGAACCTCCTGGAAAAAATCATGTACCAGGGAATGATTCAAACATATGTAAAGCTAGCTGTGACTATAAAACTAGCTTTCAAACTGGCATTGGGAAGAAAATATTCAACATATTTGACATCTCATAGACCTAAATATGTGAGATGCTGCTTTTTGAGTCCTGCTCTGGGCCACGTGGTCTTGCAAACCACAATTTAAAGTGAGCATGAAGTGATGTTGCTCTGCATTCAAGGTGAGACTCTGGCCCACTGAATGCCCTTGCAAGGGCATTCCTCCAGGTTGTTGCTTGGGTTGTTTCCTGTCTGGGCAAGACTTCAGGTGAATATTGGGAAGGGATAAAACAATAGATGCATAGAACTTAAGGCAGAGTTATTCCTTGGCCACCCCCATCACACCACAAAAACAGTGCAGCTGGCACCAGCCCCACCCTGGAAAACAAACCTATCGACCCAGGGCTGTTGGGATGGTTGGTAGTTGTATGGCCCTGCCCCTGGTAAGCAGCACTCCCTGCTTTACAAAACTGCCCAGAGCTCAGAAGCTGAAAATTTTTTGGGCTGAAGGTGCCCAAAGGGAGTCCATGGGATGAGGAACCCCCCTGGAAGGCCTCACCCATGCAGCAGGGAACAACCTCTGCATTTTGGGGCACAACAGCTGCTGGAATTCATAGGGACAACACTCCAAAAGGTGTTTTAAAACACTGTCTTTCTGGTCCTGGTAAACAAACAGCCATCAAAAATACCCTTTCTAACAGAAATAAAGCTTCTTGTCTAGACCACCCACTGCAAACCAAACCAAGGCACTGGCTTACCAATAAAATACACCATTCCCAGTGCTGTGTATGCCAATGCCTGTGTTTTCTCTCGGGCCTTGTGACCTTTTAAACTCAAAGGTAATGCTGCATGTCATTCTCTCCCGATCCTTTCCTCCTAGAGGAGGCAAGGACACTGTAGAGAACTGGGCACACCTCATTACATGCCTCTGCCCTGGATCTGCCTGTGACAATCTCATGATGGTTCCCAGCTTGAGACCATCTTTTGGGGTCAGAAGACCCTGTTTCTGCTCATCAAGAAAAAAGGCAGCCAGCATGAGTGCACGTCGCTCCCCTAGCAAGATCCTTAAGGAAGGTGACTCCGTGCCAATCATTAGCTCTGAATGCACGCCTGGACATAAACACCCTATGCAAGATACAGGGTGAAAAAAAGAAGCATTTTTTGATCTGCAACGATGGCAGGGGGTGGGTTTGACTTATCAGGGGAGGCAAAAGCTGCGGCAGAGCGAGGCGAGGAGGAGGAGCCCGAAGGTGGCTCTCAGCCACCTCCATGCTCCTTTGATCCCGGGGCCATGCTGGCTGCAGGCCAGTCCCTGCTGTGGGCTGTGTTAATCTGCGCTGGCCGCGGGTGCCTCCCGGGAGGCTCGGTGGCAGCTGGAGATTACCGGGGTCAGGGACACCCTCCATTTTCCCTTCCTTGCGCCACTCGCAGCGATGGTCGGGGCGAGGCCTGGGGCAGAAGCAGCCACGGCCTCGTTGTGTGGATGCACACAGGCCAGGGGTATCCTGGGGGCAATCCCTGCTCCCTCTCGTCCTGGTCTGCACCACCTCCTAGCTGGGCACACGTGTGCCATCCCACACCACAGATACGGCAGTTCCCAGCAAAATGGGGAGTACACAACTGGTGGAGCTGGAAATGGCATTTTCAATGTCTTTGCTTCTTTCCTGATTTGGTTTTATATATTTATATATTTTATATATACATATATAAATTAGATATTATACAGATATATATGCATAAAAATTGTTATTAATCCATATCTGATGAACATAAGTTGGGCAGCAGTGCCGATATAGTCAAACACTCCCCTTGCACACAAGGAGACTCAGATATAGCAGTGCATGGGGCAGGATTAGAGCAGGAGGGCCACAGCCCTCTGGGACATCATCCCACTTTTACCTCCTCCAAGCCTTTCAACAGGTCCTCAGGCTCTCTCATGGCTCAAGGCACCCTTGGTCCCTGACTCCTGACACCCACTCCTCAGCATATGGCACATGCAGACCTATCCACAACCTCCTGAAGCCAACAGGGATCTTTGGCAGGTTTGGATCCAGCACTAAATCCGTATGATGGAGCCTTCTCAGATTATTCCTAAAGGTCCCAGGGCTTTGTTTCCAAGTCCCCTTTAAAACCACACTATTATAGCCTACACTTGGCATTACCTGATTTCATGGACTTGCTTGGTGTAGGTGAAGCAGTGACTGGCCTGGAAATGGGACACTAAACATAAAATGCAATATAATATGGAATAGCATTAAAAATTCTGTCAACCCACATTACTGATGTAATGTGCTCCCCTGTGGAACTCTGGTGAATCCATAACTGTGTGGTATGTGGCTGGGTCACCCCAGGGCCACCTTCTTAAATGACACTTTCTCACACTCCTTGAGTCTCTCTATTGTCAATCCAGGAACATTCTTTAACAGCACTTGCAAAACCCAAATATCTTCTAGTCCTGAACCTCTGAATCAAATTGTCCAGGGGGTTCAGAAGCTAGAGGATAAGAGAGAGGCACAAGGGTAAACCAACAGAGAAACAGAGCAACGAAAGATGGGGTTTTGTGGCTTTCGCAGCTAATGACTAAACACATAGGAAATCAGAATTTCCTGTGCGAAAAAGGAATTATTTCCTTCTTATATTTAACAAATCAAATCCAGGCATTAGAGGGATAAAAAAGACATTACACCTGGAATAATGGTTAAATAAAAACCATCTAAAAGACAGTTTTAGAAAATTTCAGAGAAGAAATGATGTTTCAAAGTGTAATGTCGGATCTGAAGAAGTCAAAAGGAGCTTTACCTTTGGCTTCACCAGGCTCTGGATCAGGCCCTTCAGATAGTTCTGGAAATGCTCCAGAAAACTTATTTCAGATACATTTAAGCTCTGTGCTTTGCAGCTACTCAGTGATTTTCTCTGTTAGTGTTAAACTGTCCAGGGGACTTTTATGCTCGTAAACAAATCCTCCATCTCCCTTATGTCGCTTTTACATCGACACTGCATCACTGACTTCGATAAACAGCCTCCTGATTCACCCTGTTATGAGACAGTGAGCAGAATTAGGCACCAGAGATGTGTCTAAAAGCCTTGGTTTCAGGTTCTGAACATCACTTAGGATAATTAATAAAAGAAAACCACAGCCCAGAATATTTCAATGTTTTCAGATCATAAGCTCACATGAAGCCACTTGCCTTGTTCCCAGGAGTCTACAATCATAATTTTGTTTTGGTTTGTTTGGGTTTTTTTGTTGTTTGTTATCTTTTTTTTAATTATTGTTCTTTTTATTTTTAGAGTCTTCTATGCTGTTCTCCATATCTCTATAAAAAAATAGACAATGTGTTTCCCAGTGTGGCATCTCTAGGTTCTTTCTGGCCTGCCCTAAGAAGCAGCTAAAAAGCAGAGATCTGCACTGGGACCCGACTACTGAGCACACAACACACACAGCAAGAACCTGCCAGCCCAGCACTGCTCAGGTTTCACAAAACAGGGAAAACCTCAAGAAACTTTTAGCAAAAAGAACGATTTTTCCTGGATGAAACAGCATGTGAGGAGCAGTGCTGCGTTTCACAACTACCAGAGAAAGCAAGTTCTTCAAGCCATCCTGTGTAGCCAGAAGGATATTTGTACACCTTGCAGGTGCTTGTTCAGACACCCTATGGACATAACAAAACTTTTGGGGGTCGTCAAGTTTAGCAACTTCACAGAAAAGCAAACTCAGTGTAACTCAAGCAAAACTTCCACTAAGGGGAAAGGAACCCAAAAACGCAGAGATTTTCCTAGGAAAGTGTCTACCCCAGTTTTACCCTCCCGTGAAGGATTTGGAGCCTCAATTCAAAACTGCCTGAATCCAGCAGGAACATGAGCACAACAGACCTACAGGAAATTTGTTCTGGAAGCACTAAAGTACTTCTTTAGCTAAAGTACTACTACAGAAGTGTCATAAAAGGGTGGGGCAAAGGGGAAAAGCAGACGGGATTTGTCCTTATCTTTCCATATTTATATGATGATTCCTTTTTTTTTTGTTCCCTTTAGCTGTGACGTACGGTTTCATAACAACTATTTACTTTTCTCTCTTTATCTAACAGCTGTCTGCTGAGAAAGATGGAAAAACAAACTAAACAAGTTAAAACCAAGAGCAACTATTCATATGTAATGTATAATTGAGTGCTATATTTAAGTCTTTGTACATTATCTTTCATATTATATTTAGTTTCAACAGGAGGGGGAAAAATCTCTTTTACTTTCTAAAATTAGTAACAGAATTTGTATATTGTTTTCAAATACAACTGCTCTTCCTCAGAAACTTTTGCCAGGGAATAATTAATGATTGGAGACAGGGAATCTGACTAGATAGATGTATTTTGACATTGGCCCACTAACGGTCACCTAGAGCAAAAAACGGGGGAAGTCCTCGGGGAAAGGGCGGTGTAAATCTGGATTAGCTCTGCTGAAGTCAAACAAATCGATCTCGATTTTACGTCGGCAGAGCCGAGAGGAGGATTCATCCCTCTGTTTGACGGACGCGGGGAAGGAAAGAGCTCCGAGGACCTCAGCAAACCAGGGGGAGGGGGGGGGGAACTTTGCCACGCACTGCAACTCCCAAGGGACACACAGCACACGCCGGAGCAGCCCCCTGCGCTCACATGAATGAGAACCACACGCACGCATCGAGGGAGATCAGCCCTCTCGACGTGAAACACTGTTGAAAAGAGACAGAGGAGGGGGGGAAAAAATAATTAAAAAAAAAAAATCTTAAGATACTTGCAGTGCTTTCCAGACCCTCTGGCTGCAGACACGGCTGGCAGTGCCTTTGGCCCCTCCAGCAGCATGGGAGCTGCGCATAACTCGATGTCAGAGGCTGGGGAATAAGAGGCTGGGGAGGCAGCGGAGACGATGTGCTGGGCCCCGGGGAGGGAGAGAGAGGGCGGCCGCGTCACGGCGTCGCTCTGGCTGTACTAATATGGGGAGCAGCGACAGCCAGAAATCCCCGTCCGGAAGGAAAGGACAACCCCCGTAACACGAGAGCCGGCACGGAGAGGGGAGCGGGACACTCCACCGTGGGGGGCTCTGGAGGGTTTAGGGCTTCCACGGGCCAGGAGAACGGCGCCGTTGGCTACATCCGATGTGGCAAGGCAGGGGAACAAGTTTTGGTGCGGGATGGGGGGGGGGGGGGTGGCCCTTCCCCGCAGCGCTCATCTCTATTGAACGCGGCGCGTAATTGCCCTGTTATAATCAGGCAGGTATTTTCAAGAGGCTTTAGTGTGATTTTATAATTGTGCATTATGTAACGGCCACTAACGTGTCAGGGCTCAGGCAACACCATGTGCCTGTCTACAGGTCAGGCTGTAACACTTTAAAGGTGCTCCCTCCCAGCCCCGAAATCCTCCCGCTTAACATCGCTCTCCCTGAACCTCTGCCCACTCTTGGTGGCTACATCACGGGGGAAAAACAGAGTTCCTCCTCTTTAGGAGCTTCACACCGTGGTGAGGGAGCTTTTTTATTTATCATCACTTCCTTTTAAAGTTCGTGGGTTTTGGGATTTCCCAGGGGCAGTGTCTGACCTCGCACAGCCCGGCAGCAGAGATGCTCCTCAGAGGACCTAAAAGGGCTGGCTAGTGGGGCATAAAATCCAAGCTGGCTCCTACAGGGGTGAATTTTTGCTCACTGGAAATAACTAGAAGTGACCTCTCTGTGCTGTCCTGTTTTGATTTCCCAGGACCAAGGTTCTGTAAACCTGAAGCCTTGACGCACACAAAGCTTGTTAAACCCAACATGCTGTAAGCCAGCCAGCCACAACAGTGGCATATTCAGCCACCAAGACAATAACAAAATTGTCCATTTTTGGGGGGAAAAAAGTAATTATTTCATTATTATAAGAACAAGAATCCTGGAAAAATAACTTTAGAAATAATACTGTCTTTAAGAGTGGATTTTGGCCTATCCAGTTAATCTTTAATCTATCTTCAGCTAACGGGTCTTAAAAAAAATCGCCCGCCGACAAGTTTTTCTATAGCTTTGCATCATATAGATCTTTTTTATTTTCTCTAAAGCCTTAAAGTCAGCAGGAAAAAAACCTCAACCACAACTCACACCTCCCAAGACCCCTTCAAAACCCCAAAACCTTAGGCTCAGTGTTCCCAATCAGGTTTCACATGCCATGAATATTGAGAAAGACTCGTTTCTACCAGCACACCATAGCTGTGCCCACAGTCTGCATTCAGCCACCTAACTTTTACACACTTGCAATTAAAATCAGTAAGACTTTTTAAGTATTCCATACTAATACTGGATTGGATTAAAATTAATAAAGCACAAGTTGCGGATATCTTTCAAGTGATAACTTGAATGCAGAGCAGTTTTAACACCTTAGGAATCAAGCAAGATTTAAAAATAATCTACAACTTGTTGGTAGGGCTCTCAGCATTGCAGTAAAAAGCGTCTTTGGCAGAAGTTTAGCAAAGCAGGAAAGCTCAGTTCAAGCTGAGAGATTAAATAAATAATCCAGTAAAGAATGGACTTTTTTCCAAGTTATAAAAGAAAAACTCCGATTTTAAAATTAAATTAAAAAAGCAAAGAGAAAACTTGGAGCTTAGGAGAATTTTATTTTTTTCTGTATGTTTTGGTACAACAGTATTATTTGATGTGTCAAATCTCTAAATTTAAAAAGCCTTTGCAATATTATGATAAAAATAAAACCCAAGCCATTCCTGTCATGCAGAACTGTGATTAAAAAAGGCTTTGTTCAATACAAAGAGCAAGGAGGCATGTTTTTGCCATGAAGGATAAGGAATCTTTTGACACTGATGAAAATTTTGCACACAAAAGATTCACAAGGTGACCTCCTCGTGGAAGGCCAGGCCACACCTCCTCAAAGGTGGGCATGTGAGAAGAGGGGGAATTTTTGTCATTCTTTTGCCATCTTTGCTGGGAATTTGGCTTTATGAAGTCAGGCTGATAAGAAACCTGAAAAAGAGGGGTGGAAAGGGCGATTATGAGAGCTGGTACTATGTGCATTTAACAAAACCCCTCTGTCCTGAGCCGGCTTAGGGACTGGGGTATGTGAAAGAGGGTAGATGTGCCCTCTTTCTTCTCCCAAGCTGAAATTTGGGATCTCACTCACTGCAACTGGACAGCCTGGAGCTGGTCCAGTAACATCATCCCAGAATGACTAGGAAATAAATAAGGAAACATAATTAACCTAAGGAAAAGAAGGTGCATTTGTAAGAGTGACCAGATCACCTGCAGCTAAACTAAAAGGAAGACATCGTGTGTATGATGGAGCAAAAGGATTCTCCACAACAAACTTTCTGAACTACGTGGATTTCTTCAGTGACACAAAAACTGCCAGAAGGAGAGAGGAGTTAGGGACATTCCAGTTCTGGAAAAGTTTTCTTTTCCTCATTATTAGTAACTCTAATTACTTTGAAAGAAGAGCAATGAGATAAATCCTGTAGAGCCAGAAATGTGACCTGATTTTCTTCCTGATTTAGAAACTGTCACTTTGCAAGAGAAACCCAAAGAGACAGAGGCAGGTCAAAGTGGGCCCATCAGTTTTGTTTGCAGAGTAAATAGTAAACCAAGATCAATAGAAATATAACCATGGTTTCCTTTTGGTAGATGTACGTAAGGACAATCCTATTTAAAAGATAAATAAACACACGTTTATCTGAACTGTTTGCAGTCATACATGACACTGTTAAAGAGATATTCACTATGATCAAACAGAAGTATACTCAACTGACTTCATGGATTTTCCTACAGGCTAGATGGTGAAAGTGAGAAGCGATGACAGAATTCCAAATATAAATTGCTGTATACTTTGATTAAGGCCCTACCTCAAGACAACATGTGAACACAAAGCAGAAAGGTCAAGTGTATATTTAAGAGTGATGTTGCTTTTGTGTTACCAAGGTTTTATTTAACAGAACTTAGAAATTAGTTGTCACTTTTTAACTACTAGGGCTATAATTTTCAGAAGTAATTCTTGAGGATGATGAAAAACAACTTTACAAGGTAGTAATTTTCAGGAAGAACTGAGCACCCACTCTCTGAAAACAAAAGGTCTCTTCTATGTTTTTTAAGTCGAGCTCCCAAAAACTAAGGCATCTAAGGTGATAGCAGATGAAAGCCTATTCCTTTCGAAAAGCATGATCAGGCTTTCCAAATGACCACCAGCATGTTTTAATATGCAACCCAATATGTTCTTTACTCACATGCATACACAGAGGATTCTTTCAAGACACTAAGCAGAAAATGGTAATGAGGAGATAAACTAATCTCTATTTAATATCATAAACAGGATATTTTAAAGAAATTTAAACTAGCTATATTTCATAAATCTCCCATGCCAGTCAGGATGTCATTTCCAAACAGCAAATTTTTAAATATAATTCTGACAACACATTTACACCAAGAAAACAGCAACCATTCAACATTTTCCTGTAACCTGTAAAAATCCTGGGAGGTGCTAGCTGCTGCCACAGGTGTTAGTCCATCACAGCGAGAACCAGGGCCAGTTTCTGATTCAAGCCAGGAATACAATGCTCTCAGCTCTGTTGCAGTTTTAAAGTCTGTACCCATAAGATGTCATTCAGAGTCACGAAGTCTCGTGGTCTACATACCCCCTTCATGGTCAAGGTATTTAGGCTACATACCCAATGATGCAACCGAATACCTCTGTGAGCTCTGACGAATGATTCAGGGCATGAAACAGTATCAGTTCTCTACCACACTGTACAGAGTTCTGTCATGCTTTAAACCTGCAGGACTCCTCACAGCAAAAACTTCTTCTGTGGGAGGACACTGGCCTTAGAATCTGACCCTTCGTGTTTGTAAAACCCTCAGAACCTCAGACAGAAGAACAAAGCTGCATTATGAATGAGTCAGAATGAGTGTCAAGATCTGAGAAAAACCGTGTGACAGCATCGAACTCCAATCATGAACAAGTTAAGTAAAATATTAATCTGTGATTATTTCTGGCAATACTGTGATCTGTCTCTACCAAAGTTACATAAACTCCACTACTCAAGGCTAAGACCTTTTGGCACATTAATCTAAAAATATCACAACTTGCAGGACAGACTTCTATTGCTTACATGTTGAGACACTTGCCCCCAAAAGCCATTATTTTTTTTTTTTCTAAATGACTCTACTTCTGAAGCTCTCTGCCAACTGTGTTTGCCCTTTGAAAAGACTACACCAGAATAAAAAAATATTCACAAAATCAGTGAATATCACTTCAATTCCATTTGCATCATCGCCAACCCGTTGTTGCACTGGGCTGCCCTCAACTTTGTCGGAACCAGATGTCTCATTGAGGCAATGCACTCAAACCAACAGAATTGACACTTGCAAAACCACCACTTTCTTGGTCCATTAGAACGAGAGGATTTTGCTTCTCACTGCCTCACAGCTCTGACCTTTCCAATTCTCTGCCACCAAAAGCTTATAGGATCTGCCGGATCCATCTGCATCTCCACCTGGCCTGCTTTCCCACGCCAAAAGGAGGGATCAAATATACGTGTCTGAAAACACATCCCTGCTGTTTCTTCATACCACCCCGGGGGGGAACCCCCACACCAGTTTCAGACCAGAGGAAGCCTCCAAGACCACTTCTGCCAAACCCTGAAATCCTGGGAAATTGCAGCAAAATGAACTTCAGCACCTTGGACAGGACACACAGACAGAAAATTGCCGAAATCAGCTCATTGGCCCCGAAAATGTTGAGCCTGTACATGACCCTCTAGGACACATCTGTGGGCCTGTTTATTTTTAGTATTGACAAATCCTCTTTGAATCACCGCGTTTATTCCACCATCCGCCCTGTGTTTTGGGAAGAGCTGCTCTCCAGCCCAGCAGTGGGAGAAATTTGGGCCACCAGCCCCGGATCCAATGCCCGTCTGCAGGACCAGCCACTGCCCCAGTTGTAACTGGGTAAGCTTGGCTCAAGCACTCACAAAGCTCGGCTCATCCTTCCCAGGCAAAGCAAGACCTGTTGCTGTAGGTGTGCCCGTTTCTCCGCTTTCTAGAGGCTCATCTACACCTCCTCACCCAAATATCAAAAAAAAAAAAAAAAAAGGTCTGATTTATTCCCACTACAGCCACACTTAGGTTCCATAAGTTTTGCTTTAATTTAGCGTTCGTTCTCTCTCACCGTTCTCTCAGTGTTCATTGTTCCCCTCAGGGCTACCTTGATAAAATCAGGATCACCTTGCCGGAGTGCAGCACAGCTCTCCCCAGTTTTCCTTTATTTACATAAGCCAAGTCCAGTTTTTAATTTGTGCCAGTAAAAACTCCAAATATTTTAAGCAGAGGTGTACTATAAAGAGCTTTGAGGTGTGTAGTGCCATTAAGACACATACTTTAAATATGTCAGTTCTTACAACAAGTAATACCAGTAATATTCTCACCATACAGAACTAGGATACATTTCTCCTGCCACCGCAGAAATATCTATTCTAGTTCATTTCATCCCTTCACAACCTACCACGAAATTTCCACTCCAACACATCTGACACCACATAATATTAAAGGAACAATTTGCAGATTATTTTCTCTGCTGTTTGTTCTTCCCGGCACTTCTCCGTGTGGAAGCGAGATGGAAGCCAGATCGATTCTCTGCCAGAATTACCTTTAAACAGCAATGTATACATACATATATATATATCTCCTCTGCTTTTACAGCCCAATGCAAGCTTTGCTGTGCCAACTTCGCTCTCCTCCAGCCCCCGGTACCTCTCTGCCGCCCTGCTCGGACGGGACGGTCGCGGTGCTCCTCTCGCCTCGAGGGAAAGTTTGGGGAAGGGAAAATCGCGGCACTACCAATTCCTTCGCCACGACACGTTCGGAAGCGGGCGCCTTTTCCATTTCTTTCTTTATCCCCCTCCCCCTTTTATTATTATTTTATTAACAACCAAACCAAAAAAAAAAAAAAAAAAAAAAAAAAAAGAGAGAGAAACTTACATTGGTTTATTTAATTTTTCCTGCTAAACCAAGAGTCCCAGAGCCACTTCATTGTATCCACAGAGTTTTTAGTCCCCGAGCGGTCCCGTCCCGCGGGAAGGAAGCGCCCGGCTGCCGGGCGCGGAGCGCGCTGCCCGCCCGCCGCGGAGCGCTCATGGCTCGGAGCCGCCGCGCCGTCTGTGCCGCTGCCGCCGGAGCGGAGCGGAGCCAGCGGAGCCCCGGCCGGGCGGCGGGGGGGAGTGGGGAGGGATGGAGGGAGGAGGGATGGCGGGAGGCGGGAAGGATGGAGGGACGGATGGAGGGAGCGGCGGAGGCACCGCCCGCCCCGCCGAGCGCAGCCCGGGGCGGCCCCGCAGCGCCCCCTGCAGCCGGTGGGGGAGGGACCGGGGAGGAGGGAGGGGAGGGAAGGGGAAGGGGAATGATGGGCAGGGAGAAAGGGGGATGGGGGAGAGGATGGCGTGGAGAATAGCGAAGGAGAGGGTGCAGAATGAGGAGGAAGGCAGAGGGGTGAGGAGGAAGGACAGGCAGGGGTAAGGGGTGGGGAAGGAGAAACAACGGCGAAGAAAAGGGGTGGTTTGGAAGGAGGAATGCAAAGGGCTGGGAGGAAGGGAGGAACAGGGAAGAGAAGCATGGAAAAGGCAGCGGGAAGTGGGATGAGGGAGAGCTGGAATCACAGACTTGTTTGATTTATAAAATACCTCTTAGATCATCAAGGCCAACATTAAGTCGGCATAGCCAAGCTCACCACTACAGCATGTCCCTAAGTGCTACATCTACGTGCTCTAAGGTGGAAAGTGGGATGAGAGGAGCTGGGAAGGAGGGAGGGATAGGGAAGAAAAGGATGGAAAAGGCAGTGGGAAGCAGGATGAGGGAGGGCTAGAATCCCAGATATATTTAGTTTGTAAAATACCCCTAAGATCATCCAGTCCAAGCATTAAGCCAGCACAGCCATGTCCACCCCTAAACCATGTCCCCAGGTGCTACATCTAAATGCTCTAGGGAGCAAGATGGGATGAAAGTGACCGGAGGGAAAGGTGGGAGGGGGAAGTAGGGAGGATGAAGCTGCAATGAAAGTTGGAAATTGCCACGGTGGGCTAGGAGAGAGGGTGCAACCAGGGCCAAGGGTGCACTGGGGAGAGGAGAGGCAATGGGGAATGGGACAAAGCAAGGGATCCCTGAGCACACAGTGGAAGGGGGAAAGTGTGAACCATGGCAAAGCTGGACCCTCTGATCCCCCACAAGCAACCAAACCCAGCTCCTCCTGCAGCTGACTGTCCCAGTGCCTCAGGCCTTAAGGAGCAGATGCCTGGGTCATGCTTCCAGGGCAGCAACTCCAATGGCCAGGAACAGCAGCTTTCACCAAAAATAAGTGGCCCAGCAATGACTGGGAAGATCATAGTTGGATGGCTGGGGGTGAAGAGAGGATTTGCTGGAAATATTGAAGTATTCAGGGTAGTAAAAGTAAAAGAAACTTCTGAAAAACTGCAAAAAACTCTCAAGATACTGAGTGAAGTAAAATGGGATGTACAGGGACGATGGGCGTTGCTTTACTGCTTCAGTGATGTGCTGGAAAGTGGCTCTTGCCTCTGTGTAAAGAGAGTCTGGAGTTGTAACAAACACTCCTGTGAAAGCAGCTCAGGCTTTGGAAGTGATCAAGGAAAGCAAGTGCTGGGAAAGGAGCAGATCATGTAGAGAAAAACCTGGTGGAGCTGCAGTGGGCCTGGGAAGGTGGTTGGAGAGCAGAGCTCCTTTCAAGGACAAGCTTGTGCTCAAGGAAATTACTAAGTGGGGATTTCAAAATGAACAAAGATTCAGAACTGGGAAAGCAGGAAATGAAGTGTATAATAAGGAAGAGTTGTGTGAGGAAGAGGAGAGAAGGAGCTGAGAAGGGGGAATTAGAGGTTAGAGACTGGAAAACAAAGACTACAAACAAAAGGAGATGGAGGGGAGTGAAGACTAAGAAATGCAGAGAAGAGTGGAGCTCTCCCTGTGGGAAAAGAGCCTGTTAAAGCCTAGAGCAGGAGGTAAGGGAAGACAAATCCTCAGGGATTTAAGCTCTCATCATGGGGCTGAATGGTGCATGTACAAAAGGAAGCAGGTTCTCATGAGGGCCCAAAGAGGTCAGGGTGAGCACATCTTCAATGCCAGAAAGTCAGATTGTGAGTCCTTGGCATCTCAACCCCTGGTTTTGAACTCCAACCACTGTGCTGTCATGTCTGTAATAGGACATCTCCAACTTACAAGAAGAACAAAACTTTTCCAGCAATGTTTAATGATTTCCAACATAATTTTAAGTTCAATCAAAACAAGAATTCACACCAGAGCAAAAGTACAGTGTAGGGATAGTTGCTGGGATCACACTGCTCATCACAGCTGCAAAGCTCCAGTGGAAATCCTGCACACTGGGGTGGCCATGGCATAGTCCCACCACACCAGTACTCTCAAAAACACTCCCAACTCTTGGGCAGCAGAACCATCACTGTGGGGATGCTCCCACCATGGAGCTGTGCCCTACATCACCTCCAAAAAATGATGTTTCTTCCCCCAAACAGCTAAAAAAACTATCATGAGGGAGTTGGGCTTGTGCAGAGAGAGGACATGTGAACCTACTGCTTCTTCCTATGAAGGAGGAGTTAATTTCATGATTGGACTGAATGATCTTAGAGGTCTTTTCCAACCTTAATGAGTCTATGATTCACAGACCATGTCACACTGCCCTCTGTGGTGATTACATGTGAAGATGTGTGTTTTGGGGCTGAACTATGTGTTTGAGGGAATTTTTATTTTATTATTAGTATAATATTATATTCTCACCTGTACTTTCACAGACCAGAGTTTGCCTCTGCAGGTTGATGTTACACAGATATTGCTGGCAGCTAAAGGTAAATATTAAGGTATTTGTTTTCCATATTCTCTTCCGTATGGTTCTTGCTCTACTTGCAGTCCATGAATGAAGGTCCTCTGTCCTCCCTTCCTCCTTTGGAAACACATTAGCAGTGATCCAAAGGTTGAGACCCAGCAGCATCTCAGTGTCACAGATTTAATAGCACAGCCAGGGAGAGGAAGAGGAAGCCATAAACTTTCACTTAATGATCTATCCACTGATCCTGAATCATTTCTTGCCTTATTTTTGCAGTCTCTAAGAGATCATTCTTCTGTAGATTTTCAAATTCACTCTTTTTTTTTTTTTTTTTTTTACAGAGGGAGAAAACGTTTTTAAACCCCGTTGAAACACCAGGATGACCCATCTGTTTCATGTGTCTTTACAAATACAGAAATTATTCATAATACTAGAAAATCCTAAATCCTGTGATAATGAAATCAGCTCAGTCTGAACTCAGATTATAGAAAAAAACCAGAGCAATATTTACAAAGGAAATAAATCATATTAATAAAAGGTAGGCAGGAGTACCGGAGCGGACAGATACCTGCCAAATTTCTTCCATGCCAGGAGCAAAACTGAGAGGGTTCTTCTGTTTCCTGTCCCCCCCCCAAAAAAAACTTTTCCCTCAGTTTTCAAATAAGTACATGGTATTTGGGTTTTTCTTTTTAAATTGCCTCCCTTTGAGCATCCCTTCAGAATGTACAGAAATGTAACCCAGGGACATACACTGAAGGCAGCACTTCCCAGGTGGGATCTGGATCTCTGCAGCTCCAAATCACACAGTAATTGGGGAACATCCTTGGCACAGAATCAATTCTTAATGCAAGCACTAATCATAAGGCAGCCATGTTAATTGGAACCCTATAGACAGGCTGATCAGAGAGAGGAAAATTGATTAAACCTATGCTGCCTTGCCAAAGTCTTCCTTTCTGCAAGAAGCATTCAGGTAATGCTGGCATGTCTGAAGAAGTTCAGGCAAGTCAGCTGAAACCCAGTAAACATGCATGTCAGATGGAAGTAAGAACCAGGAGCAAAATAAACACTATGGGGGAGATCCGTTGGTGTCATCTTTTAATTCACTTCTCTCCAAAACATACCTTTTTCCCCCCACAAAGCAACCACTACAATCTTAAAGGGACTGCAGACAACAATGCTGGTTACAAAGAGCCAGTTATTCTCCCAAAGATGTTCGTAAGTCCTTTCTTTTAGCCCACATGTCTACACATTTGTCAGTGCCTTTTAAGGAGACAAAGAAACTGAAAAATATGAAGTTCTTGAAAGTCTAAGTTTGGAGAAGTTTTTGTTTAGAACACATTATTTGAGTTTTTTTCCCTTAAAAAAAAAAAAAAAGAAAAAAAAGTTGCTTTAGGAGCACTTTCTTTGCAGAATTTCAATTGGCAAGAAGGAAGGAAAAAAGTATTATTCTTCAAATTTGAAAGGTTTCTCCATTCCCTCCCACCCTGCTAGCACTCAGGTGAAGTGCTTTTGCTTTTCACAGACCCCAGCTTTTTATAAACCCTTTTACTACCTGGGATAAGTGCTGTGAGAAGCTCCTTTAGCTCGAGGTGCCATGAGGCTGTCACACACAAAACTCAATTTAGGCAATACTTCCCTCTACTGGGAAAGAAAAACACTGCCATTTGTTTTAATTCCCTTTGAAATAAAGGGACAGGCCAGGATAAGAAGGGTTTTCCTATGATGGGAGATTGAGGGCATGTGGGATGAAGAAAGGGCAATCACCAAAAAGTTGCTCTTCTATTAACCAGGCAAAAGGATTTTTGGGCCATCCTGTATTGACCCCCTTCAAGGACTCTTGCAAGCTCCCTTCCCTGATGACTTCCCAGCCTCACTGCGAGGAAACAAATCAGCAGGGCTGGGACCTCCCCCCACATCCCCTTTCCCCCCTCCCCTCCATGCCGTGGAAAGCACAAGATTAACCCACTATGCCAAACCCCTACAGGAACCCTGCACTGAATCACATCAGAGATGATGCTAAAATTCCACTGTGTAACCCTGTCCAGCATCTGGGCTTATTCATAACTTCCTCTGCAATGAGAGCCCTGATTTCTTCTCATCCCCGCGCTTCAATTTCAATAAGCAAAGAGACCCTGACACAAACCCAGCTGCTGTGTCAGGATACATCTGTATCAGTCTTCAGCTTCCATCTTTTAATTAAGTGTATCATCCTCATGGAGCATTTCTCATCAAGCATCCATGGGGAAATCCTGTAACGCCTGGATAAATTGCTACATTTGTTCAATCAGACTCAAAGATATAATCCTAAAGGGAGCTAATCTAATTTAATGGGGGGAAGAAAACCTTACAGGCAGGCAGTGCCTCTGTCAACGACTGTGTCCAAGTGTGAAGAAAGCGTTCAGGGCTCTGATAGACATAACAGCTCACATCATTAAAGCAAAATTAATTTTCATCTCCCTGAAATGGCTTGCCCCTCAATCCCTCCAAAATTAGGCCACTTTATGTCACACCAGAAGACAGCTGTCTTTTGATTTAGAAGGCAAAGAAAGTTATGCTAGGCTGGGCTGAATCATGACCCATTACCATGCTTTTTGCACCTGTGGACAGCACAAATATTTGGTCATTAGGCAGTTCAGAGAACAGAGAAACAAAGCTTCACTACACGGGGAAAGCACTTACATGGGGTTTGGTGATTAGCAGCATCAGAAAGGCAGAGCTTGCGTTTCAGCAAAGCTTCCTGTCCTATTTGGAGGAAGCAAGCAAAGTTAGCCAGGCTCTCTGGTTTTTCCTAGATTAGGTAAAACCTTCTACAAAGAGCTGGTCACACACTGAGCCTTTGCAAAGTGCAAAATAAAAATATATTCCCTCTCTTTTTTTTTTTTTGTTGTCAAAAGCACCCACTCACAGTGCCAAGACTGCTTTACCCCTGCAAGCTCTCCAGCAGAGGATACTGTCTTCTGTTCAGTAGCTCTGAGGGACATCAAGGCCCATGGAGAGAACTAAGAGAGCTCCAAGGTGCAGCTGGACTGTGGATGCCCCAGGGAGATGTTTTGGAGATGTTTTAAGGAGGGTGAAATCTAAACTTTGCCAAGCTCAACGGCAAAGTTTTGGCTGTGATTTCCATAAGGAAACACTTCAAAACAGACCAGTGGAAGGTTAAGCATTTTTAGAAAAGATTTCCACATCAAAACTAAAAAAAAAAAAAAAGAAAAAAAATCTCTTTCAGAGTCAGAGAAAGTCGGTTGATTGATTGGTTTCAGTCAAACACTACCTGCAGTTAGAAACAAGCCTTGAGAAGCATCTCTGAGGCAAAACTGACAAGAAAATCCCCACAAGGACTGAAGGGAAATTTCAAGTGATAATTTTCTTCACTTAGTAACCCAATCCCTCTTCTTTCACTGCAGTCCATCATGCCCTCCCTCCTCCATTTTAACACTAATTAAAGGCAAACTTTCTTCCACTACATTTACTTAACATTTTACATGAGTCATGAACCATTTCCTTCTTATTTTTAAATTTGAATCTCCTAATTAATCGTAATGCCTATTAGTTTGTATTCAGACTCTGCCATTTCAGCTTCCTGGAAGTGCTTGGGGTAGAAAGACCCAATGTAACTATGCAGTAATGACCACAATGTCTTTAAGCACAGAAGTAATGCTGTGGGCTTCCTTGGGACTGCTCTATGCCTATTGATGCTCACAGAGGTCAGATCTCGGGGAAATTGTAGTCACAAGTGGTTAAATAACTCAAAGTTTCTCATAAAAGCTTGACAAATTGGAGCAAAATAAACTGAGCTGTTCTCCTGTTCTTTTTTATCATAGCCTTTCCTGTAAGGTTTCTGCATCATCTTTGTCCTTCAGTGCCCTTTCTCTGGTGCTTCTCAATGATCTTTTCATCCTCCTACTATGCAAATCCAGGGGTTGTAAGTCCACTCACCGCTTTGACTACCTGTGTTATGTTATTTGCAAGAGTCTCCAGTTCAGCTAATGATCTCTTTCTCATCACTTTTCCCCAAATGTACCTGCTTCTTCATCCATTTCCAAACCAAGTCTACTGCAAGGTATGGAGCTGCTGGAGCAGGCTCAGCAGAGGCTATAAAGGTAAAGGAACTGGAGTGTCTCTCTCTTGAGGACAGGGTTAGGGAGCTGGGCCTCAAAAAGAGATGACTGAGAGGGGATCTCACCAATGTGTATCAGTAACTGAAGGGAGGGTGTCAAGAGTATGCAGCCAGAGTCTTCTTGGTAGTGCCAAGAGACGCTTTCTTACGCAAATCGCCACCTCTGAGTGAATGTTACACAACTAAAAATAATTATTAAATATATGTATGTCATGATTTAAACCCAGACAGCAACTAGGTACTACACATCTGGTTGCTCACTCACCCACCAGTGGCATCAGGGAGAGAATTGGAAGAATAAAAGTGAGACAGCTCATGAGTTGAGATAAGGACAGTTTAATAGGGAAAGCAAAAACCACATACACAAGAAAAGCAAAACAAGGGATTTGTTCCACAGTTCTCATGGGCAGGTAGGTGTTCAGCCATCCCCAGGACATCAGGTCTCCATCACACGTCAAGGTGACTTGGGAAGACAAATGGCATCCCTCTGAATGTCCCTCATGTATTTCTTCTTCCCCCAGCTTTATACAC
>JAWWES010000081.1:4288353-4318530 GCA_035583135.1 Lophotriccus pileatus | reverse complement strand
AGAGGAAATTAAAAGGTACTATAAATGTTTATTTGCATCAGTCTTCAGACAATATTAACTGAAAACAAAGCCTTGTTATTAGGTGTAATTTACCATTCATAGTAAAAGAGAATTTCTGTCCAAAAACCTCACAATCTGAAGAGGTGAAAAAGAAGAGGAAAGTAACACAAGACAGGACACATAACTGCTATAGTAGAGAAAGGGTGTTGAAGAGATAAAACAACTTGCTGCAGCTTGCAAGCAAAGTGCACAGCAGGTCCCACTCAGCAACGAAACCCAAGTTCTTTTCTGTCTGAAATAAGTGTGGAGTGAAAAGCTCACCTGAGTTTTGCCAGAACCTGCCAAACCCCACAGTGACCACTCAGCCCCAACCTTGTGGCTAAGAAAAGTCAAAAAACATCTTAAACTAACGAGTTTGAAGTTTAAGTAAGAAATTAAAATGTCAGGGGTAATTTATGACTATGTCTATTGCATGACAAAGGAAAATACAGCAGTCCTTCGACAGCAAAGTGCATCAGCTGGAAGTATCTCCAAAGTGCTTGTACAAAGGATGAAAGACTGAGTACTGATTGGCCATGTGTTTTTCTGAGAAGCCCAACCTGTGAGGGCATGAAGATAAAGGGCTTTGTAAGGAAAATGAGGTGAGATGAGAGACCGTGAGAAATGAGAGACCATCTGCACGGGTAGTTCCACAAGAAGTAGAATTTATGGTTACATCCTTAGACTTGTGTTAACCCCAGACCCAAATGCTTCAACACAGGTTTCCTAATTGCCCACATTACTCATACTTTGTTTGCTTCTAATCTTTGCAGGAGAGAGAAAGCTGGTTCTCCCACCAGAGAAGCACAGGCAGAGCGCGGAAAGGCTCCTACCTCCCACAGGACACCTCTACCTTAAGCCTTGCTCCATGGTAATGGATGATGCTCACCACCATGAACAAGGACAGCTCTGATGGGTCCCACGTGGAGCTCCCTAGCCTGGGTTTCTGGTGTCTAAAGGAGTGGCTGAAGTGATGCTACCAATTTCCTCCCACTGGAAATGCTTATTTTTGTCTCTATTCTCTACCACGTTGTCAGGAATTAACTTGAACACAAAACTTATCCATTAGGTGAAGCTTGAGGAAAGAATGAAATAAACACAATTTGTTAAAGGGTGACTGACAGACATATGGCACAGCTGCCTTCACTACCAGAGGAAACCAGGTTAAAAAAATAATCTTCACAGACAAAACATAAAGCAAGGTTTTGCTCTGATCAGTACAAGTTCCGTAATACTAGGAGTCATATTTATTATTTCATTAAACTTCAGTAACACAGCTACAGTAACACACATGCCATGACTTATTCTGTAAACTGATCACATGGGAAGAAGTCCACTATACTGTGGCATATCTGTGGATCATGCAGGGTCTATGTTTGTGGCACATCTGTCCCCAAACATTTAACAACAAAAAAAAAATTAAAAAATCAGCAGCCAATTGCTAAACAGGTTTATAATGATAGTGTCAATAAGGAATGGAATAAGAGTAAATTTTAGCCCCTTTCCATTCCTCAATTTATTCTAATATGGACATTCATTTTCTGTTCTCCAGTAGATCCGTCGGTGCTTGGGCTTTTCTCTGGTTTTGGCACCAGGGAAGTGCCAGCAGAGGTCACCTATCACTGTAGCACTCGGGTACTGTGGGACCTGCTCTGCAGGGGGATGCCCTTGACCAGACAGATCCAAAACCTTTCTCCAAATACGGAAATATTGAAGCAAACTGGGCACAGCAGAGCCAAAGGCCACGATTCACCAGCTGCCATAGGTAACTGATCCCCACCAACAGACTTCTTTTCACAGGGAGGCTGCCTCAGCTGACACATATTTACAATGTCATCTTCTGTGAACATTAAAAAAACATTCTTAACAGCTTTGTCACCAACGAACTATTTAATGTCTGGAGATTGCTGATTACCTGTTATTTTTCCATTCTCAACCACCAGATTGCCACTACTCTCTCTTGTGACAGTGTCATACGACGGAGGAATGGATATCGAGGACAAAGTTTCAGACTTGTTAGGACTCCTACCATAGTTTGCAGCCATCATAGATGCAATAAGCCCCTCATTCTCTGGAGCAGCCTCTCCCAGAGTGTCAGCACTGCAAGTTCTGCGATGGTACAGGTAAGAAGCCTGTTTTAAGAGGCGTAGGAGCAGGTGACTCCTGTAGGCACGTTGGATGATTGTGGCACACACTTCCTCCTGTTTCTGTCTGAGCGTGGTGGATATTGGCTCATAGGACTGTTTTGATGGGTTGGCAGCCATGAACTTCTCCTCCATTTGTACTTTTAGAGTATCCAGCTCCCCAGAATCTCCTAACACTCTCTTGGTAAAAGCAAACAAGATATCCAAGCAGTGTATCTTGTCCCCACTGACCACAGGCAGGTCCATGGCTATGAGTTCAACTTTGTTTGGTTTTGGTACACGTAAAGGTTCAGCCAGAGCATCTGCAAAGTCTGAAAGCTTAGAGAAAGTTATAAACTGAGTTGCCTCAGGATCAAACTTCTCCCAGATTTCATAAAAGATGTCAAAGTCATCTTCCCCTAAAGGCTCTGTACTTGCCTCAGTAGCAGCATTGAAGTTCTCCAGAATAACAGCTATATACATGTTTACGACAATGAGAAATGATATAATGATGTAACTTACAAAATAAATGATACCTATGGCAGGTTTACCACATTCACCTACAATACCATTTATGCTTGGATCACAGTATGGTGGCCCAGTGTTTAAAATAGGACTGAGAAGACCATCCCAGCCAGCTGACGTGGTGATTTGGAAGAGACAGAGCATGCTGTTAGCGAAGGTTTGGAAGTTGAACATGTCATCAATGCCATTGTCCATCTTCACATAGGCAAAGTTAGCCATGCCAAAAATGGCATAGATGAACATGACCAAGAAAAGCAAGAGGCCAATGTTGAACAGGGCAGGCAGGGACATCATTAAGGCAAAAAGCAGAGTCCGAATTCCTTTGGCAGCCCGGATGAGTCTCAGTATTCGTCCAATCCGAGCCAAGCGGATGACCCTGAAGAGTGTGGGTGGTAAGAAACTCTCAAATGCTTTGCCGATGCTAGAAAGCAGGAGGGCTAAAGTGGAAAGGATAACAACTGGTTAGAACGTCACATTTCTGCTTAGCTGGTACGTGGGATGGAATGACAGTATCTGCACAGTTGGAAAATATCTGAGGTGTGTGTTCTAAGACCCTGCCAGAACAACCTTTAGCAGAAGTTGAGTTGAAAATATAGCTGTAGAAATCAGCAATTAAGAACTACATTCATCAGCCATCAGAAAACCCACTGCACTAAGGATTGCAAGCACCTTTCTATGCACAACTTAAAATATTTGCATTCAGTTGACACTTCATGACTGATGGTTTTCTTTGACACTGATTGCACGAATACCTCAGCAGGAGCAGGGTATGTTCTTACCTTCTATGTGTGAATCCCAATACTGACACTATAAAGCTGAACTAAGAAAAGATATAATACAGTGTCATGGTCATCATTTAGATAATATAGGCTAGATATGTATAAGCAAATGCAGTGATGAACACAGAAGTTGTGCATGCCACTCCTGTAGAGTGGCTTGTAATTCATTCCAGGACATAGCTACACATGGATGTTATTTTTTCTTTGTTTGAATGAAAAAAAGTACATCTAGTAGCACTGGAAGAGTTTTGGCTTTTCTAGGTTTACCTGTTTTGGGTACATTTTTCTGGATTTCTGCTCAGGAACTTAATTTCTCAAGAAAGTGCCATAGTCTTACTGGAATTTTACTTACCCAAAACATAAGTCATATTAAAGAAACAATTTTTTTTTTCTTTCCCTAGATGCCTTCTGCTACTTGGCAATACTGGCCTTAGGAATAAGCTAAATTGGCAGAAAGTTCAAACTTGTAAAAGAGCTCCTTTTCGTATTTGTTTGTTGCAGTCCCTTCAAATAAAAACACATTTTTGATCATCTTTTCTATGCTGTTAAACAGTATGAACCTTTGTTTTCAGTCAGCAATGCCTGAGTTTCCAGAAACTGAATTCTGTAGTCTATAATTTAATTCCAGTCTTCCTATCCTCTATATATTTCAGTTGTCTGCCACAAAGATGACAAAACCCAACAACATGGCACTGAGTCTGTGTCAGTGGAATTATCACATAATGTGATACTGCTATGGTGGGTTTTTCATTCTGCCTTTCAGATTAGGCAAAAAACCAACATAAAGAACCATTATGAAAGATTTAATGTTAAGAGTTTTTTATATACATATATATATATATATATATATATATATATATATATATATATAAATTAAAAAATTGGGGGGGGGGGGATTAGTTATTTTTTTCATTAAGACTTTGCATTATGACTTACATTTTAATGTCCATTTGAAGTTGATGTATTTTAACTATTTTTTTTTTCTGTGAGTGGCAATAATTGATTCCGTAAAGAATTTGCAAAACAATTTTACTTACCAGCAAGCGACAGAATAACAACCACTAAATCAAATATGTTCCAGGCATTTGAGAAATAGTACTGCCTCAGAGCCACCAATTTCAGTACACACTCTGCAGTAAAGATGACAACGAAGAGTATATTGATTTTGTTCAGGACGTTCGTCTTCGTGTCGCTTTGCTCGTAGGTTTCCACCATCATCATGACCATGTTAAGGCAGATGAGAACAATGATGACAACATCAAAGGTTTGGCATGTTACAATGTCAAAAAGGAACCCTTGGTATCTGTTCTAGAGGGAAAAAAGAAATACATCTGACATCAATTATGGAATTAGGGAGTGCTCATCTGTACAAGTTTCCAACAGCTTCAGTTTTTGTGCCGCAAAGTCACCTGACTGCAGTGAAGTCAGAGAGATTTGGGAAAGGCAGAACACAAAAATGACCTTACAAATCCCTTCTCGTCCTGAAGTTTAATCAGTTCCAAGGTGAATGTAAAAACTAACAGTATTTATGCAGAGAACTTAACAAATATATAACCTGTAAAATAATTCAGTAAAGTTTTTGGTGCAGAATTGACTTTAGAGCACCATGTCAGTATCAATGTAAAGACAATATTCAGTATAAATAATTCATATGCAATATATGAACACATGCACTTTTCAATGAATTAAATTTCGCTTCTGCAGTGCATTTTTCTTTTGAAGAATACTGTCTTACCAGTGGTCTTGGAATGGGTTTTTGAGGTTTCTTGGATCCCAGCTTTTTCATTGCGTTGTAGTATTTTTTCTGTTCTTCTGTCATAAAAATATCTTCTCCACCTAAGTATACAAAGAAATGTCACTATTATTTGGTGAGAAAACAGCACTACTGTAGTCACAAAGTCTAAAATTCTGGAAATTGACATTTCCTCCTTTTTCATATCTTGCTGGTTCTGGCCCTTTTCATAAAGTGTAACTGTGTCCAAAAAATGAGAGTAGCCCCAACCAGAGATTCAGTGAGCAGAAGTCCTGAGGTGAAACTCAGCTCACTCAAAAAGCACATAAACAAAGGAACTACTGAAAAACTGGACAGGAACAAATCTTTCCCTGTCTTCTCACATCCTGGGCTTGCTGAGTATCCAAAATACTCATCAGAGCATCTGTACCAGACCGCTTTCTAAATAATGAGTCTCTGTCATGATCATTTCCCAGAAAGGGACACAATTATAAGAGGCTTCAAAATGTTTGGAAAAGACCAAACAAACTCACCCGGAGTGTTGTTTCTGGCAACTCAATTACTAATGCTCCAGAAAATGCCAATAAAAAGTTTAGATTGTATGTACAGGACCTTGTTCTCTAAAGATAGGATTGCTCAAGGTCAAAGCACAACCAGTATACTTATCTTTTTCTTTTGTTGGTTGAAGTTGTCAATAATAACACCAACAAAGAGGTTCAGGGTAAAGAAAGATCCAAAGATGATGAAGTTCACGAAGTAGAGATACATATACAGACTGTACTCCATTTCTGGCTGGTCATATTTCTGCAAGAATAAGATTCAACTTGAAGAGTAACCAATAACAACATGGGCCTAATTCAAAATAATCTTCGTATTGCAGATCCTCTCACAAATTGATTCCAGGAGGAACCGCTATTTACAATCTTACTGCTCACTCTGACAAAACTGGTATAGTTTAAAATTATCAATAGTGCATAACACCAAATTTTATTTGCGTATGGCAGTTTTGAAAGGGGAAGAAATGAACAATCATACTGTGGCTACTAGATGAATCAGAATTCTAGGAACTTACAGGGACATTATTGCTCAGATGCTGACTACTACCCCTTTTGAACTGAACCTTATGAAATGATACACCAAGCAAAACACATGAGACATAACTAACCAGAAAATATATCTGGAAATAATAGTACTACAGAGTGTTTATGCTATGAAAACTTGTTAACTTGATTTCTTTTACAATGTCTGTTTATGTATTTTCTGGCTAAAGCATTGCAGAACACAAAAAATTCATTATTATCGAATATATTTCCACCAAAAAAATTGTAGAACATGATTTAGTCCTTGTCTAATGGTAAATGAGGTTTACTTTTATTTATTTTTTATTTTCATAAAAACTGACTGTTGTGGGTTTTGCTCTTTTTTCTTTTCAAACCTAACCTAAATTTCCACCATTTGCAATTGATTGAGGCCCTAGTAAAATCAAACAGAAACGGTTACTGAATTAAATATTCTTGACATAATTTTCACAAACATTTCAGAAATACCAGTTCAGGTCCTTCCAATAAGAACAGGAGCTGTAAATTGCTCAGCACTTGAAAAATCAAGCAAACTATTTAGAAGTCAAATTCCAAGCTCTTGCCATTAAAAATCTTGTCCTAGTTTTGTTGTTGGGTTTTTTTGTTCTTAGAAAAAACTTCTGTGATGGTTATTATGAATAAAAACAAAATCAGAACAAAAATAAACTTTTCATACTGAAGCACAAATTAAAAAACCACATTGAAACACACAGAAACATTTTAATATATGGTGACTTTTAAAATTCCTTGATTGCTTTGAACTCATGATGAAATTAAGAAAGCCTCTTCATTTCAAATTCTTTGCTTCCAAAGACACATCACTTTGTTCTGTGTAACATTGGATGATACTTTTGATAAGACAACAACCGTGTCTGGCAATATAAAAGGTAGGCAAAATAGTACTAGTGATGCCTGAGAATGTATTTCAAATGGCTGCTTAGCCACAATAGCTTGATTCTGGAGGAAGGTTGGTTTTGTGTTTTGAAGTGGACTTTATGTCAGAGTAAAACATTCAGGTTTACTCCAAGCTTGAGTTTCATAAAAGGTGTGTGAAGGTGGGTGGCAAGAAACTCAGTTCCCCTCTAGCTGATGGATATCCAGTTATTAGCAGAGTAAATATAGCATAAAGTGGTGCTCAGCTGAACAATATAAATATCCAGAGTGAGTTTAAATGTTCCTTAAATCTCTCTGAGCACTTCAATTAGATCTCCATTTACCACAGAGGGCAGCTGGAGAGGAACTCACATGGAAACTTTACACTAGAGGAACTGCATTTAGGTGGGTGGATCTGAGCTGAAACCCTGTCCCCATTACACCAGAGGAGCTTTAGGATTCTACGAATCATTTGCAGATTAAATGTTTACATGAGCTGATAATAAATAATTACTGGAAAGATTTCATACAGACAAAACAGCAGTTGTAGAAGTGTAAAACTAAGAATGCGTTTGCAGAAAGCAGTAAAATTGACAAAAAATACGGTTTGAGTACAATGACTGACCTCTCTTGAATCTACTGCTGCATACATGATGTCCATCCAACCTTTGAATGTTGCCTAGAGTGAGAGATTATGGAAAATGTATTGAACTTTGACCATAAAAGCCTTCACTTAATTTGCAATATCCAAATGATGCTGACTGGAGCACGAGCCTTTGGTGTGATCACACACACAAAGCACTGAGGTCTGGCTGCTGCTTTATGTGGGGCATTCTCAGCCTCATTTCATCATTAGGAGATGAAAGCTGGCAAGGGTGGGACAGAACATGCTCTCCTAGGATGTCGACAGAGCAAACCTTCATTAGCATGGTACTAAAGGCCTTGCAACCCTCATTGCTGAACAAAACCATATTTCAACAGAACAGGTCAATATTTGCCCCATATATTCTTCTGAGACTGACTCTAATTCTCAGGATCATGAACATGCTTTAGGTTGAAACAGCCCTTGCCCACCAAATGCTTACTTTGTCATCTGGAAAATTTCAGCAGGATCTCATTTGTCCCCCTTTTCCCATTTGTGTGCCTGAACAGTCAGTTGCATGGAAAGGGCAAGCTGTATTATATTCCACTCTTTTTATCACTCACAGAGATAATTTAGGGGTTGACAGAGGGTCAAGCCCATCTGACATGGTGCTGGCTAGTGATGGCAAGCAGCACTTACCACCTGAAGAAGAGCCAGGTACCCAGAGCCAACGTTATCAAAGTTGACTTTGACATTGACCCAGAATATTTTCCCTGTGTTGTTATAACTCTCACAGTCTGACTTGTTTCTGATCATGTCACTTAATTTGGAATCTTCTTCTGTCAGGTTGACACATTTCCCAAACTTCCCAGCAAACAGGTTCACTCCCATGATGCTGAAGATGAGCCAGAAGATGAGGCAGACAAGCAGAACGTTCATGATGGAAGGGATGGCTCCCAGGAGGGCATTGACAACCACCTTGGATGAAGTGGGAGAGGAAAAACACACTTCAAAAAAGATGGGCTCAGGTATCAATAATAAGCAGTCAGTCATCTCTGCAAACAATAACTGGTATCTGCCATGTCAATACTAGTCACAGCTGTCAGGGCTATCTTGAACAATGTCCACAGTATCACTTAGGCTTTAAAATGGATAATTGACACTTCTTAGCTTGTTGTGAGCCCCACTACATAAGTATACTAAAGTGTGAGTCCATCCTCTTTTTCTTTTTTTTTTTTTTTTTTTTTACTTTCCGTTGGTTCTGGCGTGGGAGATAATCCATTGGGTTCTTTGTTTTAAACTTTGATAAGATTAAGTTTTTGAAGTATTCATCCATAAGCACTAGTGTAGAGGACTGTGTTATTAAAACTGCCAAAAGTAGTTTTTAAAAGTTTTTAAAATAACTCTCCACTAGTATTTTGTTGCATCTATTATTTTTAGCGGATTGGGGTTGTGTTTGGGGTCTATAATCGTGGGCTAAGTACTTTTTCTGTGCTAGGTGCTGCAACCACAGAAAATGTCCATGTAGATTTTAAAAGCAAGCTGGGATATGACAGTTTGCTTTATAAAATGGGGCAGTATAAGGAAATGATGAGAATATATATTTGAGTTTCCCAGTGAAGGCAGTGAACTCAGCTGTCAGGCAGCAAAGAACAACTTGATGGACCAGCAGAAAAATTAAAAAGGTTTGTGAAGGTTTTTGGAGACCATGTCACACACGTTCTACATAGCAAGACAGAAGGTATTATGTCATCTCTTTCAAAATTGACTGCAGACATAGAAATTTTGATACTTTCTGTAAATTAATTTAATGCCATTTCTCTCTGTCTTTACAGTGACATGAATGCAATCAGAAAGCCTTCAGTCCCACTTCCAGAAAAATATCCAAAAGCAGTCTGTGTCTCAGCTGCATTGAGTCTGCATTCCATAGAAAGGATTGGGTTGGAAGGGACCTTAAAGATCATCTCGTTCCACCCCCTGCCATGGGCAGGAACACCTTCCGCTAGCCCAGGTTGCTCCAAGCCCCATCCAACCTGGCCTTGAACACCTCCAGAGATGAAGCAGCCACAGCTTCTCTGGGCAACATGTTCCAGTGCCTCACGGGAAACAATTGCTCCCTAACATCTATTCTAAATCTCTCCTCTTAGTTTAAAACCATTCCCTGTGTTAGTGTGTGACAGAGATGCCATATGTATTTCTATCATCTGTTTTCATGTACCAGAGCACATTCTGTAGACCAGACTTTTGGCCAAAATACCACTGTGGTTGTCCTACTGTTTCCCATTGCACTCTAAAGATGTGTTTTATCATATGACAATGGGAATCCCTCTCTGCATTTGCACAATGGTAGATTTGTAAGCAATATAATTAATGTCCAGCAGCATCACTTTGTTCCAGGTCCTCCTTTGATGGAAAAAACAACTCCATCAAATCTTCTACAGACAAACACTCTTGATTTGTGAAAGAAGTCTATTTGAAACAATAATTTGAGCAAAGCACCTTCTAATAGTCTTAAGGTTTTGTAAATCAATCCAGTAAAAACTTGCAGAAGGGAAGTGACTCTTTCCTCTGAGTTAGCTTTCCATCAGACTTCAAAAATCAGAATTGTGCTCACTGTTCTTATTCTCTATGTGATTTTTGCCTATCTCAATAAGGCAGGAACACAGGAATGACTGAGCAGCAATGGAACAAAGTTCCACCTAGGCTAGTTTTAGTTCCAACAGCACTTAGGATCAATCACTCCAGGAAAGTTTATAAGGAACATCCAAGTACAGAAGAGCACAAGCAAGGACCTCTTTAAAAATTCATTTTATAGTTCCTAAATGGAACCCTGGGTAGGTATGTGAACTTCATAAAGACACAGCCATGAGTAACAAACCTGCTATGTGCTTATCTGACTAATTTATAATCAGTCTTACCCTCATTCCCTCAAACCGTGACAACGCTCTTAAGGGTCTCAGAGCTCGGAGAGTCCTAAGAGATTTCATGGGGCCAAATGAACTGCCAAAGAGATTTATCAAAGAGACCTGAGTGGGAAGGCAAAAGAAAGTATTAGCAATGTCCTGTCATCTTTTTCCTTAAATTTTCATAAAAAACAAACAAACAAACCAACCAAACAACCAAACAAACAAACAAAACCCAAAACAAACAACAAATTAAAGTTAATCTCCCCATAGTTTCCACACCTGAAGTGCAATATCCTGACACCATCACTACAGGAGGTAAGAGTACTGCCTGAAATTTGCATCCAGAAAATAACCAGGCACCAAAGGCAGAACTTACCTCTACAATAAGAAAGTCCAGCCAGCACCAGGCATTGGTGAAATACTTCTTAAAGCCATAAGCCACCCACTTCAGAATCATCTCCAGAACAAAGATGAAAGTGAACATTTTGTCAAGAAATGCCAGTATCATTTGAATTCTGGCTCTCTTCTGTATATGGATGTCTTCAAATGCCTTAAATCATAATATATAGACAAATGGCAAAAGTCAGAAATGAACCTTATAAAATCAAAGTCAAGCAACATTAAGACCCCTTCATAATTCAGTATGTTTTAACACAGATCTAAACACCATGTGTTGCTCAAATCTGTGTCAGCTGATAAAAGTATAATTTTCCATGCCTCTTCTCTTTCTCTATGTAGTACAGCCCTGTGGATGCATCCATCATGCACAATGAAATCCTGGGACAGTATATATTTTTAGAAATTTAATAAGAAATTTATATTTAAGAGAGATTTTTATATTTATAATTTTTATATTTATTTTTTATTTATATTTAAGAGAGAAATTTATATTTAAGAGAACTAAGTACTTCCCCCCCCCAAGTATTAAGACTCATTTGTTTGTTTTAATGGTATAAAACTCCTTAATATTTCACAACTCTGACATAACTTCCTGAGAAAAATCCAGTATACAGCCAGAATAGAAAGAGCTTCTGAGATTTATGTATTTTTAGCATTGCTCATGCTCTCTGATAATTTCTAATAATATGAATAATAGATTTGAAATAATTAAAATAGTGAATGACTGATGTTGAAGCCCCTTCTGTTTTCTCCTTATGAGTTCAAAGATATTCACTGCGTTTGTTACTAAAAACATCTCTGATTAAAGCCCCAAATCCTTCTAAATAGATACATGAAGCTGTGCTGAAATGCATGAAACATGAAACACTAACCAGGGCTCCGCTGCTCAGAAGAATCATGAATATGATAAAGGATTCAAACCAAGAGTGTTCAACAATCTGGTAGCAGGTTTTTCTCAGATTCCACCATGTTTCTCCTCCAAACTTTGCAGCAATACCCACACAACAGTGGAAGTGTTGAGCACAAGCTGAAAGTGAGAGACAGCAATGAGTGTATGGAAGGAATGTGCATGAATGTGAAGAAACTTGTGTCAACAGCCACAGTAACTGCATTCTTGTTTGTTGTTTTCCATGTTTTTCCATGTGAAAAAAAAATTAGGAGACATCTAGTTTAACTTGCCTTGTAGCTCCCACTTATACACACATAAAGTCCCCTTTGGACAACTTTCCATTATTTCAAGATATTTCTGAGATACTGGACAGGCTCTCACTGACCTGATGTTTGGGCACACAAAACTTCAGGGCCACAGGAAGAGTCTTGATGTTACAAAAGCCCCTCTCAGTTTCCGCACAATATTTGGAAAGCAGAGATGAGATGCCCCAGAACAAAAAGTCTTGAAACAGGGGGGGTAAACAGTTGTCTTTAATATTGCAGCCTTATACCATGCCTTGAGAGGTCTATTCATTAATTCATTTGCTTCTGAATGTATGGAGTGGCTGATTTTATTTAATATAACCTGCAAATATATGTTATATTCTAGCTGATACATAGGCTTCCTAAAAGGACACATGTCCTTTCCAGCTCACCAGATTCCTTCTCACAGCAGACAAAAATGCCAGGGCCACCTAATATTTCCTGATCACCCCTTCACAAAATCCTGAGTTATTTTTCTTATTAGTTTTTCCAAGAATTAACTCACTTTGGCTAACTTTTTCCTTTCTGTATTCTCTGCATTAATTCACTTTTTCACTGTGCCAAACAACATCAGTCAGAAGGCTTCTGTCATTTCCAAGCACAGTAAAAATAATATATACGGGTGTCATATTTATATATAAAATCTTATACACATATTATATAATATTGCATATATAACTCATTTATATTATAGGCTATAATACAGGTAAAAATATCTGATTATTTTTATTTCAACAATCCCCAGCAATGTGGATCTGGAATGCGAGATGAGGCAGGGAATAGCACTTCCACAAGGTAAGGACTGTGGGGAGGGATGAAATCTGTGTTAGGTACAGACTTGCTGCACCTTCAGTTGACTTCTCTAATGGTTTGGCCACCGCAGGCACATTCCAGCTGGACACTCCAAGAGGGCAACACAGGGCATTTCACATTTCTTCTCTGGAGCAGGGAAAGGAAATACAGAACCTACCTTGCTTTTTTTTATTATTATTTTTAACAAGCATAATATTATGAAAGCTACATGTTATTACATGTTAGGGTAGGAAGAAATCATAAAAGTGCTGAACACATCCAGTGCAAAGCTAGGTGTTGTGTGATGGTTTGAGAAGAGATTCTTGGTTTATTGGATGATCTTTAAGGTTCCTTCCAACCCAAACCATTCTTATCCCAGCGGCCAGGTGAGACCTGATCACATACACTTCTCTAATGTTAAACCCCCAGAGTGACTTGGTTGCTGTCCAACAGAATGAAATTCATCACACCTCACTATAATAATCCCATTTTTTGGAATGGGGTCTATGCCATTGTCCAAGTCCCATTTGGAAGCAATTTGCTTTAAGGGAAAAGGCTTTTAGTTTTCAGGTCTCTCAATCATTGTGTTGAATAGAAAGGGACAATGATTTAACTATTTAGCTGATTTCCAGATAACTAAAATTAACTAAAGTTAAATAGACTCAGCATCACTAGAGAAATGAGTTGGGTGTTAATCCTTCTTACTTCCCAGCAGTGAAACCACAAGAGTCTTACTTTCTGGAAAACATTGTTCTGGAGTCTTGAAGTCTTCGGAAAATTCTGGAATCTGCCTCAAAACATCTTCAGGATTTGTCAGATCCACTGTGCTGCCTTCAGAAGAGCTGACACTGTCAAACTACCAAACAAAGTAATACTGAGTATTGTTTGTTTCTACATTCAGCTCCAAATGAAAAAATTCATCCATGAACAAATGAAACTCAGAATTAAAACGTGGCTATGTACTAATATTACAATTAGTAATATTAGTTGGTAATGGAATAAAGTTTGATTTTCAAAGCATATGAGCTTAGAAATACCAATAGCTGCATCCAAATAGAGGCCAAAGCTCTATAATTACAATATCTATCTACATGAACCAGAGGTAACTCTGCCTAATCAGCTGGTAAATTGAAGAGCTTTTAAATTGCATATTAGGGCATGGAGTTCTCAAAGCAGGATAAACTACTTGTGTTAAACCCATGAAATCATGGAAAGATGAATTTAAACAGGAGAAACAGATAAATATATGTTATTTAGTCAGGAACTGAGCACCCAAGGCAACATTTATGAAGAAGAAACTGGAATCATACCCCGTATTTTCAGTTATAAATCTTTTTGCCATCCTATTACCTCAAATACAATGTTTGATGAGCCAGCAGTTTGGCTTCTTTGAATGTATTCTATATTCCAAATCACTCCAAAAATATTGTAAATTAATAACTACCATCTTTAGTGACATAGAGAGAAACTCATTTCAATCACATATATATCTTTTTTTTTTTTTTTTTTGTGGACTCAGAATTTAATAAATGCAAAGTAGCAGAGAGAAATTTATAAATTATCTATAATTATTACAAAACAATTTTGCAGCTCAGAGTTGCTTCTGGCACTGTTCTCCACTCCAGTAAATCCTTGAACAGGAACATTCCTGTGCTTGACCGGTATTGGAAAGTCAAGTTGAGAAAATATTACTACCTCTTTTTGTTCTGGTGATGATAGTTCACCCTTCCTGTCATTTCCCAGGTAAAGCACACTGAATTCCTCAGAGGAAAATCCTGATCCTTTACTCCAGCTGCCTGAATTTTTCGCTCTTTCTCCCCTTTGTCTCAGGTGATTTTCATCCTGAAAATAATCTGTGGATTAGCGGGAGTTTCTTTCCATTTTTAGGAGGGGGACAATTCAGAGCGGAAAGAAATATAAGATAAGCATTGCACTTAAAGTGGGACTCGCCAGACAAAAGTCATAATACAAGATCATTTTGAGTCTGATAGAGAAAGGGAGATTTTTCCCACCCGACATGCAGCAAATTAAGGAATTTTAGTGATCTATTCAGACGTTAAGTGAGAATATTTGCATAGGAATTAAGACGGAAACGTAAGGTCAGAAACCTTGAGACCAGAATGGCAATTATTGTTAAAACAGAACTGAAAAATTCATAGAGCACAAAGAAATAGGGTAATATATGCTGTCATATCAGAAATATGACCTTAGTAGAGCCACTCCATACTTAATCCCAGTAATTTCTAATAATTACTACATGCAGCGAGGACAAATACCAAGTAAGGACCAGAGCTATACATTAATATTATGAGTCCATGGTCACGTTCTTTATGCAGAATATGTAATTTTGCTCTTTTTTGTACATAATACCAAAACAGTTGGCATTATTCACATAAATTTTTATATAAAAAAATCCAAGTTTCACCAAGGGCTGCCACAATTACCTATGGGTTACGGAAGTACCTGTGTGCACCACAAAGTCAGTTAGGAATTCCCGCAGCCCATTCAAAAATTTATGCTATTTATTTTAAGAGCATGAAATAGTCTTGATTTTAAAAGGCTCCAAGTGGTGATTTGCCCTCACTCTAAATATTTGTACTTTTGGTTCTAGTTCAAAATTTTGTAACTCTCTGGAAAAGGATCTTGCTCTGCTGGAGTCCATCTTCTGCCACATGTGCGTCCCTCTCTATAGATCCATATACACAATTCTACTGTTCCAACACAAATACAGGAATTCATTACCTGTTTGCTGCATTCCGTGTCTGTAAATGAGCTCAGTTTATCATCATCCTCAAAACCCTCACTCGTGTTCTCCTCCTCAGCAATAGGGACACAAACAAATATATTGGGATTGTTAACAAAATCTTCAAGACCTGAGCATTTGTCCCCATTTTTCTCAATCCATTCATTGCTGTAATTCTCTTGGCAATCTTTTTTTTCTTCACACTTGAACCCAAGTGAGTTCTGTGCAGTCAATTTGATTTTCTTCCTGTGTACTTTCTTTAAATGCCTGAGCTTTGCACAACAGGTGTCCCACGTCTTGCTCTTGACAAAGTGAAATCCCTTGTGGATGCGAACGAAGGCAATCCGGAGATTGTTCATCTCTCCATCATCCTCTGTTGTCTGGAGACTGTCAGCACTGAAGGAACTCAGCAGGAGAGCAATGAAAAGGTTGAGAACCTGAAATTCATTTTAAAAAAAATTAAAATTATGGAGAGTAGAATTCACGTCTCTAAATCCTAACTTTGAAGGACGCAGGTGGTACTAAAGTTCGGTTATACTGAGCAAACCAAAACAAGGTCAGAAGGAAATGACAATGACTGATCACACTGTGTTTCATGAAATCAAATTCTCTTTCAGAAATGTCAGTTCCCATGCCCCTCTCTCCCAAAGAAGTTATTTAAAATAGAAGAGAATACAGATCTGTGCATGACAAATGCATTATGTGGCCAAAGCAACTTTTCAAAGGTTGTAACAAATAGTAACAAATAGTAACATAGACTATTGTTGTGGCTTGTCAGTTTAATAATTGTTTCTTCATTCTTCAAGTTAGAATTAAATCAGGCCTCTGTGGAATGACTTCAAAATTCTGTGGGATTGGGTTTAGGCCCAGAAATTCCATCAAATCTACCACACTATCACAAAAATCAAAAACAAGAGAAGCTCGAAGTGAGTTTTCCTCCCCAATTTTGAGCACCTTTAAATAGAAAAATTTATAAACCTCAGTTTGTTTTATGTTTGTTTGTTTTTAAGGGAATGGAAGAGTTTATTTTTTTCCCTAATGTTTCAGTTTGGAATGGGATCCATGTACCTTAATTTTTATTACGTCAGAGCTGGTAGACAGTACCCCTGAGTTACCCAAAGACTACAGGCAGTGGAGAATATTAGCCCTTCAGAGATTGATTCATCCCATCTGTCTTAGTTATTGACCTTAGGCTGGAATAAATTTCATTTTTGGATACCTTTCTGTTCCCTTGGACAGAAAAGAGTGCAGGCTAAACACTTCATTGTTTCTCAGTTAACATTATGTGGTATGAATATCACTCATTTCATCACTGATATCAATCCTTGCAGTGTGGAACAGGGGCGATATTAAACCCAGATATTTGGGATTCAGACATATAACAGATATTTGCCATAAAGGGCTGCCTAAAATTAATTATTTTCAGCAATTTTTTCCTAATTAAGGGAATTTTGGTATATGAATGATACCAAGAAGGACATGAGAAGCAAAGCAGCTACAAGAAGATATTTATGATTTGGGAATTAAGAAATGACAGAACAGGACCAGGAAGGCAGGCTGTCCCTTATGCCCCAGCACAGTGTGTGAGGCTGTGTAGGTTTGCCATAGCACAGTCTAGCTCTTGGGTATAGACATACTTGAGGATGACTAAGAAAATCCTAATTTCAGTGGTAGGAGTGTAGGTTCTGCCATTTGCTGATAAAGAATTCAAGACTTGCATGAGCTCTTACTAAAAAAAAAAAAAAAATTAAAATTGATTTACAGAGGGTCTTAAGCACTTGGCTTAATTAATTCAAGCAGGTAAGCCGTAAGCCTCACTGATTATTTACATCCAAATCCCAAGATGTGAAAGAACACATTATTGCCTGCATTATATTTACTGCAAAGATATTCCTCCTCACATTGCCACGCGAAAAGGTCAAGTCATGCTCTGTGCAAAACACACAAAATAGGAAAATACTGACAATGGCTCAAAGGTGAAAGGCAAAGGAGGCTCTTGCAGACTACAACACGCAGGTAACTTTTACCCCTGTGTGTTTAGGGAAGATGCCTTTTGTTGACAAAACAGGTGTTAAGTGGATTCTACCAGAGATAGGATGAAGAGAAGAAAATATCGAAAAACTTACCACTAAATTTCCTAGCACCATGACCAGCAGAAAGACGAAAAGACACAGTGGTGGTTCAGCAACCACCATGCAGTCCCACATGGTCTCAATCCATTCTCCACACAGAATTCGGAAAACGACGAGGAGTGAATGGAAAAAGTCCATCATGTGCCAACGTGGCTTGCAGTCTTTGCTTATTTTAGTGCAGTTGAGCTTATAACTTTTCCCAAAAAGTTGCACCCCTACTATGGCAAAAATGAAAATGATGATTCCCAGGACGAGGGTCAGATTACTCAGTGCTCCCAGGGAGTTGCAAATTATTTTAATTAGGGTGTTTAAAGTTGGCCAGGACTTTGCCAGTTTGAAGACCCTTAGCTGTGTAGCAACATAAAACATAGTGTTAGACATTGGTAGAGATAACCCATCAGTGCACCATGCAAATCCTGCAATGACCAAATTACAGGTATTCTGAAACATTCTAGCAATGCAATATTTGTGACATTAATATCTCTAAAAAGCATTTATAGATTTTTTTCTACTGTGCAACATCGCAAACATAAATTAATTAACTCGTAAAGGATCAGGCAAACTTGAGTCCTTAATAAGTGTTTGGCCCACATGGGCACATGTCCATACAATGCTCTTGTGTAGATTGTGGTGTATAACTTACATGTAACACAAAGAACTAAAAGTTGGGGGACTGGCTGCTGTAGCGCTATGAACAGAATCTGTCTTTTGGTGCAGCAACTTAAATTCATCCACGGTACATGATACGGATACCTTAATATTCTTTCACATCTATTGTGGGTTTTTTCCTATTTGTGCTCTGACAAATTCTTTTCCTAATTTCTTATTCTTGTTTTAATATTTTTACACCAGTTTTATAGCACATCCACTCTGGGATACTTTTTCATTTCAGTATTTCTTAGTATATTCAAAAGAAACATATATATCCTTAAACTCTCTGACTCTAACATCACTAGGAGTTTCAGAGTGTGCTTCTTATTCTTAATGCCAAGAGGAGGAAAAACTTAATTGAAAAAAAAGTAAAATTCTTGCCTCCTAACTGCAGACAACAGAAACTATTCTCTGTTAAATACACAAAATAAAGCTTCATACAAGTGAGCAAGTGTAAGGCATTACCAGTCTGAAGGATCGTAAAACTGACAGGGTCCCTCCTTTTTGCCTTTCCTTCCTGTTTTTGCTTCTGGGGAAACTCAGTTCAATTAAACTCAGTGTGACAATTACACTGTCAAAAATATTCCAGGGCTGCTGAAAATAATAATAGGGATCTAGAGCGATGATTTTTAAGATCATTTCTGCCGTGAAGATTCCTGTAAAAACCTGTGACAAAGAAACAGCAGCATCAGCCTAAAAGTACCCAGGAATTTATCTTTAGATCATTTTCCCTCAAATAATATTCACGGTTGGGTTAATAAAACCCATTTATATGAAGTCCTAATGCAATTTTTAAGTAAAATGAGAGGGTTGTTTTCTGTCTTCTCGGGATCATGTAAAAGTGTATAAAAAAAAAATCAGAGAATTCTCTATATTAGAAACAAAGGTTGCTAATTTTTACTGTTACTCTTTATGTCTCAAGGGAAAACAACCAATTAATCCTGTAAAAGTTGCATAGCTGAGAATTTACTTACCAAGTTGCCTACTTTAAGCATGAATTTAAAAGTAGGTGACATGTTATTGTGCTCCAGTGCCATGAACAAAGTGTTCATCACAATGCAAGCAGTGATAGTGAGATCAAAAAAAGGATCCTTTATGAAAGCAGAAACTTTTGTCTTGATTCTCAACCAAAGTGGACAACAGTCCCAAATTAGATACTTTAAAGCAAAATTCTTTAGGCGTGGTGGGCATCTCTGCTGAGCTTCTTCATGTTCTAAATGCAAAAGAAAACCCCACCATCATTACATAGTTACCAATGAGCAAGATGGTGAAATAACAAAGCATTCAAAAGACCAGAGAAGAAAAAGGAAGCCTCTCAACTCTCACAGAGCCCAAAGCTTCCCTGCACTTTCTGGCATTCATTTCATCACTACGTCAGCTGATAAATGCGAAGGTAAAAATTCAGAGAAAATTGGATTCCAAATCCATTCATGAACACTTCCTTCAAAAGCCTTTGGAAGGGGTTTTATTTGCCTTAGGCTCAGACTGGTACTACAATCATCTGACTTTTGTGATGCAGAGGCTTCTCACGCTCTTGTAGGTCAGTGGTACGGCTACGGCACTTCCCACCTTGTCCTCACAGAGATGTCTGGGACACCAACTGTATCATACCCAACAACACTTTGTATCCTTTGACTCTCAAGGGAGTTTTGAGAGTCAATGGCAGAAAAAGGAATCCTGACTGTAGGTGAGGCAAATCCAAGCTATTGTGCCTGAAATTTGGCTTTAGGCCACTTCTGTAGGAAAGGTCACACCTACCATTTTCCACATCTCTCCATTTTCTGTAAATAAAACTTGGGACAGAAGCTGTTCTTTGTCACTTACATCTTTTTGATCAAATATAAATCTCATAGCCTTTCTTTCTTCATCATCAATATTAATGAGTCCTTCAAAATACTTTTGACCCAGATTAAGTCCTTTGCAAATTCATTGAAGAACTGGAGATAACTTAATACAAGCACAGTAGGAATTAGTAATCCTGAAAACTGAAAGTTTTCAGGACCTGAAAACTTTACAGATATCAAATGAACTGGATTCAGCTCATATCCTTTTCTTAGTTTGACCTGTCCTTATTTCTTCCCTCTGTTAAGTTTTCCTTTCTTCTCTAGGCTCAAGTCCCAGATTCTATCCTACACTGCTTATTCCAGTGTGATCACCTGGACTCAACCTTCACTCCAGGTCTAGTTCCTGTCTTCCATTCTCTTCAGAACTTCCATTCTCAGCAGAACTGGTGTTTAGTTCCCAGTAAAGACCCTTTCTGATGCCTGTTTTGAGGTTAATCTGCAGCCACTTAGAGCCATAAGTCCTGTTGCATCTCAGTTCACAGCTGAAAATGAGCAACAAAACCCAGATCTTTGATGAATTACACTGCAAAGCAAAACTCAACTGGATGTGTTGCAGCTGCGATTCTCCTGAGAAAATGTTTTTTAAGAAATTAAGAAAAGAGACCTCCCTGCCACAGGGTACCCCCCTGCTAAATCTTGTGGTCCAAGAACTGGTGGTAGAGATCCTCAACGGAGACAAAACAAAACAAAACACCATCCTGAACAACTTGGACTGAAATTTTTCAGGAAGATCTGCAGCAAAACCATCAGTCATCAAGATTACTGTCATTGATTAACCCCTCTCCAAAAAAAAAATTAAAAAAAAAAAATTCACATGGAAAGGTAAGTTAAAGGAATAAAATTGTGAGGTGAGGTATTAGAAATCTAGGAATTTTGCACAACTAATTTAAGTTGCATAATTTTATTAATTGCTGGATTCTGCATGGCTGTGTGTTTGCCAGAAATCACTGGAGGAAAAATGAGTGGCCCAGTCCTGCAGGTCAGATGCTAAAGACAGTTCTTACACCCACTCTCACTCCAATCCCCTTCACTGTCTGTCCTACAAAATGAGCTTTTCCATGGGCAAAGGATGTGTTCCAGTACACAAAGACTGTGTGATAATGCATTTTTTCTAAAAAAGAGCCAGATTAACAATGAAATTCCTCACCATACACCTGCAATTCTCTGTTAACCTTTAAGAAATATGTTTTGTTCTTTCATGGTAGCATTACTTCAGGATTGAGATAAACGCTGTGAGGAACCACTTACCCTCCAAGACACTGGTAATTATGCTGACTACACTTGCTGCCCTCTGCCTCTGAAGAGCCTCATTAAAGTACTCCACTGACAGACGAGGAGGTAAATGCATCATGCTGCTCTCATCACATACAGCTGGCTGCTCAGAGAAGTAAACAGGATTAGGGAGATACCACAGGAATGAAAATGAAGTAGGATGTGATGATGGGTAACTGTGAGAGTTAATAGGAACAATGACATGCAGCCAAATACATCTTTTTACAAGATATAATAGATGTTGAGAATGGAGGTTTTATTCTTCAGTAATAGAAGTGTAGTAAATGGATCCTGCGAGCATGTAATGGCAACAGGGCAAGCACAGACCTTGGGAATAAGTGTATGAGGGAAAATAGGCCTGAGAAATATTCAAGAGAATGATGGAATAGGAGAGAGGTGAGGGATAAATGTTAGAAAAGCTACTCTGCCCACTTGGGGAACTTGCAGAGAAAGCTGATATGTGATGCTAAAGGTGCTATGGAGAAAAAAAATCAAATCAAAGGTACTGCTCAAAATGACATCCCTGGACAGAGTTTGGGTCAAAAAGACTCTTTGGTCACTTGTAATTTCAGCACTAGGAACCTTTAGAAATGTGTTAGTACAATTAATGAATAGCAGAAACATAAAGTTTATAACAGGAATGCCAAAGTCTAGTTTTCAGGAGCTCATCAGGCTATTAAAAAACAGTTTCTTCTGACAACCTATGAACTCCTCACATCAATATACTTCACATCACTCTTTGACATTGCAGTGAAACTCCTAAGACAAGAAACCCTTGCCACTGATCAATAAATAGTGTGAAGTATATATTTAAAATAACATGTTTTCCTTTACCAGATCTCCCTTTCCCGAGTTTTCCATTACTGGTGGAAGCATTAATCCTTCGGATGACACTGGGTCTTGACTGTGAACCCTGCTGCTTCCTCCTCCCAGCCCCAAAACCGCACCATGGCAGTCATCCGTGTTGGCCCTCTTGCTCCGCACGCAGTTCGGGGTCGGGGGGTGAGAGCTGTGGCTCGTCTGGCTTTGCCAACTGCAACGTCTTCCAACCTGCGTGCCCGACGGGGAACGGCACGGGGTTTTGTGTCCCCCAGCACTGTGGGTTTCCTCATCACTGAAATCCGTCCTGGAGTCGACTTCTACAGCGGGTATTTGGAAACTGAACACGCTCCCGTGGCTGAGTCTGCGTCTCCCCTGGCTTGTGTTGGGACCGTGCGCCAGGCCAAGGAGAGACTAAAAGCCCAGGAAAAAGCAACACAGAGAGAACAGCATAATATCACACAGAAAATTTGGGGAAGCAGTAAATGTGTAGAGTTTCATAACATTAACTATCAGTCATTGCAAGCCCAAAAACTCTTATTGGATTTAGATTTTTTGCGAAGGATTGTGTTTATATTTTGAAAGGCAGATAATAGAATCCTATCAGCTATAGCAGCTATTTTTTGTGACAAGCTTTATATTTATATTTTAAGCAAGACATTTTAACAGACAATGAGAATATAAAACCTAACTTCTAGTGATCATTCACTGTTTTATTTCTCAGTGTTATAGAAAATGTGTTTTAACCATTACAATTTTTCTTTCATCCTTCATTTATAACATTTCCTTTCCAAACAAATTTTTTACATCTAATCCTTCTTTATCTCAAAACGTTTTTTATTTTAAAGACCTAAGAGTGACCTGTGTTTGTTTGTTTGTTTGTAATGATATTTGGTTTATGCTTTCAAGCAACTAATTTTAGTATTAAAATTGGAAAAGCTGTAAGAATCTCAGATTCAGACAATAGATTACCAACTTTCGTTGATTATCTGTGAACTGTGACTTGGGGAATTCTTCTTCATTATATTCTATCCCCAAGGACTTATTTCTCTTTTTCCTGTTGTTCCTTTCTTTGATTTCTTTGGCAGACAGAGAAGGGTCTTCAAAGGAGCAAATTGACAGGATATCAATTCCTTTAATACCCAGTGACTGAAATTAAAACAAAAACACGGATGATACTTTTCCTGGGTTCTTTGAACAGGAAGAAAACACTTCTCTGCTCAATATTATTATTTCCGGTTACCAATTTGTGTTTCACAAAGGTCATTAAAAATCTTCCAGTATGTGGTAAGACTAAAAGAAAGAGCAGAGAATTCCCCCAACATATGGAGCATTGAACAATTTGCTGTTTGCAGTATGTTGCATGGTCGCATGTACTGGGCCTGCCAGAGGCAAAATAATCACATTATAGCTCCTGTTCCTCCATATGGCAGATTTGCTTACAATAAAAATGCTCAGTTTGAAAATAATGTTGTAGAATATACCATTTCCACAAAAGAAATGCTCAAACAGTATTAAAATTCCATCTTTTCCTTGGTGATCCCTAGGACTGTACTCACATCGTGGCTGATTTTCCTTCCCATACTGAATTTAGGACAGTGTTTTCAAAGCATATGAATATCTTGTTCCAGAAGCTTCTAAGCTGTTTAAGTTACCAAGAGACTTTTCCGTCAACTACAATAGGTTTTGGCTTAGATGTTAATGCTGTTGATTGGCAGAATTACTGTATAATTCTTTGCTCAGCCACCCACAATGATAAAATAGAAGGAAAAAAAAATTATAACCAGCTACATTTTCTTTTGGAAGCTGCTGGTTGATGGAATTTTACATTTTCTGGATTTTAAAACACCGTTTTTCTAAAAGTAGCATCAGACTTTATCTACAACAAAAGTCATGTTTCGCATGAGAAATGCAAAGCTGAACAAGGAATTGTTCTGTAACTCTAGGATTTGCTACTTTCAGTAAGTTATCACTTGCTCCTGTTTCCTTGAAGGATTACTATATACAGCTGTACACAGGGAGTGCTTTTTTCTTATGTTTGGAGGGGCTCCGAGCATCCTGGTCAAGTGGAAAGTTTCCCATCCAGGGCAGGGGTTTGGAATAAGATGATCTTTAAGGTCCCTTCCAACCCAAACCACTCTGTGAGTCCATGTTCCCATGTGACCGACAATAGAAGACAGAGACTAATGGTTGCGAGAGAATAATTTACATACCTCTTGCTCCTTCTGTAATAATTCCATGGCTTCCCGAAATTTCCTTTCCTTTGCCTCTGTTTCAGCAATGGTGGCCTTGTTCTGGTCTTCGTATGCCATTGTTACTACAGCCAGAATCAAGTTGACTAGATAAAATGAGCCCAGAAAGATGACCATCATGAAGAAGACTATATACACCTTCCCCGAAGCTCTGAGGGTCTGTAAGCAACACACCCCGGGGATAAACATTACCATAAAAAATACCAGATAGGCTTTCAGTGTGTCTCTGAAATTATTTAGAAGCACTGAGCTTTCTAGGCACGTGCTTTAGGCAGCTGAACTGGAATTAGACCTTCCTTGGCCCTCCTTCCCCCTCTTCCTCCCTTTTCCTATACCCTCACCTGTGAACCACTGATCTTACAGCCCATGAGGACAATTAATGGGGCATTTTTATATTTCTGAAGGACAGTACAGGACCCTTCTAGTATTTTTTTTAAGTCCCTAAGCCAGCAGGGTGATAGAGCTGGGAAGCACTTCGGCATCCCCTTCCTAGGAGTCACAGCTTGTGGGAAGGCAGAGGGGAAGATGTGGGCTCGATCACTTGCAGATACAGCTTTTATTTGAGGCTTCTTGTCCTCTCTACATATTTGCTGCTTCAACTGTTGAAGATCAGTCCTGAATTATACACAAAGCTGGTACCTGTTGGTACAGACGCTCCCAGTAGTCCTGGGTCATCAGGCGGAATAAGGAAAGAAAAGCCCAGCCAAATGTATCAAAGCTGGTGAAACCATAATCAGGATTTGGACCAATTTTACAGCATTTATAGCCTGGAGGACAGTCCCTGGAAGTCATAATAAAAAACGGAGCTCTTTTAGCCATGCAGATTTCAAGGAAAACTTCAGATTATGTAAGAATTCTGATTATGATTCAGTTCTGCATTTTCATTAGATTGCATACCAATTTTCTGCTCCAGGTAGTAGTGGCTGGAAGGTGGGATGGAAAAAGCAGCACTCACAACACAGCAACAAACGAAGAAGACAGATTGAAGTTAGGCCACCACCCCAGGACAGCTCCCTCATAACCACTCCTCATCTCCTGCCCGTCACTGCAGAGAAGTCACATCTCCCTCCTTGCCCAAAACTGCCCTCCAAAATTCATGTTTTGTTTTTCCAGTTTAACACTCATGAGCCTTCACAGAGAAGAGGGTGTCTGTCCTGTGCCATACCCCAAGATCTTCCCCATTTTCAGTTCTCTCATACATCTATGGGGAAGGGAAAGACAGCACTTCTGGAAAGTCTAAAAGGAATTTAGACCTGAATAAGCCAACTGCAGGTTCATACTTCATTCCCTGCAAGTATTACATTATCTGACTGTTTACTATACTTTGTTTTCTGTGTTCCTGTTTCTGCATTCAAGGAAAGCTTGGGATTTCTCCTTTGGTCTCACATGACTGAGCAAATATAGAAGCACTGAGGCAGAGAAAACTTCCAAAGAATAAATATTCTTAAGTGCACTTACCCAGCACCAGGACCACACAGCAGAATATCTAAGGTGCCATTTTTCTTAGCAAAATCATCTATAAGAAAAAAAGGAAAAAAATTAAACCCAAAGCACTTTCTAGACTGAATCCTCTATCAATGAATATGAGCAGTGATGAGTAACCAGTGACCTGTAAATGTTTGTGCACACACATAGAGGTTTCCCGTGCTCACATTAACTGCAGCAGATTGCAGGATGTCCTGGCCTCGTTTATGAACATTCATATGGTTATGTACGAGTTTCAGACTGAATGCAGAATTTAAATCTTAAATACAGAATTTTAAAAATCATTATCACTTTGGCTACATCTCCATAAAGAAAATGGGGAGTTGGAGGCATAGGCACAAACACAGTCATAGAATCTTAAAGTGGTTTGGGTTGGAAGTGACCATCTCATCTTGTTCCAACCCCCCTGCTGTGGGCAGGGACACCTTCCACCAGACCAGGTTGCTCCAAGCCCTGTCCAACCTGGCCTTGAATGTTTCCAGGGATGGGGCCTCCACAGCTTCTCTGGGCAACCTGTGCCAGTGCCTCACCACTCCTCCTAATATCTAATCTAAATGTTAAGCCAATCCGTGGTTTGGTACCATGAGCACAAACTCTGGCACAGTTCTGGCCTGTAGCAATTAATCAAACATCACTCGGATTAGCATAGACCAGTTCTGTTTCCAGTGAGCAATAAAAAACAAAGCTCGGTTTTGAGGAGAAACAAAAAGTATTTGGCTGTGTGATATCCACCCCTGCTGAGCCAAACAGCATCTCCTAACCCTGCTTGGCTGAGAAATTAAGGTTTTTTCCATTAGGATGCTGGAGCTGTGCCCTGTTTGAAGTGTTGCCCTGTTTCTCTTAACATTAGTTACTCTGATGCCTGAGCTATCAGCAGACTCAAAGTAAAAGCTTTAGTGCTAATAGCTAATTATCTCCATTAAGATGTGGGTTTATTATCCCAGATGTAAGGGATGTCTCATGTGTTCCTGGTGCTTCTCAAACCTCAGCTGTGCTTGTCAGGTCAGTCAGTGGGATTTAGAGCCAGCAGGAAGCATTTCTATCAGCTGTGCTCTACCATGTAAATACAAAGGAATGAGTCACTATCTAGGCTACTTTCCACCCAATTTTTGCTCAGCTATGCTCCTGCCAACTGATAGAAAGGTTTTTTTTAAGAAGTCAGTGGTTGAACTTCAGGGAATTGTAATAGCATGTAGTTCTCCATGTTGGAGATGGGAACTTCCCTGAAAATTAGGACTAAAGCAGCCCATTAAAAAAAATATAAAATTTTATAGAAAACTGGGTTTACGGTGCTGTACGTACCAAATCCTGTAGGAAAGTCATCTACCTTGCATTAAACCTGTCTGGGCCTCCCCATTCCTTTTGTTTCCTACTCCTTTTGGCATAAAATTTGAATAAGACAAAGCTTGTGAAGCAACGTGGGCTTTTAATTTCTCAAGCTCAACTTTCTCCAGGCCATTGCCTCTACACAGCTGCAATATTCTGCATTAAATAAATAATGAAATGTAGGTGCTTTTGCTCTCTGTTTCTTCAGCACAGAAAATCAGCATTTTTAGCCTAACTTTGTCACATCCATGGTCTCCTGTCCGGTGTTCTAGTCACTGCCTGGTTTCTTTTCAAGTTTGCTTTTAATTATGATTTTTACAACATTCTGTACATGTAAATAACTTTCTTCTTATCTGTGGTCTTTTGGTAGGTACAAGAAAAAAGTTTTTCCTCAAAAATCTTCTCTACAAACACTTTCTTCTCCTGGACTGTGAAGTTACTGAAGAAACCCTGTCTGAACAAACCTCCCACACAAAATGTGTACAAACAGCAGTCCTGGGTGGCTTCTCATGTGTTTCAGCAGTTCCTCTGGGAGAATTCTCGTCTCCCTGCGTAACTGCTGCTATGTCTGAACTCTCTTGGGGAGATTTTCTTCAGTGATGAATCTTACTTCATATTTCTGGCACAGACTGATTATTTTGAGTCTACTTTTTTCACATATATTGAGGCTTCTCCTTTAGCACATGGCCCTTCCTTTCTGAATTGCATCTTACAGTTTTCCTCCTGAGAATGCTTTGATGTATTTTCAGATCTCTGCTCTACAGTTCCATCGCCAGCCTCAGTCAAGGTGTAACCATAAATGATGTATATGGTATATATCTTATACAAGACACAAAATAAGACACATATGATGTCAAGAAGAAAGTAATTTGACTTTTTTACAAATTCCTCTGTTTCAAGCTGAAGAGTTATTCTCACTGGGCAGGAAAATGAAGATGAACTCTTCAGCACATAGTAAAAGGTGAACTTTAGGGAATTACAACAGCAAACGAGCTAATGAGTGTTTCAGTTACTGTCATGTATTCAGGGAAACAGAGCTGGGTGTTACTGGAAAATTTGGGAGTGCTTTTTCCCATAATGAAGGGAAGGAGAGCATTCCTGGATGCCTGCGAGCTGCTCTGACAATAAAAAAGCCATTACCAGGTAGTTACTCATCAAAATATCAACCAAAACACCAACAAAATTCTCAGCAGTAGCTATACATGCATGCATAGGTGTCTACATTATCATCTAAAAAAGAATTAGGGAGAAAAATTACCTGAATCGTTAACAAACATTTCATAGGTTTCCCATGTTTTGTTACACCACTCTGTAGTGTTCTTGATACACTTTTGCCTGAGATTTCCCTTGAAAAGCTGGAGGCCAATGAGGGCAAAGACACTCAGGCAGAAAACAGTCAGGATCATCACATTAGCAAGCTTCTTAACAGACTGGATAAGTGCCCCTACAATGATCTTGAGTCCTAAAAAGACAGTATAGATGGGAAATACAGGATGGAAAACTGAGATTCAGATATCATACTTGATTGGAGTTAAAACCATGTATGAAAACCAAAGTACAAAAATTCCAGGATAATATGTGGTAAACATATTTACAATGTAAGTATAGTTTGGATGAGAGTGACTAATATGAGAAAAGTATTTCTTCCTCATTTCATTGACCCTACAATTTTCAAACGTTCCTTTAATCCCTGCAAAATATTCATGCAAGGATGAGGAACCAGAGATGGTCTAGGTTTCCTTATACATAAAAAGTGGCATAATTCAAATGAAACTTGCAACACTGGTAATTTGTGAAGATACTGTAAACAGTAATGATTATGACAGAAATAGAAGACAGAGGCAACTCACTCTTAATTTGTATTTCACTATGAGAAAGAATCCACTGGCTTTATAACTAAGGGAAAAGTGGAAAGGGAGCTGTTTTCCCTGGGTTAGAATCACAGAATCGTTAATTTTGGAAAAGACCTCTAAGATCAAGTCTAGTCCTTACCCCAGCATTGTCATGTTCACCATTAAACCATGTCCCCAAGTGCCACATCCACATGTTTTTTGAACACTTTCAGGGATGGTGATTACACCACTTCCCTGGGCAGCCCGTTCCAATATCTGACCACCCTTTCAGAGAAGAAATTTTTCCTAATACCCAATCTAAACCTCCCCGGGCACAGACTGATAATGTGAGATGATTAGTAGTAAAGTCCCTTCAAACTCCAAAGTTATTTCTGTTGAACCATAACACACAGACCAGCTGGGACAACATTCTGTAAAACTGACATGATAAAGCATTAACAGTGTCTTTAAAAGCGTAATGAAAATAAACTACACACAAGACCGTTTCTAACACTTGATTTGTCCTGACTGGGACAGATGAACTGAGACACAGTTTGTGTCCACAGATTCAGCTGTGTCTGCAATCCCTGAAAGATACAGGGGGGAAAAAAAAAAAGAAAAAAAGAAAAAAAGAAAAAAAGAAAAAAAGAAAAAAAGAAAAAAAAGAAAAAGAAAGGCAAAAGCCACCACTTTGAATAAAGCAAAGAATGAATGTGAACTAGCAGAAAATAAGATTTCTTACCTGGGACTACTGAAATGGTTTTTAAAGCTCTCAGAACCCTGAAAGTCCGAAGGAC
>JAWWES010000081.1:4261044-4272898 GCA_035583135.1 Lophotriccus pileatus | reverse complement strand
GTTGTCTTCTTTGCATTAAGCATCAGCTGCACAAGAGAAAAAATAGTTATCAGACACCAAAGAGAGAAGTTAAGGCTTATACAATCATCTGAGACAATACTTCACTTTCAGGAGGTCTAATATTGCACTAGTCAAAAAGAGATTAATTAAAGGAAGAAAAGCCAATTGATCCCCGTGCAGAATATGAGATGGTGCCTGTTCAAGAAGGGAATGCATTAGAAACTGTTTTGATCCAGAAGATGTGGATGCAGGATTCCTCCCTACGCTAAAAACGCTCAGGATAAGTACAATATTTTTTTACCCCATCTTCATTTAGTCCTTGGCAGCTTTGAAGTAGATATTGAGGTAGAAGGGAAAGGCAAGTAGTCCTGCAATATTCTGAGAAAAGTTCTATTTTATTTTCTGTTGAATTTAGGTTGGTTGGCAGTTTCATCCCATCTTTAAAGCTGCCTTCCTTTAGAGCAGGTAGGGCTGTGAGAAATGGGGGAAGGAATTTATGATGGAACACTGGATCTCTACCTTTGATGTGGAAAATTGCTGTCTTTTTGCAAAAGCTTTGGTTCATTAGGGTCTAAATTTGATGAGTGTTGCTGTAGAAAGTTAAACTATGTCTTGGGTTCTTTGGACAAGATTGATTTCATTGGAAGACATACATATAATGACCAGGAAGCCTATCCACAAATGAAATTAGGAAATCTCATGGCAGGTTAAACAGATAAAAGCTTTATTAACCCCTCTGACTTCAGAATTGTCACCACTACCACACTTCAAAGTAACACCACATACAGAAAATAGCATGTTCAGATCAGTCCCATTAATCTCAGACTTCAGGACAAAATTTCAATTCATATTATCTCTTGTTCCCTCCAAGCTGTCTTGTCTGTCATAGGTCCTGTATAGCTTTTAAACCATCTGACACTAATTTTATGCAGCTTGAGCAGTTTGAAGTTTAGGTATCCATCAAGGCTAAAGCTCACCTCCTTTGTACAAATATCTGCATCTTGCACTCATAGGTAAGAAACAGATAAATAATAAGGGTACATTTTAAAATATATTTATGCCTCCTAAAGAAATACATGGAGGCCAAATAGGTTTTTAAGTACCTGAAACTTTGGCTTGACTTTTCCTTCTGTTTCAAAAACTAAATCCTCATTTTGCCCATTGTACTCACAGCAAGGCTGTTTGAGTCCCCTCTACTCCATGAGCAGGAAAAGTGAGGATCCTTCACCCTCAGCAAATTCAGGTCAATGAGAGCGGCTGGAGGGACATAAAATAAAAGAAACTCTAAAAAGTAGAAATGTAAAATCTGCCATCACAGAATCTAAACCTTAATAAATGAAGAAGAAAATCCAAAAAGTATTCCCCATTTGTGGGGGAAAAAAACCCAAACAACAAAAAAACCAACCAACCAACCAACCAACCAACCAACCAAAATCAAACCAAAAAAACTCTGCCAAAAAAACAAAACAAAAAAAACCAACATATGGAAATAGTCTATTAAAATCAAGATGTTTAGAGGGAAAATGTGAAGAGATATTCAAAAAGCTAAGCAATGTCTGCATTCAAAAATTATACAGGAATGGCTTAATGGAAGCAGGCAAATATTTGATATTAATGGATATTTGAGCTTAAGAAAAATTAATACTTAAAGACAAGTGAAACATTCATGTGATATACTTTTGCTATTAGAAGAGAAGAATATTCATTAAATATAAAGCAGTTTAATCTGCAATAAAGCTGGTCAGCTTTAAGTGAGATTCAAATTGCCATTCAATTTTAACCTCCACAGCTTGAACTAGTGAATAGTCACTTGAAAGCAATACAAAATAATTTCATCTCTTAGTAGTTTTAAAAATAACCACCAACTTATTTCTGTGTGATTCCTGACAATGCTCTAATTGGCGGGTGTGTACACACCTATCTGTTAAGATAAATGATGCTATTTTACAGCATTTAAGATGTAAGGAATGGAAGGCAGATTGTGAAAAATTGTATATCAGATGCAGCAATCAGTATCTCTCCAGGTTTCTACACAAATTCCATCACTATAGTAACAGGGACACAACAGCAAATACAATGGCAGCTCTAATTGGGAGAAAGCAGATGAGTTGCACAAGTGCAATATTTTTTTAAGTATATTTCTGGAATCTCCTACAGCACCAGACTTAGTAAAGTTTAATTTCTGGTCTTTTCCGGGAAGTTAGATATGATTTGGAAATCTTAACTGGAAATTCCTTTTGCATTTCACCGTCACCTTCTTTTAAGGACACAGTGTGGGGTTTCATTTGGTAACTGATCCTCATTTCTCACGTCATAAAGAGGCATCAATCAGAACCATTTCAGCTGCACGATGTGGGATAAAGGAGATGAAAACCAAATAGGAAGTGGTAATGTCTAGTGTGTAAAATAGACCTGAATTCTTCATATGGGAAAGGAAAAGTGTCAGTGCTTTGATATCTTGTTTTTCTCTGTTGTCTATTACATATTGAAAATCTGTGACAGATTTCAGGTATACAGTGCAGAATTATGTAGTCGTTAATCAAAAGAAACCGTAGACATTCTGAGCAACACACCTATAACTAAAATAATAAATGACAGCTTTTCAGTTGCAAGCATTGTGATTTCTAATGCCAACCAGACTGGAACAAATCAGCTTTGCAACTTTGGTGCACGTAGTATTTCAGTATAAAAATTATAGTTGATTTAGAATTGTTTAACCGACAGAGTTTTAAACAGATAAGTAAAAAACCATATTACCCATATTATGCTTTGTCTTTCCCCAGAAGTAATCACCAGGATGGGATTTATATGATAAAATTTCTGTCATTTAGAGATGTATTGCTGATTTTATTCGGTCAATGAAATTGTGGTGTGAAAACAAACCCCCCAAAAGTTGTTTGTCAGCTCAGGAGTTACCTGTGCAATGTTTCCATGACCTTACAGAACTCAAAGCTTTTCAGTGCTTTGGGGTTTTTTATTTTTGTAACACTATTAAACACAAAGGAAACGGAGACCTTCTGGTCAAGAGGGGAAACCCTCATAAATTGCTGTTTATGGAATTGGTATTAACATATGTGGGATTTTCAGCCCAGCCTGAAACTGAGGGACTGGTGCTGGAGAGAGCTTCCAGTTATTTATGGAGGCCGTTTACTGCACAGAGATTAGCTTTCATAGAATAGCTTTTATAATACATTACATTGCTGCTTTATTTTAAAAGAATAGCTGAAGCCATTTTCGGATCCACATAATAGGGAAGTCTTAAATGGTATAAAGTAGCTAATTGGCATTTTTGTCAAAATAAAGACCTAGTATAAAGGAATCTCATTTCCTTTTATCGGAGAATGAAATTATATTTAAGAAAAAATCATGGTGATGCAAAATTCAGGCTCTTTTGAATGGATAATTGGTATTACAGGGTAACAGGAAATTGCTTTCTTTGTAAGTATGTATTAAAATCATTCTGTTACATACAGTAATCTTCATCTTTCTAAATGGTCCGATGCACATTTCAATCAGGAAAATTTGCTTATCATCTGCTCAAATGGAAAAATATGGCTTGCTCTTTTCGCTCTCCTCAGTGGCCTATCAAAATAATATCAAGAGAATTAGAGTAGTGAAGGAAATCACGTTAGAAAATTTGTATTCCTAATATTACTTCATCAAGGAGCATTAAGTATATCTAGAGATTTCCCTCACTATTTCGGACACTGGATATTTACGTGTTGAGAAGCCTTTTTTATCTATTATATCTTTATTTTTATGAAGAAGCAAAGCATAGAAATCTGATTATCTGATGCAAATCAGAGGTAGCTTTAGATAGCTGAAGATTTGACACCCTGGAATTAAGGTCCAGAAAGATCAGAATAAATGATAGCCTTCAGGAGCAGCTGATTTTAAGGCCCTAAACACAGAGTACAGTGGATGAGCTATTTAATACATAATCAGATGATTGACTAAAGCATCTGTTTGGCAGAGTATGGTAATTTAGAGACCTATATTATTTATGAGACCAGCATAGCTGAAAAAAACTGAGTGTCAGATACTCTCTAGAAAATGAGGTCCTATTTTACAGCTACAGAATAGTTGTAAAGGAAGATCTAAACTGAATAATCCCCAACAGCTCCATATGCCAGATTATGCTCTTGGGACTACATCATTTATTCTTTCCACCTTATCTGGGACAGAGGAGCTCATCACTGCCCACTGCCTTCAACGGTTTTCTGCAGGAATTTTCACTTTTTCTCTTGATAAACTAATTCTGCATCTGTTACATGTTTCTGTGAGGTCTTTTTTCAGCATCTCCACCTCTAATTTTGTGGCTTCCTGTCCAACAACAACTCACTGGCTCTTGCAGTCTGTGGTAGAAGAGGGCTACCACTACTTCAAGACCATATAGCATTTTTATAGTATTTTTTTCTAATTTTTGTACATGTTCAGTTTATCTTTAAACTTCTTGTGTAACAGAGGTGTGAAAAGAGGCCAAATTCACAGTCAAAGCATCAGTTCATTACTGCAAGGCTTTCCAATCCAATATCTCAAGGCACTCAAAATGCCCCAGTCCTGCTGATTTGAATTGAGCAGGTTCATTCCAGGTGGGATGTCTAAGTCCTCTAAATGAAGGCCCAAATACCTGCTGTTCTTCATGGCCTACCATTAAGTCTGGGAACAGCAGCATAAAGAATCTGGGGAAGGAAGATAAGTTTTGCGTATAAGAAACCACATAGTCCATAGGATACCTGTATGGGTATTTGCAAATTGAGAAATTGTTGTGCCCTTTGAGCCAAAAAGCAATTTGATTTGATGATATTAAAAAAGAATTAATTACCTTTCTAAATATATGAGAAGGTTTTCTTTCATTAGTTGTTTTTTTGTTGTGTCCTGTTGTTTGTTTGTTTTTTTTCCAAAGTTATGCTCATGTGGAAATTAAGACCTTTTAACATCAGTTATCAAAAACTTTCTTGAAAGAACAACAGGAAATGACTAATACAAATATACAGTGAAACCATTTGGTCATTTACACAAAGGAATCCTCCTCCAGCTCTTTAATGGACTAATGCAGGCTGGATTGTAATGGGGCTAATTTGCTCAACACCTACTTAAGGAGAAGGCGCTGGGGTGCCTGATTTTTCCCCTCTCTTGGGTCTGAAAAAGCAATATAGTGCCTACATGAAAGCATCTGTGACACTTTGATAGATACAGCAAGCTGCAGCCAAAGCATAATTGGACAATGCTAAGAGGAGTGTCTAAAATTGCCTCTCAGTAGCCAGACTTTAAAAGTCTATCAAATTCAACAAACAGGATGAAAGAAAAAAAAAAAATCTAAGATTTGTTTCATCACTCATCCCACCCTCATCTTTTAAAACTAAAACTAGAGCTTTGAATCTGTGACAATGGGGACACACACTGGAAGGCAAAGGGATCTTCTCCTCCTGTTGAAATGTGCGATGTTCTAAGCATCTGCGCTTTGTCAGTCATGAGTATTTTGGTGTCAAAATATTATAGAGTCCAGAGGAAGCAATAATCTGAAATAGCATCAGTGTGTCATCCTCATATTTCTTGGAACATGTGAGCTTCAGTATCCTCCAAAAGGGAAAGTTCAAGCAATCTGCCTCCCGTAGTTGGCACCTGGTGTAACATATAATGAAAACACAAGCGTATTTACACGTAAAATTGCATAAATTTGGTGGGGTTTTTTCCCAAGTAAATCAAATATCCCAAAGCTAGGGCCAAACTTTTGCATATTTTATAGGCACTTTCATTCTCATTTACTTACAAGAACACAAATGTTTTATAGGTACATGAAACACATACATCACAAGATTTTTTAGAGTTTGGTTTATTTCTCGTGTCTTATCCATCAGGCTTTTATCACAGAATTTCTTGCAGCACGCAAAATATAAAGAAATTAAAATTGAAAAGGAAAAAAAAAGATGGGAAAGGGGGAGAGGGAAAGGGGAGGAAGCACTTCTTTATCCACAAATTTCATACAACATCCTACTCAGTTACTGAACTTACTCAGTTCCACTGAAACTGGATTCAGTTTCTTTTTTCTGTGAAGGAGGTTGACTTTTGACATAAATTATATTTTCTTTCACAAACAAAATGATCAATTCATAATACCAGAGCTGGTGCACTGGGTAGGGATTACTTTCTAAGGTAGCAAAATCTGACATTTTTCACACGCAAACAGGCACACAAACAGAAAAAGGGATTTATAGGAACCTTTATAGCAACATTGGTACTTTTTTTTTTTTTTTTTTTGTGAGGTGTTTGGCCCATCAACACTCTTTGGCTTAAAATTCAAGCAAAAGCTAAAGGGATAGTGTTAATAGGTGGGTTTCATTACCTTCCACAATCTTAAAATTTACTGGGATTTATGGGAACGTGCAAGCATGCTCTCACTTTTCACTTACAGCACTGGGCAACCAAAGGACTGTCTTTGTTCATTATTTGGGGTAGATGACATATAATCAAGTGATTCTTAACTGTTTGGGAAGGTCAAACTTTACAAGATTTCTGGGGATTTACTTCTCCTCCTGTGGTCTGAAGCCAATCGAAGCCTTTCCTCTCCACTGCGGTAAATGACTTGAGGATTCAACTTTGGATTTAGCAGAACTGATGCCAGCATTATAAACCCAGTAAATAACACCATGCTCTTTTCACACCACAGAAAGAGGGAATAAGACAAAAGCCTGGCAAGAAGGATTTAATGACGTTTGGTTATGCAGGGAGGCAAATTTGGTAAATCACCTTCAGAAAGCCAGAAAGTGTCTCGTGAGAAAATGGTGTATTACTCCACAGACATGTACAGTGATCCTCTTTACTTAAATCTGTAGAGAAGGGCACTGTATGAGCAGTGGCCACAAAGCCAGATTTGAATCACCTCATTTTCCAGTGAGAAGTGGCTCATTGGAAAGTGTTCACTGGTGTAATGTAAGTGGGGTGAAGAGGTGGCACTTGGAAATGAAAGCCTCTGTCAACCAAGCCCATCATTTTCCCCTCACTACAGCTGAGTACAATATTCAAATTCACTAATGTGCCTCATCAAACCTGGGAATATGGAGATAGATTTCACTGTACTTCTTATATATTATTCATGGCATGCCATGAAACATTATGAAGTTAATTTTATTGCACTGTAATTAAAATACGTTTTTCTGTATACATAGATAGACATGCAAAATTTAAAACCTTAAATAAAGATGGCTGTTGTCACTGTCTTTATATAATCATTAAGATGAGCGAATAGATTCTATAATAATAGCCTTTACTTTTGCCATTGCCCCATCTTTAACAAATAGAAAAGCCTCTCTCTATGTGTTTGCTCGTTTGTATTCTTGATTTTGGATAATTTCAGAAAGAAGAACAGCCAGGCTTGGTTTGCAGAGTCCAATAACCTCACCAGATTTTTTTAGATATTCCACGTGTGGAGTGTGTGATGTTTAATGTGAAATTCATTTATTTCAATATATTTGATTTTACATAGGATTTTTGATTTAGCAGAATGATAAATAATATGCTGAAATCTGTGGTGGTACAACTGCTCCCCCCACAGCCCCACTCCCTCAGGATGCACTATGACCTCAGAAATGCTTGTTAGGCCTTGATGAACAGCTCCTGGGCTTAGCTCCTCTTGAGTTTATTGGAAACATTGTCTGCTCCCAGGAACTTCTGTTGTCTAATGAGCTCCTGATTTTTAACAAACAGCCTTGGAAACTTATTTTTCTTGCCTGAATAACAACCCACATGGAACAGCATTTTTGTTATTGAACTTTCAAAGAAAGTTATTTTCTTCAGGATGGAAAATGACTAAGGCCAACTCTCTTGCTTCCCTGTAAACAGCAGTCCCAAGGGAGATCCTTTGAGCTCTCCTGGACCACGGCAGGCTGCAACCTCTGAGTGGGACACCTCCTGAAGTTGTGAACTCCCAAGTTTGTTGTACTCAGAGTACTTCAGTGAACCTGAGCTGAATTTTTCACAGGTATACCCTGTGCATACTCCTTAGGTCTGTGTGCCTGCCACTGTAAACATGCTCTAGCAAATGTGTTATGAATGCTGCTCTCTTATATTCCTAAGTACATTAGATTCCTAAGTAAGTTAAGTCTATCAGTGAGTTACTGTTGTGCTTATAGTACATTCTAAATATTCTTTTGTTAAATTGTTTAAATTTGGCTATCAATTAAGTTCTGTTAAGTTCAAGTGCTGTTAAAATCGTTAGCCTTAAACTGTTGGTCAAGGCTGCAGCAAAGTTTGGCAAGAATTTGCACTCTGAACCTTATGACTCAATGGGAGGAACTCCCTTACTCCTTTTTATGCTTATGCTTTCCCAACCTTACCCTTTTTCCACCCCCAGACTCCACATAGATCATTTTACGTTGATTTTAGTTTCAGACTGATTGGTTTTAGATTTTAGTCCAATTTTATTCTGTGTACTGTAACCACCTAGGAAATAGTAAAGCGAATCTTGCCAGTGAACTTAGCCACACTTTCACTTTTATGTTAAACCTCCTTTTGCCAACACCTTTGCTGATGACTATTTGAGAGATCTAAGCCACTCATTCGTGACAAAATCACAATACAAATGTGAGGTCACATTCAGCAAAATGCAGCAATTGCAACATAGATTTCAGTCATAATACCCATGTGAGCTCCACTGACGTCTCTATCATATGATCACTGGCACGATGCTGGATGTCCCCAGTCACTGGGAAGACATACATGGATTGAGGCAGCTAAAGTCCATCACCCTTGCCGAAACTCTTTTGCTGGTTGTTCAGTTTTTATACTCTATGTTGGGCTGAGCCATGTATAACCCCCCTCAGTGCTGTGTCCTAACTCAAAGAGCCATTCCCTTTCAGTGAGCTCAGGGAGAAATATTTACAACAAACTGTCAGTACAGTCTGTGGATCCACCCAAATGTTGATAGCTGCTTGTCTAAAACTAAGGCCACCCTCCAGTCCCCTTTGTGTTGAGATACTTTGGCTTTGTTTGCAACAGCTTGTCACATCCTACATTTCTCCCTGAGGTTCATGAGTGCATCACCCTTGCCCATCTCCTCTCAGCCTTTCCCCTTTGTGGGGTTTTATTGGTCAGTCATACAGGAATACCATATACCTCTGCTCCAGACCAAAAATGTGGTAAGTGTAGGAAATCGATTTGGGCAGTATCAGTTTAACAAACAAGTTTCTCTTTTGGCAGCCAGGTTTATCTATGCACATCACCATGAGGATAATGAAAAAAATATGACATAATTACACTGAGATTACAATTAGACTGAGATGATTTTTATTTTTTGTTTGATATGGTATTTAGCTGAAGGAGCTGCATTTTAAGTATTTGTCAGTTTAAGCATGTTTCAGGCTGAAACTGCAGGCTGTAGACTGATCAGAACATACAGTGTAGACATACTTTTAGATACAGTATTCTCATTTAAACACCAACTTGAGTCGTGAGCAGCAGAATTAACAGAAGCCCAGTTTTTCTTGTGCCTCTGTGTCTTGTTGGTGGATTCCAAGGTCTATAAGAAAGTGCAGCTTGCACTGACTTTACCTGTGCTTGTACATTAATACTCCCTCTTTCATATCTGGATTTTTTGGGTGTTTGCCATTTGGATTATTGACTGTTTGTTTAGGGGTGAGACCCCAACTGCGGTAGGAGACATTAACTGTTACCTATCATACTTGATGTTCTCACAGCCATCACATAATCCATCTTGTGCAGAGCTGGCAGACAAAACAATTTATAGGAGGAAGCTGAAGATAAGTGGAGTGGACATAATGGACATAAGCACAAGTGTTATATTGAATGGGATGTCAGAGAGCCTGAGAAATGAGTGATGGGCACTACGTATGTGTAGGGAGGAAGTGTCGTTCTCCACAGGTGCTGTAGGAGAGTCTTGTTTCTGCTGGTTTTATTAAAACTTTCTGTTATGTCATTGAAATGGGGAGGAATTTTCTATATATGCTGTTCAGGAGTGGGGAAATCAACAGCTGGAGGTATTTGGGTGAATTTCTGGGCACAGATATTGAAGAATCTGTCTTCTTATACGAGCACAGATTTCTGGCAGCAGCAGTAGCACTTCACTAGTAGAATCAGTAAAAACATACCAAGGGAAGAATACACGGATGAATTTTTCTTTTCCTCATCATGTCTGTGTTATTACTTGAGCCATAGGTACAAAAAATATGTAATTTAAGGGTATGAAATTTTGCTGATAAATTCTGCAGGGAATGCTAAGACTGGTAGCACTATTAAAACACTATCTCCAATTCTACTCTTTTAATTGCAAGAAAGGTATGAATATACAAAAGAATCAAGGTCAGCTTGGCCTGTCTTACCTGAACTCCATGGAACCCTGAGGCAGATAACTGCAATAGATATGTCCAAACAGCTTATTTTCCTGAGTAGTTGCCAAAACATCTCTATTGCTGTTTCAAAAGTCTCTGAAGATCAATAAAACTACTTACTAAATTGATGCCTTCACATATTTTCCCTGGAATTGGCAGAGCAAAGGGTCTAAACTTGTGGCACCACATTCAGCTCTGACACCATTCAGTATCTTTATCCAAATATTTCTAATGGTTGAAGGTACTGAAAAAACTCGAAGAAAGAAATCTGATGTGACATTGCAGAAGTCACAGAAGATTCATCATTTGGCTCCCAGGGGTGTACAGATAAGAAATCTCTTGTTAATTTGCACTAATTTGTCACCCTCTTATACACAGAGACTAGAACTGCATGCCCAAAATAGTGTTGGTTGATAGACTCAGACCCCCAGATAACACCCAGGTTGTTGATTAATGTGGCTGTTTAGCCATAATCTCTAAGTTTGAAAAGCTGTGGCTGCTGTCATGGAACCACAGAGAACTTTGGGTCAGAAGAGACCTCCAAAGTTCAACTCAGTCACCTCAAGGCAGGTACACCTTCAAAGGTACATTTGAGTTTGGAACTGGATCAGGCTGGATCCAGTTTGGAACTGGATCAGACTTGTCTTGCCCTGTCAAGTTCTGAATTTCTCCAAGGACACAGATGTCCCAACATTTCTTTGTGCTTCGTGGTTTGAAGATGTCCCTGCTCAATGCAGGTGGATTGTGCTACGTTATATTTTAAAGTCTCTTCCAACCAAGACCATTCCAGGGTCCCATGATTCTGTGATTAATTCCGAAGTTTATCCACTCTCACTGTGGTGTTTTTTCCTCTAATGTCTGAGCAGAGTTTCCATTGTTGGAACTTGTGTCTGCTGACTTCTACCCGTACCACTGTGTACATCTGAGTTTGGCTCTTACTTATCCAAAACCATCCACTGGGTATTTGAAATTCAAAAGTAAGATCCACACTTTCACTTTTTCTTCTTAATTCTAAATTAACTAATCTATTAGCTTTTCCTTATCTGACACACGATCCAGTATCTTGATGGCCCTCCAATAGACAAGCTCCAGTATGTCTCTTGTTGTGAGGAACTCAACATTGGACAATTCTCCAGTTGCATTAATTGTGTTTAAATACTGTAGCTGCTATCAGCTGTGGTGTGATAGCCCAACTTCTGTGCATGTTACGTAACTTGGCTTTTACACGAAAGTAAAAGTGTGAAAGGAAGAACCACAAACACTTCATGGAGCCAGTTTTCAGGGATAAAAGGCTACCACAAAAGTAGGAAAAACCTCTTACTTACCATTGGTCAGTTGAATAATATTTCTACACAGAAAAAGTGATAGATGGAAATGTAAAATGAAGGTCTGCACCACCACGAAGGAAGAAAGGTTAGTTTGTATTACTCTGCTGGCCCTCAGGAATTCCCTAGGAGCTTTACATTCCCAGTGTTTCCTAACTGGAGTCATCCAGTATTCCTTTGTTT
>JAWWES010000081.1:4145794-4200618 GCA_035583135.1 Lophotriccus pileatus | reverse complement strand
GTTATTTTTCCAGTAAGAAGAGAATGTTCTTGAGATCAGTTCAATTAAGAGAGCAGAATTTTAAAGATCACTGAAGCATCACTATAATGGCACTGTAACTCCCATGGTCAGAAACACCCATATTTATAATATTGTACCAGCTAATACCATGAAATGCAAAAAAGCTCTCTCCCTGCATGTATTTATTCTGCTACATCTTCTCCATCCATCTGTCCCTGTAAGGGCTCAGGGAGTAAAGACAGACCCCAAGAGAGCCCTCTTTGCACACTCTGATGTCTTCAATCTGAAAAGAGAGAGCACAGAAAACAAGATGTTTATCTGCAGAAGTTTAGGACTTGCTGCTAACAGCAAAACAATTAGACAGGTAATTTTTCTTGTGCTACCATGGAAAATCTACTTTCTCCTATTAGGAAGGCAGTTTCTTAAAGAGTGGGGAGGAGGCAGAAAGCTGGCCTCATAGTGACAACATTGTTTTCTTCCCACTTTCATTCATTATTCCTCAGAATATTGAGGGGGAAAAGGTTAACAACAAAAAGATAATGTTCATTATAGAAACTACTAAAATTACTTTTACTGGAAATTACTTTAATTTAGTCACCATGTTCTTGACATGGATCTGTCTCTTCTGTTAACTGCGAAGTACAATCCTCTTCTTTTTCGTCCTTACTGCTGAAGCACAAGACAGATACTTTTGATTGGAAGCATTAGCACACCACCATTAGATTACTGACTAAGAGCATATGGATGTCAAAAGTGGAAAAAATCCACACATTTTTGCATATTTAAACATATTTTGTAACAGTGCCCTAACTCTAAACATTAGGTGATGCTTTAAATTATGGATCAGATAAATGCAGGAATTAAAGATACCAAGGCATTTGCCAGTTCATGCCCACTGCATGACCCTCTTATCCTCAAATTCTATCCAGCTGCCTCATCCACCAGCTTCCCCCTACTGAGAAATGCTCTGTGGTATAATCCTGGTCTCCTGTTCAGAGGGATAACAGGCACGTCACAAATTCTGCTCTCTTACAGGGAGAAGGGTTTATATTTTTCCCATTTATAGGAATGAGACAGCTATTTCAGTTCCTCACAAATCCAGCACAATTTACCTCCTTTTTCAGTCTCATTGACACTTTCCCTCAACAGCTCACTGACCATGGAACCCCTGATACAAGGGAGACATCTGAAATTCACATCATTGCAAAGCTCCTTCTCACTTCAAGATACTTGTATTAATAAGATGCTATGAGTGAAATAGGCTAAAATTACATGTTGGACACAAGATCCCTGGTGGATACAAGAGGGAATGGAACATAAATTTCCAGCAATAAGTCCCTATCATCAACTGATGCATCTGTAAATCTAATCCTGAAATTTGCATTCTGAACTATTCAATAGCCTATCCACGTATTATTCACTTAAGCACAGGAAGTTTGAGTAAAAAAGTGTTTTACAAAGAGAAAACACACACTTCTATCAGAAGTTCAATGGAAAAATAAAACTCATTTTACTTACAGGCTAAAAACTTCCTGTAACTTTAACCATAACAGTTGAAAGCAAAGTTATCCAAGTCTGAGAAAAATATTTCATATTTTCAAGAAATGGATACTGCAAAACAAAATCATACCATTCCTACTAGGTCATGTCATCTACTGATGAAAAACCCTATTGAATTTAACATAAATATCTTTTTGAGTGTTTTAATTTTGGTCGAGTCTCACAGAGACAGATCTCAGCTGTTAATTACAGAGTTTATTGAACCTTCTGGTTATGGTTCAGTGCCCATTAGCCAGCACCGACCACAAGTGAGTGTGGTCCGAGACAAACACAGTGATGCCAATGATCCTCCATTAGAACCACCAAATTCAAATCACTGTTCACAGAGAAAATCCCACAAAACACAGAAAACTCAGCTGTGCACATAACAAAGAGGTATGATCACACACATCAAAATATTCTCCTGAAAGCAAAACCTCAAACTCTGGAGAACAGGGAGTGGAAATCATGTCTGAGGGAGCACAGGTCTGGTAGATTTTTTAGTTTCCCTAAGATATTTATCCCACAGGAACAGAGGGTGTCTCTTTTGGGCATAATAAATATAAACACCAACAATAATCAAAGCAAAAAGCTTTCATTAATGGAAATCAGCTGTTAGTTTTGCCCCCCTACCATATGCAATGAAAAAACCTTTCCAAGTATCTTTAGAGCTAAAAATCAGAAAGTTTCATTAATCAGGAGGAACTGTTTAAATGTTGTAAACCTGAACAACCGATTGAACGACAGACAGATTTTCTCAAAAGAAAATCATAAAGACTTACAGATGTGGCTCTTCATGTTAAAGTTAAAACCTGTCAAATGTGGACCAAAAGAATGGAACAAGTATTTAACAGGATGACAAGTATCAAAACAACTTGTGAACACTTGTGGCCTTCTCAAAAATTCAAAAACATCACTTTAGACCCTTGTTTTTGCATCCCCACCTGGCTCTATATACATATGTATGTAGACATACGTACACAGATTTGCATAGGGCAATAATTCTTTATAACACAGATCTGGAGCGCTGTAACAGTTGTTGACTCTGATGTTTACAGCTCATAAATAATATTTGTTACAAATTTATGTCATGAAGGAACTTCACTGCTCAGCAATAAAATTTCATACTCTTTGGTAATTCAAGCATTTGCATTGGATACACTTGCAATGAAAATTATTTGCAGAGATTTCTGTTTACTGCAGCTGCAACTTCACAGAATTTCCAATTCTCTTTCCTGTCCATAAACTCAACTGGCATACAGGGAATGCCATGCCCACAATTTGGGAAACACTGTAACCTCTAGCATATGCCATTAAGAGTGATCTCTAAGTAATGCACATGCATTTATTCCAATACAACCTCAAATGCATCCTTCACAGGCTGAATTAATTCAATTGCTGGCCAGAAGCTTCAGGATTCCCCTTAATTTCAAGGCTGACTAATTTCAAGACCTAGATCAGATTCCAGAAATGTCTTATAAAATATCATAACCCTGGAACAGGAGTAATAAGGGAAACCAGGAAAACAAACAAACAAACAAACAAAAAACAAGAAAAGAAGTGGGGAAATTCATCTTCTTTGTTACACTTGGAACACAGAATAACTAAATATTACATATACAATAAAACCAGAAAGAACACACAGAGAAACTAATATCATGCAAAATATCTAAAGGCATGAGACTGTTACAGTAAAAATGAGGGGCTCTGACAAATAGATATCTGTGACATAAATAAAAGGTGCACCCCAGACTGTCTTAAGAAAGAATGTAAGAGTGTAAAGTGCGTGAGGTATTTGTCCAGACACTAATTTGTATGATTCACATTTCCTTTTTTTCATGCTACACAATCAAATAAGAAATGGCACAGACATGAAATTTGGTATTTAGTAAATAGGTAATTGACTTTACAGAACAACAGGAAATAGTTTTTATGGTAAGTACACATTAAATGCATTGCTACACAAAGTAGCTTCAATGTGTTCAGAATTAAACTCTTAAAAATTCTGTAAAACAAAACAGTTTTTCAAATTAAAAACCAACAAAGAATCCATAGATTCACAGAATGGTTGGGTGGTAAGGGACTTCAAAGATCATCTGGTACCAGCCCCCTGCCATGGGCAGGGGAACCTTCCACTACACCAGGTTGCTTGGAACCTCACCCAAACATGGCCTTGAATATTTCCAGGGATGGGGCATCCACAGCTTCCCTGGGCAACCCATGCCAGTGCCTCACCACCCTCACATGGAAGAATCTCTTCCTAATATCTAATCTAAACCTGCCCTTTGAAACCATTCCCCCTTGTCATCACTCATTCTATCACTACCTGGCCTTGTAATCAGTCCCTCTCCATCTTTCCTGTCAGCTCCCTTCAGGCACTGGAAGGCCACAAGCAGGTCCCTGCTTTGAGTTCACATCGATGGCTCATGTCCAGCCTCTCATCCACCAGCACCCCCAAGTCCTTCTCCAGAGGGATGCTCTCGATCCATTCATCCCCCAGCCTGGATTGATACCGGGCATTGCCCTGACCCAGGTGCAGCACCTTGCACTTGGCTTTGTTAAACCTCATGAGGTTCACACGGGCCCCCTTCTAGAGCTTATCCAGGTCCCTCTGGATGTCATTCCATCCTTTTGGAGTGTCAGCTGTGTCACCACCATGGTGTCATCTGCAAATACACAGAAGGTGCACTTAATTCCTTTGTCTGTGTCATCAATGAAGATATTAAATAACAGTGGTCCCAGTATGGACCACTGAGGGACAACATCTACTACGTCAAAGGCTGTACAGAAGTCCAGACAGACGATATCTGTAGCCCTTGCCTTGTCCATTCATGTACTCGCCCAATCATAAAAGGCCACTGGGTTGGTCAGGCAAGATTTGCCTTTGGTGAAGTTGTGCTGGCTGTCCCAAATCATTTTCCTATTCTCCATGTGCCTCATGGGTTCTAGGAGGATCTGTTCCATGATCTTCCCAGGCTCAGAGGTGAAGCTGACAGGTCATTAGTTCCCAGAGGCCTCCTTTCTACCCTTTTAAAAGATGAATGCAATATCCCTTATGCCAATCACCTGGGACTTCACCTTACTGCCAGGACTTCTCAACTATCATGGACAGTGGCCTGGCAATCACATCAGCCAATTCCCTCTGGACTCTGGGATGCATCTCATCAGGTCCCAAAGACTCCTGTACATTCAGGTTCCTCGGGTGTCATGAACCTGATCCTTACTTACAGTGGGGACACTTTGTTACAGCAGTGGGAAGTGTATGGTTTAAGGTACTTTCTAGGGCTAAATGCATTCATTGTTTACGAACCTTTTTTCAAAGGTAAAATGAAGATTTGTTTTATTTAGTTTAGCCACTTGTTTCAGGCTATTGGTAACTGTCAAAGTGTTTCAGATGCTGTCATGCATAAAGTATGTAGTTCTGTTGGATTCTGGACTGGGGAAGAATGAGGCAAGGTGAAATTTTCTCTGGAAGTAAATACTGAGCAAAGTGCCTTACTACATTAGTCTGTTAGGAGGTTGATGACTTCTTACCATAACACAATCACTTCCATGCATACTTCAAAGTAATTTCTTGTCTCCTTTTAAAGGTCTTGAAATTCTGCCAGTTTTGTGTTATTCTTTGGTAAAATGAAACAATGATTTCATTGAAAAACCCTAATCATCATTATCCATAATCACTAATGGATTATTCATTTAGTAAAAAGATAATATTGTGTCTTCAAGGGCAGTCATCATCTCTTGTACATTTGATTTGAAATTTAATTTGTTTATAGAGAGAGAACCTCTGCTTTTTACATTTTGATGCAATTTAAAAATTTGGGTTCACTTTTTTTTTATGCATCAAAGAACTTTTAGTGGATTGTCGCTGCTATTTATGTTATAATGCAGTGTTTGTTCAATCTGTCAGATCAAAATTCATTACTCTAAGGTGAAAAAAGTATCAAAGTATCAAAAAAAGTACAGTGATCCCTTTGTATCGCAGAAACACTGTGGTTGGAAGAGATCTCTGGAGATTGCCTAGTCCAACAAAGATCATATATACTGAGGGCTGCTAAAATGAATATCATAATAATAATCATTTTCTGTTTTCTGTGTGTATGTTTATAAAGACTGAACTAAATGCAATATTACAGAAAAAATATGGCAAGCAAGATTTTCTTTGTTATGCAGTAAATCTTTCTGTCTTTCATCATGCCTGTGTCATTCCCTAGTAGGAAAGTGGGAAGATGATCTAGACTATAACATTAGCTGTTTGCTTTTGGTTTTGGAAGGGAAGGAGTATGGTGTATATATGAGTCTAGGGATTACTTTTCAATTTCCATGAAAATCCGATCTTCTTTAGCTAAATTGTGAATTTCAGAGGACACTGCAGTGAGCAAACAGCTGTTGAGCCAAAAAGGACGTGCTGGAGAACCCAACAGGTCTCAGGAGTGAAGCCCAGGTGTTGAAATAAGGAGAGAAGGAAGGGTGGAAATGCACAGAATGTAAGCACTGAGTGAATAATCACTGTAATAAGGAGGAGTATAAAGATTAGATTTCCTTAACCACTGTAGCTTCAAGAATGTTCTGGAACTTCCCAGATTCTTCTGCGTGCTGCTGCATTCTCTCTTGTGAGGCTTGACAGTCACATTACTCAACTAAAATGTTAAAAGGTTTTAGAAATACACTGTAAGAGTGATTTGGAGCCCTTAGAAGTATGAATTTATGATGTAAAGTTCAGGTCAATCTTGTGTGCAAGAGAGAATTTGAAAGGAAACATGATAGCAGCTTTCAAACAGTTAAGAAGAAATGTGGAATAAACTCATCTTCACGTCTATGAAGAGTGAAACAAGAAGTTACAGACTCAGATTGCAGCTCAGGAAATTCAGAGGAAGCACAAGAAAGACCTTTTTTTTGGCAGTGAGAATAGTGAAGCAGTAGAATACATTGCATATGAAGGTTTTGGAATCACCATCTGTTGCAACTAGAGACTAAACAGATATCTCCAGGAATTACATCAGTGGAGTTGATGACATTTTGGGCTAAAATGGGAACTAATTGGCTTTAGGACATCACTTCCAACCCCCTTTTAAAAAAGTGTAATTACACAACTAGTCTACAAGTACTACATCTATATACAACAAGTAGAAAATGTTTTGCATAAACAAAGGCCTCTCTAATCCTCCAGGAAAAGCTCTTTTGGGTTCTGCAGTTGGGATAAGAGCTACATAAATTCAAGATATGAAGAAGACATGCATTTTAAGAGCTGCTAACCACTGAAAAAATCCCCAAAGGACATGGTAGATTCTACACAGCTGAAAACCAAAAGTGTTGTAGCCTATGTATAATTTATGGCCATGACTCAGATGTAACTGAGTTTAAACACACTGTTTTAGACCCCATCATGTTAAAAATCTGCTGTAAGAGCCACAAAAATATATTAACAGAACAATGTAAAATGAGCACAGTTTTTGCTGTGGGTCTCTGGAAGTGGTGTGTCTGTGTCTGCAACTCTTGGAGATTAAAGGAGACAAGTTGTTATCGCAGCATTAACTTTGTCTTAAATTTGTTTAATCTAACCTCTAAATACTGGATTCTAGTTCAGTTATTAGGAAGAAATTCTTCACTATGAGGGTGGTGAGGCCGTGGCACAGGTTGCCCCGGGGAAGCTGTGGATGCTGCATCCCTGGAAGCGTTCAAGACCAGGTTAGACAGGGCTTCGAGCAACCTGGTCTAGAGAAAGGTGTCCCTGCCCACGGCAGGGGGTTGGAACCAGATGATCTTTAAGGTCCCTTCCAACCCAAACTGTTCTGTGATTTTATGAAATACTGCAGTTAATGATGGACTTTGGCAAAGCACATCTCATTTCAGATTCCGACCCTCCACCTGCGACTACGATGAGGACGCTGTGCATTTCACAATGCTAGAAAAAGGGACCTGTATCAAAATAAGAAACGTTTAAATTAGCAGAAGTAATTAAGTAATCATTATGTCTCCTTAAGGTTGCAGCCAGCATTGAAGAAGAATGGGAATTCTTCCTGTCCTAAAAGAAAAAAGTGTCCCGGAGGCACCGCAATACCGGGATGATGCGCTGAGCAGAGGGAACAAGCTCTGGGTCCGACTCCCACGCCCAGAAATCCATTTAATATAAAGTCCTCTCATCAAGGACGCGTCAGATATTAAACTGATAGGAACAGATACTGAGAAGAGCACTTGATCTTAGCCAAAAAGCCGCAAAACGACGCTCTAACCAGCACCCCTATCTGTGATTCGGCAACACAACCAGGCTGTCCCGCGCACACACGGGAACCCTCTGGTCGTTATCGGCATACGCAAAACTCCCGATTAAAAAAACTATCCGATTATTATTGGCGTATAAGGCCGAGTCCGTTTATTCAAGTGGGCCCTTTCTTATTTCAACGCAGGCCTTTCGGCGTCCCTTGGGGCGGCACTGAGCGGCACGGATACACCGAGAGCAGAAAAGGAACGCCCCGACCCGCCCTGAGAGGCTGAAGGGGCCGCTCTGAGGGAACACGGCGGGAGCGGCGGCCACGCCCCCTCCTTTGGACACGCCCCTCTCTGGCCCCGCCCCCGCCTTCTGTCCTCTATAAAAGCCGCGGGAGGGCGGGGCTCAGGGGGTGGCACTTCCGGTCGGACATGACGCCACAGTGTCAACATGCAAGATGGCGGCGCATCACCGGCAGAACACGGCGGGGCGCCGGAAAGTGCAGGTGAGGGCGCGGCGGGGCTGCGGCGGCTCCCGGGGGAGCCCGGCGCCTCGGGGAGGGGGGCTGCGGCAGCGCCCGCGTGGGGTCAGGGCATGGGGGTTTCCATGGCAGCCCGGCCCCCTGTTTCCCAGCAACGCTGCGGTGAGGGGAGGCACCGCCACACGCCCCCGGTGTCGCTCCCTCGCCTCCGCCGGCCGCCGAAAGAACTGTGAGCTCTGCCCCCCCCCGCCCCCCGCAGTCCTGCCTCGGCTGTAACGTGAATTCCCGGCAGCGGCAGAGCCGCGGGTTCCTGCCGCTCGCTCGGCTGTGCCCGCCGCCCGGGGTTTCCCTCTGGAGCAGGGTGAGAACAGCTCCTCGGGTGTGCGTCTGGAACAGCAAACCCAAGGGCAGGAGCGCCCCAGGCTGGCACGTCCGAAGGGAATTTACTGAAATGATGGGCAGAATGAGCTTGTCGTGGCAGGACAAGGGGGAGCGGGTTCAGTTTGAACGAGAGTAGGTTTAAATTAGGTGTTAGAAGGAATTCTTTACTGTGCAGCTGGTGAGACATTGGAATGGGTTACCGAGAGAAGCTGAGGATGCCCCATCCCTGAAAGTGTTCAGGACCAGGTTGGGGGGGGACTTTGAGCATCCTGGTCTAGTGGAAGCTGTCCCTGCCCATGGCAGAGCATTGGAAACAGATGATCTTTAAAGCCCATTCCAACCCAAACGCTTTTATTATCTGCTTTGCATCTTACTGCTGCTTTGACTTCTGCTTAGTACCTTGTCTCTGTTAAACGCTGGCCCTTTGCACACACGAGCAGGGAAAAGGACTTTTTCTGTTCAGAATTCAAAATCAGGTCCTTCTCAGCTCCTGACAGCATTTGCTGAAGGAAACCTGTGGCATAGGCATCCTGGAGGGTGCAGAGCACACCTGACAGAAAGGATTAGACTCAGAGGTGTGGGCTCATGTGTAGTTAGGGGTACATTGTTGTAGCCTTGGTGGAGGCTCGAGTTACCAAAGTGTGTATAAAAAGTCAAGATTCTTTAACAGTAAAAGTCATGAAAATGGTTTTATTTTATGGTTCTCAGCGCTGTTTGTGATGCTGCCAGCCCTTCAGGCATTTTTACAGCTTTCACTGGGGAAAAGATTTAATGCTTTATCAGTGTACAAAGCTGCCCAGTGGCAAGTGCAAGTTTCAGCTGTATCTATCCACTCTGATCAATGAAATATTGATTAAGCTTGGAATAGCATTAAGATCCTTCCAAACACAGGTGGGTTTGGTTTTTGAACACATCTTCTGAGTTTTACCACAAGAAGAAAAGTGCACCTCTTTAGAGCCCTGAGTGTTTTCTGTGGTTAAGGGAAGCCCTCAGTCGATATTGTATAAAGAATTCTCTTACTCTACCAGAAAATCCCTTGGACGTTCTTTAAAATACAAAAAATGCAAAGTGTAATATCCTTTTATTGACTTCATAAATAAGTTTTTGCAGGTTGCACACCTAAGGAGGGGGATTTTATTATAGCTTGATATTTCTTTGATGTAGTCCTGTTTATGAAAGAGTATTTCCCTGACACCAGCATGCATCAAAGAGCACATTATTTCTTTATTTACTACTACATTTGTTTTTCAGCATTACTTAGCTCAAAAGCTTGTTTTTACAGGTGGTTTTGTGCTGGTTTATTATGTCCTCTTTTCTGTTCTCATTGTGGTTTGTGATTTATTTTTTTTTCCAACTTCATGTACTGCTACAGTGATCTGTGTCTCAACTGGTGCATCAGAAGTCTAGATCTGCAGTTTTTTGGTTGTATGTTTTCCAAAGAAGCTGTGGGTGCCCCATCCCTGGAAGTGTTCAAGGCCAGGTTGGATGGAGCTTGGAGCAACCTGTTTTAGAGGAAGGTGTCCCTGCCCATGGCAGGAGATAAGAACAAGATGATCTTTAAGGTCTCTTCCAACCCAAACCATTCCATGATAAACATTTATAAAGCCTTGAGCAGAAGCTGCTGTTTTTTATTTGCCCTCTTCTTATTTCCCCTGCTTGGTCAGAGACAGGATTTTGTTCATGTGGTTGAATTGTAAGTGGCTGTTTTATCCATCAGCTGCTAATGGAAATATAAAACCACTCATGAATTATTTTGCTTGCCAGTGGCTGGGCATTTAGAATGCTGCTACATGAAACTTCCCAGAGAGAGACGGACAGAGGGAGAAATTTGTCCCAAATGTATGAGTCTATGAGAAGCTTTTTCAAAAAACACCTCTCGGGTATGGAAGTACTTGATTCCTTACATGGATGAAGTTCATGGAAATCAGAGCTATTGTTATCTTGGATGCACCAGTTTTACTGGTAAGCAAAACCGTCCAAAATAGTCAGTTTAGGGTGTTTCTGCATATAATTTTATATTTCTAAGGGTTTAATCAGATTAGGTGCTTTAGGCCTCAGAATAAATTCCATGCATAGAAAAAGGAAAGAAGTTTAATTATTTAAATGGAAGCCAGGCATTTGAAATGTCCAGTGACAGGTGTTTCTTAAGCTTAGCTTGGCACATCTGAAGGCTGCAGGAGTGAGGTTGTCTGATTTGGGAAGGGGATGAGGATACAGAGGTGTGTCAGACACTGCTCTTGGCCATATGCTGTATTTTCAGATCTGTTCCTGGGAATTAAATCAAGATGAAGCCACTTCTGAGCAGGTGGCTTTAAGTAGCTGCCCTGAAGGGGTTGTGTTATATCTGCTCTCCCAAACTTGCTCCCTGGCCAGAATAAATTTACCCCCACACTCAAAACCTGTTGACAACACGTGGGAATTTTGCCATAACTGTTTTGGATCAGCATCCTTGTAAAATTATTGAATTTTCAGTACTTTTTATCTTTAAATCTTGTACAGAATAAGATGATCTCATGCCCTATCCCTGGAATTCTGCAAGGCCAGGCTGGATGGGGCCCTGAGCAACCTGGTCGAGTGGGAGGTGTCCCTGCCCATGGCAGGGGAGTGAAACGAGGTGAACTTTAAGGTCCCTTCCAAGACAAAACATTCTGTGATCTTTTTGCACTGAATTGGTCATCTTTATGCACTACTACTGCAACTTACTAGATTTTATGTGTGTTGGGTTTTATATTTTATATATAATAAATATACATGTTATATTTGTAAATTGTATTTATTTCGTATAAAGTACTTAAGCAAACAAATAGCCAGTAAGTTGATTCCATTGTAAAATGATAAAAAAAGTAATGCCTTGCATTACTTTTATTCTAGAGCCTGGACACCCTGATAAGAATAAAAGTAATGCCTTGCATTACTTTTATTCTAGAGCCTGGATACCCTGATAAGAATTCAAATGATATCTTCTTAATTAAAATCCGTATTTTTAGGGATACATATGCTCTACCAAGATACTAAGGCAATAGATTTTTTTTTTTTTTTTTATTCCTGCTGCTTGACTGCTGCTTCTCTCATTTTGAATGCAATTCATGTCACATCTCATGGAATCCTCCAGTGATTTTGAAAAAAATATTTTTTTTTTTTAATTGTTCACAGTAGCATTTGCATTGTGGAATTTATTTTTTTCTGCTTAAAAACAAGGGATGAGTGTCCTCAGAGCTCCGCTGGTCACTGTTTCCTCCACGTGATGATGTGGTATTTTTGGTGGTATTTTTAATAGTGGATTTTCCCCATCTATGAAGGTAAAATCTGTTATTAGACACATCCTGAAACAAGGGTAACATGACTCCAGATCAGCTGATACAGTCATCCATGCAAGAAACACATCGTAGGTCCTGCAAGAAATTCACTTGTCTTTGTGTTCTGAAATGCATCTGTTGACAGAAGCTTTATCTCTGGAGCTCTTAGGTAGTCATTAAAATGATTAATCCTGATCCTTTTAGGATACTGAATCCCATAAACTCTTTATAGTGAGAGCCCGTCCCCTTATGATGTTTGTGCTGTGCTGCTATGAAAGATCTTTGTTCGTGGGGCAGTTTATAAAAGCTGCAAAGGCTTGGGTCATTATTAAAATATCCCATATCCCACAAATCCTGTCCCTCTGGGATGGTGGCAGTAAACTCTCGATGATCTGTGTCACAGTCAGTGATGGTGCTCCAGCCTGTCCTGCTTGGAACAAGTGCCACTGAGTGCTCAGAGCCCTCACGGCCTGGTGACCTCCACAGCCCTTTCCAGGCAGGACATCCCTTATACACAGGGATAAAATGTGTGTGCTCCAGAGCAGAGGAGAATTCTATCACAGCAGTTTCTCCTCAGCCAAAATCTTACTGCTTAAGACACTCAAAGTGTCAGCTCTTTTAAATCAAGTTGCTGTTGCTTTTATTGATCCATTTTAAGTTCCCAGTGCATTTTGACAGATTTTGTGGATCCCTTAACTTTTCCCCTCTGTGTTAATATAGAATTAACACATTTGAGTACGAGCCTGGATGCCTCTGGTGTTATATCTCTCTTTCCAAAGGGTTCCTTGAGGTGTTCAGCATATGTCTCATGAGGTTATTTTTAGTTCAGCCACATATGCCATGTGTCTTGTTCTGGTTTTGTGGGGTTTTTTTAATATACAAGATGTTTATTTTGGTCTCAATGATTGCTTTGCAGGAGTGAACCTTTTAACATTTTTTTATTCTGGATGAGAAAAATTCATTAAGCATTTCCAGTCTAAGCAGTGCACAATTGCTTGGATATCATTAGGCCTCCAGTATGAGTTGGAGAGTCCATTTTTTGCCATGGTCATCTTTTTTAGTTCATACTTTCTTCAGGACAAGTGCTTGGCCTTGTCCTTGCCTGACTGCTCAAATCACAGTATGAATACTGTGAAATGTTGATGTGGTATCCCATCAAACTGCTGACCACAAGGTAGTTTTCTTTCATCTTAATTTTCTCTACTTGTGCTTTTAGTATTAGAAATTTTTTTTTTTAAAAAGGAAAACCATTTTAAGGAGCACATGTGTGATTTGGATGAGAATCACTTTTATCACTGAAAAATGGCCCTCGCAGTTTCTTCCCATGACAGGCAGACAGTGATCATTACTGATTCTTTATACAATAGGGATTTCTTTTCCTTTTTGCCCTTATTTCTTACTTTTTTAAGACAGTTTTATTGGGAAAACAAAGCTACTCCTTTGTGGATAGTAAATAAAACTTTCTAGAATTTTAAGTCTGAGCAGAGACAAAAGTAACTGGTTGAATTCTGTGAACAGTAGCAGTCACTGCTGGGGAATTTTATGTCAAACTCTTTTGTTGTTTTGCTGTATTTTTTTTTTCCATCAAAGCTATCATGTATTTACAGAAAAAAAAAAAAAAAGAAATAGTCAGAAATCAGATTTTAGTCTTGTTTAATTCAGTTGTTACAGCAGAGCTACTTTTTCAGGTTTGTCCCAGGAAGAAGGATGGTGTTGGGTTTGATGCTGAACTGGTGCTGAGATGCAAAATAGATGGACTCACCCTAAAACAGTGTAACTCTTGTCTTTGTCCCAGTTCTTTCAAAATAAAAATAATACTTGCCAAGAGATGTTTTACTAAATTCATGTGTGGAAGTTATTAAAAAGAATATAGGGCTCTGTTTTGCTTGAACTCCTTTAAATTAAAAAAGTAACATTATGAGCAAAAAGCTCCTTAAAATGCTTGGATGACTAACATAGTGTGACAGTCTTATTTAGGAGTGGAATCAAGAGCTCTGTATTACAACAGAGAACATAACAAATATGGAAGGTGACTGAAAGAAGGGGAACAAATTCAAAAATTGAAAATTTCTAGAAATATATCCTGCTAGCAGTTGTGAGAAGCAAGAGCTGAAGGGCCCTGCTGACTTTGAGTCTGACACTGGATTGTTCTCCCTACTAACATCAAATTTGATCTACTTTGAATTTTGAATTCCTTTAATTTGTGTCTTATCTGCTCACACACAGTATTTTTAACTGAGTATTTTCACTGGCTTGCCTCAAAGAGTTTGAAAGCAGCATGGACTTGGTGGTCATTCCTTTGCCTTGTGTTTTGTATCATGTTAAACCTTGACTTTTTAAAATTCTTTTACTCCAGCAGTCTGTGTGCCTTCCAGCAGTATAGACATGATATCATCAGGCCCAACTGAGGAGCTGCAAATACACCTTGCTCTCTAAAAGAACCCAAAAACTTAGAAGTATTTGGAGTGTTTTAACATAACACTGCTATGTGTGGTTTATGATGTCTTCTCTCAGCAGTGTCTCCAAAGCTGTGTGTAGGTGGAGCATGGATAGCAAGAATGTTATGGATGAGTCTGGAATGGGTGAGAGCAGCTGAAAGTATTGGAAATTAGGACACAATCTAAAATTGTGAGGAGACAAAGCTGTGTCTCTGCAAGGGCTTTGAGTGGCTGGCAGAATATGAGCAAGAAGTGTTTTAATAGCATTGGTACATAACATTAATAACTCTAATGAAGGACTTGTGGAATGGTAATGGAGAGTATTAAGGCAGAAGGATTCAGGAGGCACTTAATTTTGATCCTCCTGTGTCAGTCTGTAGAGCTGCTGCAGCCCTTTCTCAAACAGAATAGCACTGGACATGTGCTTTCTGGAAGCATCAGTTCTCTTACTGTGCTGCACAGGGACAGGATTATTCAGCTGAGGTGTTGCACTGAACATTTTAATTTGTTGGTTTTATTTTGTGTAGCTGAGATCTGATCTGGAAAACGTTTTCTTTATACTACTATAACAGTTATTGAAGTGAAAAATTGCTTTCAGATCTCTAGCCCAAGACTACTTGTAAGCATGTTCAAAACACTTGTACTTGTGTATCCAAATGATTCCTGCTCTGAGCAGATTTGATTATACCAAGCATGAAATTTTACCTTGTTCTGATTATGTTTTACAGAATATGGGAAGAGGCATAACTGGCAGCTTCCCCTCCTTTCCCCTAAGTGTGAGGGCTTTCCTCAGAGTAATGCATATAAACCCTGTGTAAACCTGGGGATCAGGAGAGCTGCAGCACAGTGTGAGTGGAGTAGCTTTGAAGAAACTGCAGTGCCTTAGAACTGTGTTTACTGAGCAGTAATAATGGAGAGTGCTGTGGCTTTGCAGGGTCTCCTGAAATTTCCTTTCAGTGTTTCTGAACAAATCCATGAAATAACCTTTACACACAGAACTGTCAAAAACAGAAGGAAAAAACCTAAAGGAATCATTTATCTGAAAGAGTAGTAAAAATCTGAGCTTTTTATTATATTGGCAGATAGGTAGGTTTTAAAAAATTGGTTTAAAAATAATAACAGCTGAAATAGCTTGAATTTGTATCTGCAGTCTTTCAGTGCTTTAATCCTTAGTGACCATATCCTCTCCCTTTTGAGACTGGGAAAGACTGTCATCCCAGCTATAGAAACTGTGGAACCTTCTTGGGAGGTGAGACACAAACTCAGTGTATTTTCTAAGAGCACCCAGAATATGCACAGAAAGCAAGGAACCGAACTAAGGATTCTCTGTGTCTAACTAACCTTGAGTTGTAATGATTAAGTCATCCTTTAGGCTCCAGTTTTAGCACTGCTGGTATCTTCTCTGTGACTCTTCCCCATTTTTTGGGGGGAAGTAACTGATGTGGTGTTGGTAACTCTCCAACCTACAGACTTAATGCTTGTAAAACTCTTAATATTTTCTACCTAAGACCCTCACAAAGATGAAACTAGATGTTTGGGTTTTGTGGCCAAGTCAGCATCTTAATACCATAATTGGACTTGTGCAACTGTGTTTTAGGTCTCCTATGTGATTAGAGATGAGGTGGAGAAGTACAACCGGAACGGGGTAAATGCACTTCAGCTGGATCCAGCCTTGAACAGACTCTTCACAGCAGGCCGGGACTCCATCATAAGGATATGGAGTGTCAATCAGCACAAGGTCAGTCACGAGAGGCTTCCTGTCTACGGTTTTTTTTCCAAGTTAGGCAAGCTGTCCACAGGTCTACATCTGATACTGGTTTTTAACAGCTGCCAGTTGTTATGATAGTAAAATAATTTTAACGTTGCTCATACTGTGGTAGCTTACACAGCTGTTTAGTTCTGTCACAAAATGGTTCTGAAAAAGTGATTTCAAACAACTCTGGATAAGGGAACTTTAGATCCATTTGAAGGTTGAATAAAATATTAAAACAGGATATGGTAGTCACAATCTTTTCCATTTGTGATGAGATTTTATAAACTTTTTTTTTCCTTAATTTGCAGCAAGACCCTTATATAGCATCTATGGAACACCACACAGATTGGGTAAATGACATTGTGCTCTGCTGCAATGGTAAAACATGTAAGTACTTGAAAGTTTGAGACCTACAGCATACAGAGACTATATACAAGTAAATTATCCGCTGCTTAAATTATTTGCCATCTTTTCTTAGCGTGTAAAACCAATTTGTGATGTATATTGTAAATTTGGTAAACACTGTAAGCAGACATTTTAATGAACATTGAAATGTGTATATAAACGATTGTGGTCCATCTTTTTTTGTGAAACAGAGTAGAATGAATATGCCCTAAAGTTATATGTAAGCCATTAAAATTTATTCTTTATTCTTTCCAATTTAGTGATATCTGCTTCTTCAGATACTACTGTTAAAGTGTGGAATGCACATAAGGGATTTTGCATGTCAACACTAAGGACGCATAAGGTGAAAATCGTTTTCTGTAAATACTGTGTGTGATCACTGCCCTTCTTTCAATTGTTAAGATGTAGGCTTCAAATGGATGATGCTGTCAGTTCATGTTCTTGTATCTATTTTATTGTAGGATTATGTGAAAGCCTTGGCATATGCAAAAGACAAGGAGCTGGTAGCATCTGCTGGGCTGGACAGACAAATATTCCTCTGGGATGTAAATACTCTAACAGCACTGACTGCCTCGAATAACACTGTAACAAGTAGGTACCTGGGGAGGGGAGGCAAATGCAACACATTTTGTTGAGTAGCATAATCTGTGAGATCAATTGAAAACCATAAATGCCTCTTTCTACTGGTACCTAAAAAAATGTGCAAGAAATTTTAAGGTGGTTTTAGTACATAATCAGTGCATTTGTTGTGTTGTATAACAGCTGGAAAATCTAGAGCAGCCAGCAGTCATGGCATTTAGAATAGAGGACAAGTCTCTTTGAACTTTTTCTCCTGAAATGTGATGTGCTGGTTTCTCTGAAGCTTGATAGAGCTTTGGCTTGAGAAGCTTTTTGCTTCTCAACTAACCTGTCACAGAAATTTTCTCTTGGATTATATGTCTATACGTTTTTTATGTTAACTCCTAATGTCACCATCATCTTTCAGGAAGTGATCTGTTCTGCTTCCCTCTCCCTGTAAAGGCTTTATAATAAATTATTAGATCTTTCCTTATTCAGCAATTCCACCACCACTTTCTTAGAATAGTCAGGGTAGAGCTGATTAAGTTTCTCTTCTGGGAAATGTCACACCAGCCTTCAGGTGCAGTTGGGTTTGATTGCTCCAGTGAATAGCATAGGTCTGGGTCATGGGCATTCTGGTTTGTATTGGCTGTTTTACAACAGGGTTTTTTTCAGAATGAGGTCTCTGCTGCTTGTTAAGTAGGTTGGAAAAATTTTGTTCAAAGTGACTGATCTCTTTCATTTTATACTTAGTGTTTGATAGATGTTTTAACATAGCAGAGTCTGATGGATCCATTGGGAAAGAACAGAACTGACTTGCGCGCTGCCACACTTAGGTTTTCTAAATAAGAATAGTTGCTTCCTCAGTCACAGGTTAGGAATAACTCAACAAAAATCTGCAAAACCAAAATTTGGAAGTGGCACAACATACTCTTGAGAAATTTCAGGAATATGCAATTCTGTAAGTAGAAGGCAGGCCTGTATGGGGGGTTTTTTGAATTACTTTATTTGGATGATTCTGAAAGGTGTGTTAATTTTATGGATTTGGTAGTTTCTAAAACCAAAGGTGCATCTGCTGGGCAGAACTGTCAATTTGGCATTTGCTCTGTCTACAGGACTTGAATTCAAGTATAACCTTATGCTGACAAGTCTGAGTAGCCCAGTGGAAGAGAGATGGCTTCTAATGAGCTGTGTTGCCCTGCAGAATAATGCTAGAATGGCTCACAACTGAAGATACCTAAAGAGATTTACTTTATATTTCCCAGAAATATAAAATCATTATATTTATTTATTTGCATTTAAAGAATTATTTTATATCCAAACCTTGCTGATAACTGTAAGTTTTTCCATATTCTGCTTGAATGTGGAGTTCTTGAAGGAAGAATTTATTTGTGAGCTGACAGGAAAAGTCAGTTGTGAGATTAAAAAAAAAAACCCACAACATTTCTTGTACACTGCTTACAGTGATGCAGAACCTAAATGATTCAGGTAAATCAGAGATGAGGAGTACTGCAGAGACAACACTTGTTTTTTGCCAAAGATCAAATGGAAGTGGAGACATTACCTTTAAGATGACAGGGGTAAATTTGCATTTCTAGAGTTAGAACACAAATACTTCGTGAGGGGGAGGAAAGGGAAGCAGAGGAGTTGTTTTTCTTTCTTTTTAGTCCTCCCAAGTAGTAGTGTTTTTGTTGGGAAGAACACAGTAAATATCCTTAAAGAAGCTGTTTTCCCAAATCCTTTAAAACACTATCATTTTTTTTTTCAGTGTACAAATGAAGCTTATTCCTGTACATTAATTTCCTACCTGATTGCCTGGAAGCAATGTACACAAGGCAGCATTAAAAGGAAGCTTATTTTTAAAGAGTCTCTCAGTCAGCACAGCCATAACTGAAATTAAGTGGAGAGATTTTGCTTTTGACAAGAAGTCCCTTCCAGAAGTGGATGGAGTTGAGCTTTGCATTTGTTCTGGCATAAATTTTGCTTCTGTACATTTAAGATTCTCTCTTCCATTCCTGATGTCCAGCTTTTGATAACTCTGTGTATCATCCTCTCTGGAATTATAATGGTTGTTGAACAGTGTGGTAACCTCCAGCAGTCTTCAGTTCTGCATTTTGCCTTTACCTGTTCTCTGTGGACAGTGGAAGATTCTCACTTTATTTTGCCTTTGAGTAATATATTTCATTTGACAGTTTACATTTGGGTAGCCATAACTGGTGACTAAAGTAAAAGTTGCATAGTGCTTCACAGAATCGTAGAATATCCTGAGTTGGAAGGGACCCTCAAGGATTATTGAGTTCTACTCCTGGCTCTGCACAGGACAACCCCAAAATATCAAGCTGTGTGTCTGAGAGTGTTTTCCAAATGCTTCTTGAGCTCTGTCAGGCTTGGTGCCATGACCACTTTCCTGGGGAGCCTCTTCACAATAACCAGCCTAACCCTCCCCTGACTCAGGTTCCTCCACTGTGACAAAAGGCAATATTATATTATGATATTAGGTTACAAATGCTGTGTTGGAAACTTAGCTCCACGATACACACAAATCATTATGTGAAGTTTGACATTGTCGCTGGCCGTGCAGTTTGTTGCTATTCTCAGCCTTCTTGGCATACTGATCATATGGATTTTGAGGCTTAATGAAATGCTTGATTGTGCTCTCTAAATAGATGACTTTCACTTGCTGTGTCTGTGCTTTTCTCGGTTGAGGGACTGGTATTTTACTCTCTCCAAAAGTGGATTAGCCTAGATGGCACAGAATTCCTGAACTCTGATGGTAGGTGTGATGCTAAAGAGCTGCCATATGGTTTGCACAAACTCAGAGGCAGCATCCATGCTCAAGTAACACATTGCAGCATTGCAGTGTAACTTCTCTGCATCTCTGCTGAACAAGAAGAGCCTTTAATATAAAATGTAGAATTTTACTGCTACTTGGCTTGGAAAAAGATCTCTGCTCTTAAATCCAACTGCCGTGTGTTACAAGATCACATAGAAGTATCATAGTCCAATAAAGTAGTTGAGCAAGAATAGCTTGATGGTCTTGGCACTGAATTTTGGTGCCAAAAGGGCACCAGGACTGTAATGACCATAAATCTGAGGGGATACTTTCTTTTTATGCACCAGTAAATTAACAATTGGGCTGGGGTTTTCCTAGCAGTATTCAGACTATAGCCTTTTTTTTTTTTTAAAGCAACTTAATCTATGGGCCAGAATGGCACTATTTTCATGGATCAAAGGGTATTAAAATACCAGTTTTGAATGAATAAGTTTGGTTTTTTTATTTTTTTCAAATGACAGCACTAAAATTGAATATGTAATTTTTGTTTTTTAAATAGCGTCTTCCCTGAGTGGGAACAAAGACTCAATCTACAGCCTTGCAATGAATCAAATGGGAACAGTTATTGTATCAGGGTCCACTGAAAAGGTAAGCAAATTTGGTAAGGCTCATTCCACTTCAGTTCAAAGTGTAGTATAGAGAGGCAATTTTATTCTTTTTCAGTGTCATGCCTGTAGCAGGTTTTGTGGTTTTAATAGTGAGTGTAAACACCTGTTTTTTAAGTGGGAGTGCAAGTGTAGGATACAAATCCTGCCTCAGTCTGAGGATTTCACATATCCATAAAGCTTTCATACATAGGAGGGACAATCAGATCATCTTGTGTAACCCTCTCTTTGTCAGAGATCATTACATTTCACCACAAGAGCTCTGATTTTTGGGGGCACATGACTCAGATGATTATAAAAACTGAAGCAGTTGCTGCAGGTAGGAAAGAAACGGTGCCAGCAATTTGTAAGATCCCTGCAGGAGGTGGGAAATGAAGTGAGATAATGAAGTTCAAGTGTCCCCAAGAGACAGCCCTTGTTCTTTGTTGTAAAGGAAAGTGAAACATGCTTTAGTCCCTGTAAGGGCTTGTTTTTTTACCTAATCTAACCTTGAGAGAATTTTATTTCCAAGACAATATAAAAATGAAAACAGGATACACCAATGAGTCATCTGAGAAGTTTCTCAGAATCTTTTTCACCCACATCACACTATCCTGTTTCCTGTTGCTTCCATTCTTTTATTTCTTAAGACAGAAGAAGCCTGAATAAATTAAATTAAAATCAAGAGATCACATCTGATCACTAGACTTGTATAACGTCTGTCTTTTTCTAATATATGGTTACAGTGACGATTTTCTGCGTGTTTGGATTGATTCATCTGGAAAGCCTTAACTTCTGCAGAGCAAACACATTGGTGGGAAGAATGGTATTAATTCCAGTTATCCACTGTCTGTTTCCATAGGTTCTAAGGGTGTGGGATCCAAGAACTTGTGCAAAACTAATGAAACTCAAAGGGCACACAGACAATGTGAAAGCTTTGTTGTTGAACAGAGATGGCACCCAGGTATGTGCTTTAACCTGAGGCAAAGGCCTTTCACAGAATGCAGAAATGTCATTAGTCTTTTTCTGTATAATTGTTTTATGTCATGGATTACAGAAGGTAGCTTAACAAGTATTACAGATATTTAGTGGTTAAGGGAGGGAAGCTGATGGGTGAAAGTTGTGTTTTATTACAGGTTCATCTAGGTATGGAGGGGGTTGTTTACACAAAACTGTGACCCGAGTTGTTATTTGCCAGTCTTCATTTAGCACCATCTTGATGTGAAAATATAAGCATAAGAATTATAAAAGCTTTTTATGGAAAAGACAGTCTTTTAAAAGACTGAAGTACCTGCTTGATTGAAGTATGATGGTTGTTGCTCAGTGTCTTTCAGGCAGCTCTGATGGGACTATCCGCCTGTGGTCACTGGGGCAGCAGAGATGCATTGCCACGTATCGAGTCCATGATGAAGGTGTTTGGGCCCTGCAGGTCAATGAAGCCTTCACTCATGTTTATTCAGGAGGAAGAGACAGGAAGATTTACTGTACAGATTTACGAAATCCTGATATCCGTGTGCTTATCTGTGAAGAAAAAGCACCAGTTCTTAAGGTAATGAAGTTTAATTCAGAGAATCACAGAATGGCTGAGGCTGGAATTGGCCTCTGGAGATCCATCCCCCCAACTCCAGGAGGGCCACCAGAGCTGATTGCCCAGCACCACGTCCAGATGGCTTTTTGAGTATTTTCAGGGATGGAGAATTCACCACCTCTCTGGGCAGCCTGTGCCAGTGCTCCATCACCCTCTCAGTGTAAAAGGGTTGTCTAACGAAACGGTGGCTTGAGTGATGTAAGTTGATAGAAGGAACATGCACTGGGTAACAAGCATTTACTGTGCCACATCTTAGTGGATTGGCTTTGTCTCCTAAATTGCATCTGAAGCTTCATTGTCTGAAGAAGATAGATGCCTGGCAGCTACTGAAAATATGCAAATTCAAGTATTACTGAAACTGAATGTGCTTCAGGCATGAAAAGTTGGTTTTATCGGGCTCTAGTACAGTTTTAAGAAACTGAGTTGGCGTTGCCAAGGCTTTGTACAAAACCAGATTTTTCTTAGCAGCAGCATATGTGCACAGGACTGTGTTAGAATCTCAGGGGAACCAGGACTAAAGTTGATTGTGGGTTTTTTGAACAGTGAAACTTGATGTGTTCTTGGGGAAAACTGCATGTGCAAGTCTGAGTCTTTTGAAGAGGCTGCTTTTTGGATTTTTTTTGTTGTCTGTAACTAGATGACCCTGGAACCTGTAGGTGTTTAAGTAGTGTGCAACTGAAACAGATACCTACAGACATAAGCATTCTGGCTTTCCTTGTGAGTGAACTCTGACTATGTTCAAATCCAATCTTGTCTGTACTAATTTAGTTCTGAAAAAGTCACAGTCTGGGAAATTTTTGTTCAAAATGGGAAATGAAAGCTATGGTCAAGCTGTACAGAAATCAGAAGGGGTCTGTAATAACTTCGCTACAGTGATTCGTTACTGGCTAAGAAATGTAACAGCAGAGCCAAAAGTATAAGGTTAATTAGTACAGAACTTTTTATGTTCTCATTTTAACCATAGGAAGTGTCTGAATGCAAAGTAGTTCAGAAAATACTGTGCTTATCAAACTGTCCATTAGGCAAGGTTGCATCTTGCTAGAAGCAACTTTAAATGCTGGGCTGTTTAGACACATTGCATCTACTATTATCCATGTCCAGAATTTATTTTTTGAATATTTGAAACAATTTCTCTGAATTCTCAGATATTTCAGCTTAGTTTCTTTCCTTTAAACTTTGTATTTCTGTAGTAAACTGAAAGTAAGATATCCTAAGATACTTCCAAGTATGGGAGCAAGTCTACACAGATCAATTATCAAAGGAAGACTAATTTAAGCATGACTGAAAGTTTCTGTGTTTCATTATTTAGATGGAACTTGATAGGTCAGCTGATCCTCCTCCAGCACTTTGGGTTGCAACAACTAAATCCTCTGTGAATAAATGGGTAAGGGTTGTATTTTACAGTCTGTGATTTCAATTAAGTAGTCTTGATAATTGCAGTCTTGGTTTGGGAACTGTTGGGCTGTTGCTTGCACTTTGACTTGCTGTGATCTGTGAGGTTTCTTTCTAAAAAAATCATAAAATGTTAATATTGAAATTGATTAAAAGGCATTAAGCCTTGAGTTACTTCCTTTGCTCTCTATTTATGGTGCTTTTAGAAACAAATTATCTTTTTTGGAACTGGAAAGTTAACATCTAAATAGCAGCATGAACTGGCAGTTGTTACTCTCATATAAAAGCAGAGTTTATAGATCATTATAAATATGTCATTATTTTGTTTCTTTCTTTAGACTTTGAAGGGAATTCATAATTTTAGAGCATCAGGAGATTATGATAATGATTGTACCAATCCCATACCACCCCTGTGTACACAGCCTGACCAAGTTATAAAAGGTAAACAGCTGTTTTCCAGAGGACCTTATAAAATCTGTTACCATTAGCATAAATTATACACTTTAAGACTGACTCAGGTTTTTAGATACATGATTCTATGATATGAGCTAAAGCAAAGACAATGTAGTTATTGTCTGTCCAGTGTTACAGTTAAAATGGTGTTTACACCCTGGTGACATCCAATTCTTACATAAAAAAGTGAAACCAAAGAGCAGTACATGTGTCTTGTTGCACAATTTATTGTGGTATTAGAAAAAAAAATAATGACTGTAGTGACCTTAATTCTTGTTTGTTTGCCAGGGGGTGCTAGTATTATTCAGTGCCACATTCTTAATGACAAGAGACACATATTAACCAAAGACACAAATAATAATGTGGCATACTGGGATGTCTTGAAGGTAAGTATATTATTTCAGATTAAGTTTCTACTGTTGGATGATTATTTTTTCCCTTTTATATATATTTGTGTGTGTGAGATTCCTATGGTAAAAAGTAAGTCTTTCTGTCTCAAGACATCATGCAAAGTTTCCCTTTTGAAAGGGAAAGGGGCATTTCTGAGCTTTTCTGCATCTTTGCCTGATGTGAGGCAGACACCTGAAATTCAGTCAAGTATTGACACCTGCATTCACCTGAAATTCAGACCCTTAAATTCACCCACAGATTCACTCAGTGCTGCTCCCATCGCAGTAGTTGATCTGAATTTGCTAGATTTGAAATAAAAATTACTTACCACAGAAACTATTGTTCAGTTTTTTGAGAAAAATTTCAATTTTAACTTTCATGTTTCTGGGCTGCAGCACTCCTGGAGAGATCACAAGTCGTAATCATCCCACATGTTTATGAAAGTCAAGTTAAAGATTCGGTTGTTGATGTGACTCAAAACTTTTACGTTTCTTTTGGTGTACAGGCATGTAAAGTTGAAGACCTTGGGAAAGTAGACTTTGAAGAAGAAATTAAGAAGAGATTTAAAATGGTGTATGTGCCAAACTGGTTCTCAGTGGACTTGAAAACTGGGGTGAGATACAACTCCTAAATCTGTTTTTCTAACGTCATATTTCACAGTATGTTTGTTCACAAAGATTTTAGTTTGTTATAACTTTAGTAGAATTTTCATCACTTATCTGATGAATCAGATTTATTTTTAAGTAAAACAGCAAATTTTACCTGTTCTTAGTCTGAATAACAGATTTTTTTAATTATATTTTCCCTCATGGTGTGATCCACCAATACCAATCATGTATTAATACAGTTTGGTAAACAGTGTGTGTTGCCATGCATTTAGAAATTCTTTGGTTTGTAATCCCAGTTAAGTGTGAACAAATTATAAATTTATAGACTTGTTTGGTCCAAAACAGCTATTACATTCCTCTCCCTGGTGGTCTTTTGCCAACAGATGTTGACAATTACTTTGGATGAAAGTGACTGCTTTGCAGCCTGGGTTTCAGCAAAGGATGCTGGATTTAGCAGTCCAGATGGTTCTGATCCAAAATGTAAGTTTTAAGTAATATTTTTATTTTTTAAATGATATTTTTATTAAAAAAAAAAAGGCATAAAAGTTCCAGTATACATGTTTTGAAGTATTCCAATGCCTCATAGGTCAGTAGCTTGTTGGATTTTAGGACTTATTTTCTTAACGCTAAATTCTGCAACAGATTCTACAGTGACAATGTTTGCTTTTTTCCTGAAACATTTCCATCTTGTTCAGGTTTTCTGTTTAACTTGATTTCAAACCTTCAAGAAATGTAAGGGAAAAAGTAACCGTGACCTAATCTAGAGAATGTTACAGCACGTGAGTGATCCAACAGCAGGAATTCTAAAATCAGCTTTTTCTGAAAGATTGTGACATAGAGCTCTGAGATTGTGATAAGCAGATTTCTGTGTCCATAAATAGCTTGCTTTGGGAATAGAGCTGCTCAAACACTTGGGAAATTTTCGGCTGTGGATCAAATGTGGAATATTATGTTGCCAACGATTTTGCTGTAACTGAAGTTTCACTTCACTGTGTCTTGACAGTAAACCTCGGAGGGCTTCTGCTGCAAGCACTTCTGGAGTATTGGCCTAGAACACATATCAATCCAATGGATGAAGAAGAAAATGAGATGAACCATGGTTAGTATTTTAATATTTTCCTTTTTTAGGAGTTGTCCATATACCTTCTATTTATTTATTTCTGTTTCTTGAACAGACACAACATATTTGCTCTGTTACCCTTGTCTCTCTGTACATCATAGACAAATGTCTTTTAGCCCTTTTAAATTTACTTTACACCAGAAAGCATGTTGTACTTTTGAAAGCATCAGCAAAAATCTTAGGAACTCTAGTCTGTAAAAAAAAGCAAGAGAATAAAAGAATTCAGATGATTCTGAAGTTACAGAAACATGATGCCTTGATGAAGAACAATTACTGGCACACTAAGGCTTGACTTGGAGAAGAAACAGCCTAGATAATGACAGCAAAGAGCAATAGTTCAGTTATTCAACATTAGCAAGTATTTTCTTGACATAATTCCAGTTTTCTTTTAGGTATTATGAACAAAATAAACTAAAATAAAGGTTTATTTGAAAAAATACCTTTGGTATAATAATACATGGAATAGGTCTGTAGAAAACCACCTTAGAATGGTGTTTTAAGGTAATAGTGCTAATTCCAATCAGGCATGAGATGAAAAGCACAGCTATGTAAAATACAAGATAGTGGCTGAATTTGGCAGAATGAAAGAGACTGTGTAAACTCCTAAGGCTGCAATCAATTCAAGCCAGGTCAGAGTTGACTGAAATATCTGGTCTTTGGTGATTAAAAAAATTACTTTCTATAGATAGATATGGCAGTTAGGGAAACTGTACATTCAGCATTATCTTGCCATTTTGTGACAAAGATCCTGCCAAGAGTTAGTTACTTTCTTCTTTCAAAAACGATCTCCATGGAGGGTTACAGCACTTGGCAGACTCTTCTGGATCCAGCTGCTCATTCTCATTGGCAATCTGCAGCTTAGAGCCAGACAAGGTATGAGAAATACAAAATCAGTCTTCATTTCGTTTCAAAAGAAAAGAATGAAGAAACTGACACTGAGCGGTGACTTAAGAAGATGAAGTTGGACACTGAAATTTTTGTAGAGAAACAAGAATTTAAATAAACACACATATATGTGTATATGTGCAGTGTAAGAGAACTGGTAAGAGAAGTGTTATAGTTTCAAACTATAGGATTTTTCACGTGCTGTAACTTCAGTATCATATTTCTCCCTTGTAATATAGATTTTTCTGTTTATGATTTCTTTGCTTAATGTAACTTCTGACCTTTCCTTCACTCCATGTGTTTCTGGTTAGAAAGCTAAGGATTCCTTCATCTCATGAGACTGTGCCATTTAAATTTCTTACGTTGCTTGAGTTAAACATCATGTTCAAATACACTAACTAGATGCTGTAGTGTAATGGAGATGCAAGTCAGGCATCAAAATTCTCCTACACTGTGTTTCAAGATGCCTGAATGACTGAAAGCTGCACTGTTCAATAGGTGCATATGGAATGCTGATTTTTCATTAATCTTATCCTGTCCACTGATATGGAATCAGGTTCTTCAGTGTTTGAAGGCCATCCTGTTGTAACTGGCTATAATAAATTGAATTTATAATGCAGGAACTTCCAGGAACTGTGAGTCTGAGCTTTCCTAGTACGCTGTTTTGACATCTGGCAAATCCAGGTAGAAGAGTAAAGCCAACATCCTTCAGAGTTCTGTACTGTCAGTGGAGAAGGGAAGAATAGTCTTGTCTCAGCAGAGTCTCTGTAGTTGATTTCTAATATTAGAATTTGTCAAATTGAACAATACTTAGAATTCTGTTAAGGAAATGGAAAAAAACCTAGTAATTGGGTTTTGGCTCCTGAGCTCTATTTCCCCTTTCTCTTGGGCTTTTGAAATAGGCCTTCCACAAACCTGGTTTGATCTCATTACTCTATGCTGTTCCTTCTTATATACTTGCTGCGTGTTGAAAATGGGGATTTTCTTATTTTATATAAAGCTTATGATTTTGTTAATTTATGAAATAAATTAGCTGTAAGTGGAAAAGACACGTTTTGGTCTATGGATGGCCAGTTTTAAGGCCTACTGCAGACTCACTGCTGTGATGGTTTCTTTTTCTAACAGTGAATGGTGAGCAGGAGAACAGAGTCCAGAAGGGAAATGGATACTTCCAAGTGCCACCACATACACCAGTTATTTTTGGTGAGGCTGGAGGACGCACTTTGTTCAGGTATAAAATCTCAAGAGTGTAAATTCAGTGACTAAACAATCACTTCCTTTGTGAGTTTGAACATCAACAAGAGTTCTTACTGTTGTAAAGAACTCTTTACAACAGTTCTTAGCTGTGTCTCGTAGCTTTGAGATCACTTTCTGCAAACTGATTAATTGAACTTTGGTTTAGAATAGAAGTCTAGATTTACATTCTTGTAAACTTCTCTTATGGGTCTGTTGTGCTGGTCTTTGAGAAATAATGGCTCATCCCAGGAAATCCTGCTTACTAGAGAGTTGGTTTCCACTCCCAGAATTACAGCCAATGATCCATTAGAAGGTCCTAAGCTGTAGCAGGAAGGAGCACAGGTTCTGTGTTGTAACGTTTATATTCTAATTACCCTTCTAGCTCTTCTCATTCTACATTGAAAAAACCTGATTATGATATGTGATGCATAAGAGACACTTTAGTAGTGCTGCAAAACAGATTCTGAGCTTTGAAACACTGTGAAGTATCTGATATTTACTGACATAGTGGATTTTAAATTTAAAGGGGTGGGAGATGTTTGATTTTTTTGGTTTTGTTCCCCAGGCTGAATAAGCCCAAAAATGATGTAACTTTCAGTCCATGAACTGGTCAGTAAAACAGGGAAAGCAATTCCAGCTTTGTAAACTGACTTTTTTTTTCTGCAATATCAATGTATTTAAATTGTACCTGAGGCTTAATCTTTGCCTCCATTCTGTACTGGTGGATCTTAGCTCTTACACAGCTTCTTCCTAGGGGAACACTGGGAAAACCCCATTGGAGGGAGCAAGCCACGCTTATGGGACCTAAAAAATGGCTTGCAGGACTGACAAAATACCTCATTGGAATTTGTAAAATTTTATCTGGCACTGTTTCATCTTTCTTTGTGCACATTTCTTAAAATTGGTTTTATTCTTTCGATTTGGCGAGGGATTAGCAGGTGCTTTAAATCAAAGCTCATTTATTTGAAGCAGGAAAGAATTGCTTTATGCCAGGTGTCTTTCCCCTTCTCCTGACAGTTTCATTCTTCAACACACAAACATACACAATCCAGAGCAAAGGAGGTTTTTAAATTTTCTCTGTGTCATGGCCACAGTTTCCTAGGATACTACTCCCTGTTTCTGCTCTGGGGTCTGTTTTCCTACAGCTACTTCTTGTCTTTGCAGAAAAGAAGTGATCACTTCCCCAGTAAGTTAGATGATGCTAACAAAGTTCAAGCTCCCTGCCCATTAAAAGGGCAGGTCCTCTCCTGAAGGTTTTTCAGTGCAAATGGCAATAATTATTTTCATTCACAAAGGTTATTTCTGTGTGTCTTAGGTTATTGTGTCGGGATTCAGGCGGAGAAACCGAGTCTATGCTTCTTAACGAAACTGTGCCACAATGGGTAATTGACATCACTGTGGATGTAAGTGTTGTGTGCATAAGTGTTGCTTTTTTTATTGTGGCTTTTTTTTAAGATGTACTACAATTGTTTTAATTGTGCAGTGTCTGAAATTACATTTTGAATTTATGCTCTGTTTGTATTGAGAATAAGTGACCTCGAGGTCTGTGTTCAAGAGCCTTTGAGATTCATGATTTTTTCTTGTGTCTAGTTAATGTATTTTTGCTCACTTTCTTCAGACATGAAGTCTTAGCAAAAGAATTCAAAGCCCTGTGCATAATTGGTATCCTTTTCAAGTGAGGAGCTCAGGAACAGATAATACACTTCATATTGCTGCTGTCTTTTGATACTGCCTCTGAAATAACCGATAATTTATATTCAAAAGCTCAATGATCTGTGCATCATCTAAATTGAAGTGTCTCAGGAGTATGAGTAATTTGGAAGTTGGCCGTGGTGGGGATGTTGATTAAGAATCTCTCATGGGTTTTTATAATTAGGAGCTGAATATACTTCACATACCAGCTGGTGGAAATGGGAGCTGACAACGGTTGATCCTAAATTAACACTTTCCACATGTGTTTCTTTCCAGAAAAATATGCCCAAGTTCAATAAGATTCCCTTCTACCTCCAACCTCATTCATCATCAGGGGCAAAAACTCTGAAAAAGTAAGTAATGCATGTTTGACTTTGAAAAAATGCAGAAATAGAACTGCATGCTAAAAAACCCCAACAACTACAACAACAAATAAAACAAATAAAACCCAACCAAATAAACAGAACCAAACAAAAAAAAAACCCAGCAAACTAATTCTCTGTTTTCTGTTTTAAGCAGCATTGCTCTGAAGCATTGAGTTATATCAGAATATTTGAAAGAACTAGAAGTTTCTTTTGGGTTTGGTGGGCGGCAGTTCAAGTTTATGCTAAGAGATGTCTAAGAACTAATTACTGGAAGGAGACTTCCTGTCTTTTGTGATACTTAATCAGAAAACAGAGGAACTAATGGGTTGTTACTGTGTTCAGAACCACAGTTTTATGTTTCCTGTTGCTAACAGTAATGAATGGTAGCTTTTTAAAAGGAAAAGGTACAAAACCTGACAGTAGGCAATGCAAGATAATCTGCCAGTCACTTGAGCTGTAATTGGGAGCTGTGTAGGTTGGAAATCAACAACTCTGATGTGACCTCAGTATCACAGACAGTATGCCTGCCATTTATATTCAACAATTTTCAGTAGTTTACACAAATACCTAGTTTCTCTATATGTTTTACTGAGTTTTTCACATCAGAGGCTGTCTGTGAAAGAGGAGTTTCACAGGCTTTTTGTGTCCTTTGTGGAAAAAGTGCTGCTGCTTATTACAGGAGAATGTCCTTCTGTTAATGGAATGGGGTGAACAGCATTTTCTGGCTTAACTCTATAATTCTAAGTCTTCTGACCTTCTACTAATACCTTTCAATAGAAAGAATTAGGGTAGTGTGCAAATGCTCTTCATATAAGCTTTGATTTTAATCTAATCCTTTGAATATCTTACCACTTTTCTAAGTCCCTTTTTCTGTGAGACTCTTTGGATGAATAGCTGTTATGATCCTAGTATTCTGGATGATCCTGATAATTCACTATTAAACTTTTAATATAAAGAGATTATCGGTGCACTTGCATAGTTTTCTACAGACTAAGGTATTATGAGGGTAAGAAATATAATTTCTCAAGTTTTTTTCCTCACAAAATTCGCTGACTTTATTTAGAGACCGACTGTCAGCAAGTGACATGCTTCAGGTGAGGAAAGTGATGGAACACGTGTATGAGAAAATCATAAACTTGGATAATGAGTCTCAGACAACCAGCTCTTCCAACAACGAAAAAACAGGAGAACAAGAAAAAGAGGAGGACATCGCTGTGCTAGCAGAGGAGAAGATTGAACTTCTGTGCCAGGACCAGGTAAGTTCCTTGGGTGTTTTAGCCTGTGGTCAAAACCAACATCTAGCAATGAATTGGTTATGAATGTTTGAATCCTGACCTTGAAATATGCTGTAGATTGTCTGCTTCCTTTAAAACTAAGGAAATGTTTTGACATCTGGTTAAACTTGGAGATGACACAAGTTCAGACATTTGCAGATAGCCAGAACGAAGCATTTCTGTAGTAAGCCTGTTTAATTTGGTCTGACTAGTGGCTTTTACAGGGTTAGATACTCAACAAATGGACTTAATACAATTGCAGAGTTCTGGTAGGGTTTTTTTTTTAATGTTTGGAACTCTACATTTTTAGCAGTGTTCAAAATTTGTCCAAAACCATGAATTGCCTATTTAAGTGCATGAAAACTAAGTACTGGGGAGGTGGTTGTAATATGAAGTGACATCTTACATTGCTAAAATCTTTCAGTAATGCATCAGGTTTACTCGCTGGTTGAAAAATCTGAGCCTTTGCATGGTTCATCTTGATACCAGTTCACCCACAGGAGTGTTTTATCTGGGGAATATCTGACCATCTAGCAAATTCGTGGAGTGAAAGGTAAATTTTTGCTGTTTCAGGTTTTGGATCCAAATATGGACCTTCGAACTGTAAAACACTTCATTTGGAAGAGTGGAGGGGACCTGACGCTTCACTATCGCCAGAAATCAACGTGAGGGGAGCACGGACCCAAGTGGTTCATTATTTACTTGACCATACTGTACTGGTTCCAAGAGTAGTACTATAGAAGCCCACTGAAACCCTAAGGTAGATGAGACTGCTAATGACCCAGTATGGACGGGACATATGCATTTAATTGAAGTGACTAATAGATCTGTAATATAGAGGAAAAAGAAATCCATACGACTTAAACTAAAGTCTGTCCTCCTCTCAGTCAGTGAGATGGGAAGTCCCTGAGTGGTTCATGTTGTGTGAGGTGTACAGAAAGTGGATGATAACCCAGTGCAGACTTGCTTCTTCCTTTTTTGCTTTCTTTTTTTTTTTTTTTTCCAGAACATAATATGCTCATCTGCTCATGTTCAACACGAAACTGGTTTGGCCATATTAGTTGCTGTGTTCACAATGTAATTCAGAACTGCACACAAGGTATTTTTAGTACATTCCATTCATAAAGTTCCAGCAATGATTTCTCACGGGTTACTCAAACATTTCTGCCACTAAAAGAAATTTGGAAAATTAAACAAAAAAAACCCACAGAAAATATGTATTGTATTGTATTCATACTTGAACAAATTGGCCAATTTAATTGTAAACGAAGGGTTAACTTTTAGAATTGTTTTAATTGCTTTAGAGAGCTTTTGATGTGCAAGATAAAACACTAGAAAAATATCAGAGCAGGGTGAGTCTAATGATGCTGTGCATCATTATAGAGTGAAGATGCTTTGCAGCAACTTAGAGATTTTTTTTAAAATATATGTAACTACTTCCTGCGCTGCGTCCTAGGCGTTCTAAAGACACACTAGTCTAACTTTTGGTAACTGTGCTCCAAAACTATGTGACATTTTGTTAAAACTTCAAACCATTCTGAATATAACTTAATATGTTTAATGTTAAACTTTAGAAACTTCTGTGCAGATTTCATACTCATGAGATAAAAATACTGATTTTTTTTTCTTTTCCGATGTTTTATATGCAGTTGTTCTTTTGTTATAGATTTATGCAGATCTTGTTTTCCCTGCTGTTTCTAAAAATCTGTGACTGTCATAGGCTCATGGTAATCTTTTATAGAGGTTTAACTTATTGGGGGGAGGGGGGTAAAGGCATTTCAGCTTTTTGTGGGAAAATGTGGGGATATCCCAGAAAACCATTTGTAGCCAGAACAAATTACAAATCCTTGTAGAGAAGTGGTGTAGAAATGACTCTTGTCTGAAGCAGAAGCACAAGTGCCTTCAAGGGGCAATATATTATTGGAGTTTCTTCAGGAGACATATGCTCTTGCCCTTCCTGTATCTTGCTATCAAGATTTAGGTTGAGGCCTAAAAAAAAAAGTCCCAATAAATTATATTACTGGGATTGTATTGGTCAAACAAAAGGTAAAATATTTTTCATTGTGTTTTATTTGAAAAAATAGTCAAATCCTTCCCTTCTGCACTCTTAACCCATCAAAACAAACTCATTGCTTAGAGGCAAACCACGGTTCAGAACTAAGCTAGCATGTCATTTTCCCAGTCTTTTGAGAGTCAGTTTCAGTTTTTAATCCCCATTTCTGTGTGTGCTTAGTTTGACACAATTGTGCTATAACTGCACATTTTTAGCGCTACTTGTGAATTAAATGGTTAAACAGAACTGTAACTTCTATTGATAAATTGTCCTGACTTGTATTTATTAATATCAAGGGTCTATGCTTATTCCAATAGGCAGTGTTTAAGTTTGGGTTTGTTTCCTCGTTGTCTTCCTGTCCTATTGTATACATTGGAGTTGCTCCCAGAAATTTTCTTTTAAGCCAGCCAAGGTTGTAATTTTTCTTCTTCTTTTTTTTTTGTTTTCCTTTCTAACCATCCTGAAACAAAGTAACAGGAAAGATTGACAGAAGAGTCTGCAATGCCAGAAGCCTAAACAATGTTTCGCAGTTGTATAGAATAAAAGGCTTTAGTGAAAATATTTTCAAGTCGTTTTGTGTACCAGATTAATGATGCGATTTTTGGAGCTTTGATCTTTGCTATGAAATGTTACAAAGGGCTTCAGAGTCCTTTGAAGCCTCAAATAACAGAATGGCTGAAGAAATGGCAGTGCCTTTGCAAAATCACATGAAGATGATCCTATAATATGGTTAAATGTAAGAATTTAGGAGGTGTGGAGGCCTTCAGGTGTGAGCTCTGAGCTCCTGCTGAGGTGCAGAACATGCTCAAGTAGTGCTGGTCACCTGGGCAGTGCTGCTTTTGTACCATGGAAGTAGTTTGTGCTAACAAGTGACTCATGCCCGCTGGTGCTGAGTTGTCTGGATTTCGAAAGGTTGTATCCCTCTGAGAGGCAGGTGAGAAACCAAGGCTGGGTTTCCTGATTCTGAAAAAGCCAGGGCAGGGATACTCAAAGCTTTTGCTGTGGGGACTGTCAGCGGGGCTGCTCTGGCAGAGAATGCAGTAACTCAGCGACCAAATGTCCTCCCAGAGACTCCCAGCACCTGACTTAGATGGAGTATAAAGTGAGAGGAGGGGTTTTTTTGCTACTCTCTGTCCCCTTTTCTGGAGTTGTGGTGTCTGTAAGAGCCCTGAAGGCAGGAGCAGGAGAGCTTTGAGTTAATACAAGAGTCGCAGCTCCTGGGGACATTGTGATCAGAGAGAGTTCCAGTTTGCCAGAATCACAGAAAAGGCCACTGATTTGTAGAAGTTATTTTAATTTCCAAGTTCATTATGGGAAGGATTTGCAAATCTAGTACTTAGTAATGTAATCTCTCCTAGAAAAGCATTTAATTTTTCTATGACAGACAATTTTTTATTTTCTTCAGGTGAGGAGGTGCTGAGAACAAGAGCTTGGCTCAGTACTTGGCAGTTGAAGTGCAAGTATCATTTTAAGAAGAGAACTACTTGAAGGATTTAGAATTAACTTCTAGAAAGGTTTAAAATATGCTCAAAATAAGCCCTGGGCAGAGAGATTGTGAAGTCACTGTGAGATGAATTAGTGTGGAGGTGTCAAGGAAGGGGAGAGGATGTATTTGCCAGAGGTGAAGGCACACAGTGACTATCATGGAGACCAGTGCATTACACCAAGGTATTATTTTTCCTTTTTGATTCAAACTTTATCTCTAGAAATTTATTGAACTTGATATTTAGCATCAGTGTTTAAGCACATGATCTTACACTGTACATGGGCTGGTGGCTCCCGAATAGAGGTGGGTGAAGTCACCTCCCAGCTGGATAACAGAGCTGTTGGGAGCACATGCACACTTAAGAATATGGGTTGACTGAAAGTTTCCTGTGCTGTGGTGGGGTTTTTTCCGCAAGCAGCTGTGCAAACATCATGCAGAGCAGAGGTACTGACTAGAGACGGGGTGGCACATGCCTGATCTTTCTCTGAAGATATTGTGGCAGTTATAGCCATCCTTTTGTGGGGACTGTGAATGCTTGATTACTTTTTGTAGCTTAGAAATGCAACTTAAAACAAGCAATTGCTTTGAAATTCTGTTACAGCACAACCACTGCCAGTTAGTGTTTGCTTAAGGCAAGAGGCAGTGGGAGGATGTGTGGGCATTAGTGGCAGCACCCAGGAAATGGAACAGATTAGCCCAATCAAATCAATGCAGTGAGTAACCTGTAGCTGCTTTCACTTAACAGCCAGAGGCAGCGCTGCCTGTTCTTGTGAAACTGCTTGGAGGTGAAAATACTTGCCCATTTTTGGGGGAAGATGGAGAATGCACCTGGAATTGTATGAGCACACCGGTTCACAAGTGGTGTGATCTCTGCTTAGCATTGCAGAGATCTGTTTTCCTGCAGCATTGCTGAGTTACATCTCAGAGAAATTCAGCCAAGTGTGGCAACTTGGATGAGCAGCCTCTGCACAGAGCCTAGAGCAGTACAGCAGGATGTTCAGTAGATTGTCAAGCCTGCTCTGAAAGTTGAAGAGGGAAAACAAAGTCATCGCTGCCTGAATTTGGTGTTTCAGCAGTTCTTGCCAGTAGCTGTTTAACTTAAAGGCAGTAAATACATCCATTCATTCATTCCAGTTCAGCCAGAATTAGTTCAGCATCCATATTGCTGCTAACAGTGAGATCTGTGTGTTTATCTCAGGGATGGTTATTTCCATATCATGATTTTTGGGGGCTGTGATCGTTCCCAGCACAGGTTTAGGCTGTCCAAAGTTTGCATCAATCAAGTAATTACTTGGGAGGGGAGGGATTGGTCTAGCATGCTGAAGTTCACCTTGCTTGGGGCAGGCTTGACCAAGTTTCTTCAGCCTTTGCTGAGCAGAGTTGTGGTATCCAGGGGGGTGGAGGTCCCACGGCCTTGGAAGGCCCATCCAGGATCAGCCCCCATCAATCCCAGGGGTCCTGGCTCCTTGGGGTAGGCAGGGCCATGGCTCAATGGAGATGGGCTTTGCCTAATCCTTGCTGCAGTACTTGAGCTCCTGGGAGCCTCCTTGGATTAAATATCTGCCAGGCTCATGTCCTCAGGCTCAGCTATTAATAAGAGGGAGCAGCTCAGGTCTGGAAGCTGATCCTGTTGTGTCTGGCCCTACAAACCCCTGAGTGCTCCGAGGTGAACTCCTCCTCCTTTATTTTGCCCTCCTTGTGATGCTGCCAAGATAGTCCTTCTTGTGTCTGCAGAAGAACTGCTGCTGTCGGTTTAGAGATGCCCCCAAAGTTTACAGAGTGGGAGAAAGGTCATACCCAGCTCCTATTTACCTGGAAACAGATGTTTGGGACAGCACAGGTTTGATCGGCTGAATCCTGCCACTCTCAGGTGTTTCTCCCACTCTTTTTAGGTTTTATTTTGAAACTAAGAAATTCTAACCATCTTTCTCTCTTCTGTACCCACAAGTAAGAGTACTGCCTCCTTGCCTGGGCTTCAGCAGTGAGGTAGCATCCAAATTATCAAGAGAAAAGGAATTTGATGAGGAGGTTGAACTCTTCATCTCATTTAGCATTTGAATGATTAAGTTTCAGGTTAGGAGAAGCCAACATCACTCTGCCCGAGGCTTAACCCGAGGGATTTGGTTTTCTGAATCCCTTCCAAGAACCAGTTAACACACAGACTGACTAAATTTAAGTAATTTATTATGGTGACACTGAAATCTAGAACAAGTTTTGACATTCTCTGCTCTTAAATTTCTGAAGGGTGTTAATGGTACAGCATCATTTAAGTGAGCTACTACCAGCTTAAAACCAGTTTTGAGGAAGGTGGAAGACTAGAAACAAGAGCTAAAGAAACAACATCAATAAAACAGATCACCTAGATCAATAAAACAAACAGATCACCTAGATGTCTTCAGTCATCAGGCTACAAGATCAAACAAACTCAGCAATAGTTTAAATTACATTTATTTTTAGTGTTTGGCTGTTCACCCTTGTAACAGTCAGGTGGGGAAAGAAAAGAGGAAATTTATTTTAGCAATACAGGAAATAAAATCAGTTTGCAATTAACAGACCATTTGGCAGACTAGAGTCCAAATCTCTCAGTTCTACTGCCTGCAGTTAGGGCTCAATACATTCATTAAAGCAACAGGTATTTTGACAATCCTGTCCAGAACTACTGTACTTGCAGTATTTCAGACTAACAACAGAGATGAAGGAGTACCAAGGACAGATTTTATGCCATCTCTTAATTCAGGAAGGAGGTTCACCACAGTAACTGTCTTATTCCCTACCCTTTCCATGATAAACCACTGCCCTGAGGGTTACAGAACCACACTCCTTTCATTGTTCATGTCATGTTTGCTGCTACATTCAGAATCTGTTTGAAGACAAGTGCAAACAAAAAAGCTACAAAAAGCAGTTGATGTTGCTGCACAACAGCCCCATGTCTTAAACTTACAGTGATTTGTATAAAAATAGAAATGAGTAAAAAGAAAAGCACAGCTAAAGAAAAGCTATTTCTCAGTCATTACAGAAGCCAAGACATTCAGCTCCACTGAAAAGGTTCATCACCCCAACTTAAACATCATTTTCACTTCCATTTGTTTCAAATAACCATCATCATTCCCTCCCCTGCTTCACTTCTTATTTAAGTGTGAGGCCACCCCCTGGTCCACAGAAGAGCAGAAGTGAATGACAGGACCCACCACAACTCTGTCCCATCTCTGTGCTGCAACTTCAAACCACATGGAACTTCCTTTACTGAGGAAGTAGTTGTAGCTGTTACAGAGAAGGGATTAAAACAAGAAAAATAACAGTTTGAGGAGTATTAAGTAGGAATAAAACTACCCTAGGGTAAGAAATGCCTTGCAAGTCACAAGAACTGTCTAACCAAGGAGTACCATTAGAAAAGCTTTCTAACAAATCAAAACTATAAATAATTTTTTTTAATGCCATCAAATATACTGATAAAATCATCGCTAAGTGTCACTGTTCAGGCACAGGGCCTTCATAAATACATTCAGGAGCAGTTGTAGGCAAACGTGAATTCTGGAACTTGACATTTTGCCAATGTCCCGCTTGTTTCTGCATTATTTTCTCCATTGATTTGGTGATTTCTGGACAGCTTTCAAAGCTTGAACACAGATCAATCCATTAAACAGTGATTGGAAAATACAACAGGATATGTACTTCATGTGATTTCCTTTCTAGTATTGTCTACACTAACAAAATAGAGTAATTGTAATTCTTTCAAGATCAGAAAAATATTCCAAGCTGCAGCACTGCAGCATTTGACAGTCTGTAAACATGAGCAGGGTCCATTTCACTCGGGATCCTGTGCAGCTGCTGCTTCTTTCTGTTCACCTGCTGCTTCTTCCTCTGGTTTCTCTGGAGCAGTGGTTAATGAGCTCTCAGTGCTGTTCACGAGCAGCTTTGATTCTTGGTTATCAGGATCAGTTCCTAGTGTTGTTTTTGAAGAAATTTCATGAGGAAGAGGAAAAGAAGGTAAAGGTGGAATTGAAGGCAGTAGGTCATCCAGCTCTGGCTGCTCAACTGAGCCTTCAGAATACAGGGTTATGTCTTGAGGATCCAAAGCCGTGGCATTTTCTGGGAAATGGAAATGGTTTGTCAGAAAATAAAAACTGGCAAGGTAACAGGCAGCACCCCTGGTTACCCTGTGTCAGGCTGAAAAATCAGCCTGAATGAGACACCTTGTACAGGCACATAAAACAGATTCACAGCTGTCAAAGACATGGGCTGCATTTACTCAGTCCTCCCCAAATCCAGGAAATCTGATGGTGCACACAGGTTTTTAAAAGACCTTGAACCTTTGGGTCTGCTGTGTTCTTACTGTTATTTTGCATTGCAATGCTTACAGTCACCCTACCTTTTGGAAGGGAAAGGTGGGCATCATGTGAATATACTTATTTTTTTTAAAACACAAGTGTGTTGGTGTTTGCTTGGCCAGGTTTTGGTAGTAAGGGGCTGCAGGGGTGGCTTCTGTGAGAAGGTTCCCCCATGTCCAAGGGAGCCAATGCCAGCAAGCTCCAAGGCTGAGCCCGTCCGTGTCAGTGTCAGCACCTCTGGGATAATGTATTTAAGAAGGGGGAAAAATTCCCACTGCAAAACAGCAGCCAGGGAGAGGATTGAGGATATGCAAGAGGAACAACTCTGCAGACTCCTGAGTCAGTGCAGAAGGAGGGGCAGGAGTGATGCAGCCCATGGAAGGCCGTGGGGAAGCAGCAGAGATCCACTGCAGCCTGTGGAGGAGCCCATGCCGGAGCAGGGGGTGTGATCCTGGGGAAGCCTGTGCTGGAGCAGGGTCCTGGCAGGACCCCTCAGAGAGGACCCAGGCTGCAGCAGTCTGTTCCTGAAGGACTGCACCCCATGGAAGGGACCCCAACTGGAACAGTTCCTGAAGAACTAGAGCCCATGGAAAGGCCCCACATTGAAGAGCTGGATCTCCATGGAAAGGACCCCATGCTGGAGCAAGGGCAGAGTGTGAGGAGCATTCCCACTGAGGAGGAAGGAGCAGCAGAAACCTGTGCTGAACTGACTGCAGCCCCCATTCCCAGTCCCCCGTGCCTCTGGCAGGAGGAGATGGAACATTTGTGAGTAAAGTTGAGCCCAGGAAGAAGGGGGGGGAGAGGGAAGTGTTTTTAAGATTTTGGTTTATTTCTCATTATTCTACTCTGATTATTTCCCCAAGTTGAGTCTGTTTTTCCCATGACAACACCTGACCCACGAGCCTTTCACTGGATTTTTTCTCCCCTGCCCAGCTGAGGAAGGAGAGTGACAAAACGACTTAGTGGGCACCTGGTGTCCAGCCAGGGTCAACCACCAAAAAAAAGTCAGTATTAAGATGACTACAACTTTGATTTTGCTTTACAACTGTGGTACAAAAATTAATTTACACTGCTTTTAGAAAAACCAACTTTTAAAGTCAGTTTAATTAAAGAAAAAGACACACTTGCTATAATCTTATAAGAAAGCCTATTAGTTTTTGTCCTATCTACATCTATATCTGATTTTTGCTACTTTTTCCATCTTATTTTTGCTTCTTTCTTTTATTAAAATTTGCTTATTTCCAAAAAGTGTGATCATGTTGAGCAGGCCTGAATTGGTGCAATTCCAGAAATAAAGGAAATCTCAACTGCACTTACCAAAATAAGTGGAGGCTTCATTGTTTGACGTTAATTTTTCAGGGCCTGCAGAAGCACCTGCTGCTGGCACGTTGAAGGAGGCAGAGGGGGACGTGTTGGACACTTCTGTTAAGCTAGTGAGCTCGGAAAACGAAATATCAGACACATCTAGAAATCCTGAAGGAGAAACCAAATATTACATCACTTTTTTAGATACAACACAAAATTCTAGATTAAAAAAGACAAGTTATGTTCAGACTAAAGTCAGTGAAGTTCCCTGCCTGCTAAATGCAAATAAGTTTAACTTATGTGGTACCTCAATTCTACAGCTCTGAAATCCAGGGAAGTCAAAAATTTCAAGGAAAACAACCACCAATGCTCACAGTTCTACATTTAAGTCTCGAGCTTATTTAAATATTAGTTTATTTAGATGTCCTCTAAAGAACTGCTGAAAAAGCACCTAAGAAAATATACCTGGATCCATAACTCTCTGGAGAGGGGGAGGAGGAGAAAGTGAGCTTTCTGGTGAATAACCACTCATTTCTTGATCTCTGGAATGATCCAAGTTCATGACTGTTTCAGAGCTGTCACTCTGAGAGGTAGGTGCCAGTAATGGAGTCTGGAATAAGACAGTAAGAAGGTAAAACATCTTTTTACATTGAAAGCTTTGCCTGAAGCCAACCTTCCTATGAAAGCATCCTGCCTGTTTCCACATACAGCAATTCAGAGAGAATCTGTGGTGCTGAAATTGAAAACCAAACACCAGTTAAGGCCTCACAGTGTTCCAATTCAGCTTTTAAAGCCAGTATGTTCTTAGAAGAACAGTCCATGCTTAGTTCTTGTAGGTGGGTTTTTTTCCTAGTGAGGTAAGTGATCTTCTAATATGATTCTCACTGACTGGTACAGGTGTAGTACAGAGCATGCAAGTCTTGAAAATAGGAAGAAAATGCCTGGCAAAAACTTGTATCAGCCAACACTGGTGATCTCACACCTGCTCAGCATCCTCGGCTCTCACCTTCTCTCCACCCAACTCTGTTTCATTCCAGCAAAACTGAACACTGTACTCCAATACACTGTGTTACCAATGTTCCAAAAAAGCAGAACACTTTCAAACTCCAGAGGACCTGCCAGAGATTGGCATTTATTTCTTACCTACCTCTGTGTAACCATTAGTGGATGGTACAGGAGTCCCAGCCTCTGGTGAGGGCGAAGGTGGTTTGCTTTCTGGCTTTTTCTTTGATGTTATGGACTGTGTTGGAATTCTGTGCAAATACCCATATCCAATACCACATCCTAAGCTGTACAAGACAAGTAAATCACAACTTGAAAAAAAAAAGGTGTTCTTAACAAAACTAGTAAGTGTTTTAAATTTTGACTCTTTACAATAAAAAGAGTTTTCATCTATAGCATGGAACATGCTATATATGAAACATCTAAAGTGTCTTTCCTCTATAGCAGGAAATACCTACCTGCAAGAGTCATTTCACTTACAATACTCAAGGAATGCTATGCAGTTGACTTTTACAAATACCCAACTTAGCTTTCAGTTGATTGGTTTTGTATCTTTACAGAATGTATCATCTGCCCTGATGTGGGTTTTGTTCTTGCTTTAGCTCAGCGTTTGACTTTAGCTCAGGGTTTGCAGATAGTGAATCTGCTAATGGGGAACTCAACACAGAGGTTTTGCCATTTGATTCAACTCAAAAGGATTAGATCCAGGGTGTGCCCAATTCCTAGTTTTAAGCCTTTTTTTTTTTAATGAAGAGATTAACAGTTTTGTGTGATAAGTGTAAGGAAACAAGGCTTAACTTGAAAACAAGCTGCAATTGATAGTAATACTCTTACAGGATGTCATTCACAGCAAGTATATAACCTGTCTTCAAGTGACTGTCCAGAGATCAGTACCTTCCTTCTCCACCCCAAGCTCCATTGGGAGTCACAACTACCTCTCGAATGGAATCTGCTTCAGTGTTATAAACCATCAGCTTCAGCGGCTTCCCCTCATGGGATTCAATCAGGGAAAAGAAATCCTCTGACTAAGAAAAAAAAAAAGAAAACAGCAGTTAATAAACTCACATATGCTAGACAAGGAGCTGGAAGAAAGTCAGCATTTTACATAGTTATTTACTTCAACATGAGACATTAAAAACCCAGAGCCAGAAAACTCACTAGTGTAGTTTGATCTTTAATGGCAACTTCTTGTTATTGTCACATTAAAAAGATAGATAATGTTTACCTTAACAATAAAGTATCTGTCATAAATACCAACCTCCCCAAATCCTCAAACCATCCCCATACGTTTGATGTACATGGAATTAGATTTATGAAAAAACAAATCCTACAACATGCACTTGGCAAAGACAGTCGATCCCTACCAGAATGCAGCCAGCATACCTCCTGGAGAATCTGATCAGATCCAACAATGTAGTCAGTGTAGGGCTGGAGACCAGCCAGAGCTGCAGGAGATGCAGGTTCAACATCCTGTGAAAGAATGATGGTTGTTATCTGCATGGGCAGCAGGATAAACCACCCCAGATCAAAAAGGAAAGCTAACTCCAAAAACGGCAGAAAGAAAGAACATTTTGTTTATGGGATAAAACAGAAGTCCTTAAATAGCTACATCTAGGTGTGACAACTTGTAGAACATGCTGAATAAGAAAGACCAAGATGGTACCAATTTAAAATAAGACACTCTGAAGGTGTGCAAAAGTTGGATTTATTTAAACAACCAGAAACATAACAAACGGTCTTTCCTTTTCAGTTCTACCTCTTAATTTTAAAATAAATTTGTGGTGCTTTTTGTAACATGAATTTAATGAAGTTTAACCAACACAGAAATACCAATCAGGCCAGAATATTTTTCTTTTTGACATTGATTCTTCAACAAAAAAAACCTTTCCATCTACACTATTTGGTCTGGCTGGGATGGAGTTATTTTTGTCAGTGACAGGCAACACCGACAGCCACCTACTCCTTGTCCCTACTGAAATAGCTCAAACCTTCAAGACTCTGCTCCCTTCCTCTGTGTGATTTCAGCACTGTACTTTACATAAAAGTTACTTCTAAATATTACACTGTAAAACAAGGTTGTACAAACACTGACAAGCCACCAAAGAATTCTGTCTCACCAAAACATGCCACACATGTTCATTGGCTCCCTGGAAGCTGCAGAACCTCACGCTGGCTCCAAGAAGGCCTTGTCCTCCCCACATGTTACTGGGGATCACCTCCACCTCTCTTATTTTCATTGTTTTGATATTATACACCTCCAGCTTCACTGCTTTCTCAACATTTGCCTTCAGCAGGTCTTTCAACATATTGTTTTCCTTATTCTGTAGAGCACAGAAAGAGATACAGGATTAACATTATTTCCAGCTGAACCTGTGATATATGTCACATCTCAAGCAGAATTTGAATACAAAGAACCAAACCCATCAAGGTTTAGGCTCTGTGGTTCACAAACAGTCCCAGCAGTTCAATTTTCTTTTATTAGAAAGCAGTCAGCACTGTCAGCACATGTGCCTTTACGTAAGTAATTGCTGTTACTCCATTTAATCACTTGCATGAAATGCTTCACAACTGCTATTAAGCAATACCAGCAACATCAGATGTCAACTGTATAACTGACCAGCAACATTTCACATCTCTGAGCCCTTCAAAGGCACCGCAAACTGACTGTGGAAGGACCAGCTGACAGAACCATCATTATGTCTGTCATGTTAATAAGGTGAAATGATCTTCCACCACAGTCACCATTACAACGAGCACTTCCAAAAAGACCTCTCCACTCATAAAAGCAAGACAAACCTAATGAATTCAGCTTGTGTAGGGTTAGGGTGAGGTATACAGGCAAAGCCTGGTAAACAAATAAACAAAAGAAACCCAACCAAACTCCAGAAAATCCACCAAACCAGAAATGTTCTCTCACAACTCAACCTATTGTGTTCTTGGTCCCAAAAGCATAAGTAGACGGGCTACAATTCTTTTTCAGGTTTTATCAAATGTTGAAACAAGTTTGTTTAAACAAATGTTGAGCTCTTACTACTGACTCACCAGTTCAATATTCACCTTGTGGCAAAAAATAGGTAGGAATGAGTAATAACATAAACATTGTGTCAACCTGTTAAGAAGTTGAGTAAAGGCATAAATAAGATCCTTTCCTCAATGTTGGATCCAGAGAAGAGACTTTGAACACCAGCAAATTTTACTTTATTTTTAATGCCACATACAACGTGAAAAGCTTTTTTTACTGTGACAGTTTTGGCTTCTACTTTTTAATCAACACAAGACCTAAGTTCATGCAGGGGAGAAAAAAGACATTAAAATCATTTGAGCCTTACAAGCCTCGTGTGTCCAATGGCAATGATGAAATCAAAGAAAGGCTCCAGTCCTCCTTGTTGAGCTGGGGAGTTTTCTTGAACCTGAAAAACATACATTTTATTATTATTAAACACTGATCTCTAGTTACATAAGTAAAAGTGTTAATCTTTACACAGTTCCATATTTACTTTTGAGTTGAACCAGAGATAAGGTACCAAATGACAGACTTCAGGAAGCAATCCACAACTGTGAACTAAGTTTTATAAACCTATGAGCAACAGGTGTTCAAATTAAGCTGCAAAAAGCAGGTTTTGAACCCCATAGAAAACACAAATATTCAGAGTTCACAACCTGGAATTTAAATACTGAATACTTTGGAGAAAGGTTGAATTCTCAAAGTGCTGCTTCAGGATTTCTTCCATACTTCTAACAGCCTGTGCACATCAAGATCTCCACTTACAGCACAGCCATTTTTCCATAAATGAAATTTACCCTTGGGTTCCCACAGTTTCCAGCCCACTGGAATGGGAATACTTAGATGAGCACACTACAAATGCTGCCTCACCACAGGTACTGGTACTGGGGCTTTTACTGGCACAACTGTCTAGAAGTTATAAAATACATCCATAAAACAGTTTTATATTTTTATATATATTTACATATATTAATTATTTTATAGTTATAAAAGAATAGCATAGTTGCTTCAGCAAAAGCTTTTAAAGCAAAACTAAGAATAAAAAATCATGCTTTATTATTGAACAGTCAAGCCTGAGCACTGTAACCAGAAATGGAGCAAGAAGTATTAACTGTCATCACGGCCCTAACCTGCAAACAGGCAGATTTATACTAAACCAAAGGTTAAAAACGTTTACATACGAATTCTAAATAATGTCCAAGAAGCTTCAGAATGAAGCCATCACGTTACATAATGTCCAGGATGAAAATGTACATGAAAACAATCACGTGAAAGCTGCTACAGAGCTCAGGACATTAGTGTCTGGGTGTCTAAGAGGCACAGAGGTTCCCACAGGGAGCTGGGAGCTGCAAAAAATCCTGCGGCACTTGGTTTTTAAAGTGACCCGGTATCAAGAGCTGCATGAATTCCCTTGGAGAAAAGAGAAATTACTTTGTCTTCTACAGACTGCTGGTCACCGAGAAACCTGAGCAGTGTCCTGTGCTCAGCAGGGAAGGAGGACCGACATTCACTTCTGACGGAGCAGGCTCAGCTCAGGAGACTGACACGAGCAGATACGGAGCACCAGTACCCCAAACACAGCTCATGACACTGAGACACATGAACTGGGATGATGTGTAAGGCAGCACGTGGCAAAAACACTTCCACTCTGACTCCAGCGAGGGAGAACACCCGCTAAACGAAATGATCACTCCTTTAACAGCTGTTATCAGCAACACCTCTGTCTGAAGCTGTGCGTGCAGACAGTGCTGGATATACAGCAGTTAAAACAAACTCCCAAATACATCCAGCGGCCTGGGGGAGGCTGGAACAGGACAAGATGCTGTCAAGATGCACATAGAAGGGAGCAGGGAGAGAAGGAATAGGAGCAGGGAGAGGGGGAAAAGAAAGGGGCAGGGAGGGAGGGGAGCAAGGAGAGAGGGGAGAAGGGAGAAGGGAGAAGGGAGAGGAAGGGAACGGGGGAGAGGGGAACGGGGGAGGAGGAAGCAGGGAGAAAGAGGAGCAGGGACAGAGAGAGGACTATACCACTCTTAAAACTCCTCCACATTCCCCCCGCACCAAGACACGGCGGGTCGCGGCACCCGCGGGCAGCGAGAGCGGCTCGGCCGCCCCGCCCCTGCCGGCGTGGCAGCTCCCGGGAAGGGGCCGACAGGTGGGAGCTGCGGAGCCTCAGCCCCCACAGGCCGGGCGGCGAGCGGGAACCCCCCGCACCCGCCCCACCGCCCCTCGCGGCCCTCCCTCCGTCCCGCGGTCCCGGCGGTGCCCGCCTCACCCCGTGCACGTGGAAGCCCTCGGCGCCGCCGCCGGGGCCCTCGGAGCTGGAGCCCAAGCCCATGGCCGCGGCCGCGCCACGGACCCGCCGGGACCCGCTCGGACCCGCCGGGACCCGCTCGGACCCGCCGGGACCCGCTCGGACCCTCAGGCGGCGGCGGCGGCGGCGGCTCCGAGCATCGCCCTGGCGCCGCTGCGGCAGGCCTGAGCAAGCGAGCGCCGAGCGCAGCGCCGGCGCACGGCGGGGCGAGGCGGGAGCGCCGCTCCACTCCGCGCCCTGGCGCGCGCCGGCGGGGAACGCCCCCTAGCGACGGGGGCGGGGCCGGGTTAGCGAGGCGTTGCCGCGGGGGGCGGGGCCAGCGGTGAGGGGGCGGGGCCAGTGTGAGGGGAGGGAGGGGGGAGCGGTGGAACCGTAGGATTAAAAAAACAAAACAAAACAAGCAAAATCACAAAATCACAGAGTCACGGGATTTTTTTTATTTTTTTTTTTAGGTTGGAAAAGAGCTCTGAGATCAGCGAGTCCAACCTCAGGCCGAACACCACCGTATCAACCAGACCGTGGCACTGAGTGCCACGTCCAGTCTTGCCTTAACCACCTCCAGGGGCGGTGACTCCGCCACCTCCCCGGGCAGTCCATTACAAACCTAATCACTCCGTTTTGGGGAATTCTTCCAACTGTCCGCCCTAAACGTCCCCTGCCACAGCTTAAGACCATGAAAAAAAAAACAACAATGCACAAAAACCAGTTCACTACTGTTCTCGTTCTGACAGCCTTTAAAAAGCATCCCCCTGTTCGCGTAACCCACAAAGAGATTATTGTTCCTATTTTACCGATATCTGCTTCGCACGCACGTTTCTAAAGAGCACGTGTTTCTCTTCCTCTCCGTGGGCGCATTTCTGCTGTTTGTTGTGCTCCAGAAGGGTGTCTCCACCACCTGAGGTGGTTTTTAGCATTGAGAGGTGAAGAAGCAGATCAACGGCCCGGTGTTGTTTTTCAAGGCACAGGATGTGTTTCAGTGCACCACTATGTGGTGGTGTTTCAACCCCCCAAAAAACTTCATGCCCGTGTTTTGCTTAGGATGGATTCTTCTGATTCTGCCTCCAGCTCGCTAATGGGAAAGTTCTGAGAGTTTTCAAAGTAGCAGTAATAATTTGAGTGTTATTGTATTGTTATTGTATTATTACAATAACAATATAAAGATAGATAAATAGATAAAGTGCCAGCTATATTTCCTGCATGAGTACTTTCATTTCGAGTATAAAAGCATCCATTTCAGTAAAACTCCTTGGTAGCACTGCTCTCACCTCCAAAATGTCATTTTTCCAAAGGATCCATCCACATAATTTCTGTGGTTCAAGTGTGATGCATAAAGACATAAGAGAAAAAGAACTGCTTCTCCATCGTCTGCCTTTGCCTCCAAGTGAAACTCTTAATTTCCCTGTCGCTTCACCGGCTAATTATGCATGAAAGCCACACACACTGGCTCATTTTCCTCCAAAGAAAGATCTGGATATTCTCAGGAGCCTCTTTAAGTAACTTTTTCTTGGAGTTGTCTCTGAGCTGTGACTGCAGATCTGTGCATCACATTTATTGAGCAGATGGCAGAAGTGCATGCAAGCATTCAGAAAAAAAATAAAATTGTGCCAAACGTTTTTCTGTGGGTTGTTTTTTTGTTTTTTTTTGTTTTTTTTTTTTTGCTGGGTATATTTGGGAACCTTACCACACAGTTGTATTTTTTCTTAAATTGCTTTTCTCCACAATATTTTTTGTAACAGGTGAGCCAATGGAGGACTGTAGTGTGGGTGGTGTAATTGTCTTTCTACAAATAGAAATGAGAAATGTTTCTTCAGACATACCAAAAGTAGATGCCAGAGAAGAGAGTCTGATCCCAGTATAAAATTAGCTATTTGGAAATATCATAGCAAAAAAAAACCCAGGAATTCTTTGCATTTGTGTTTACCATGGAAGGCAATGATGAGGTTCCCATCCCCAAACCTTTCTTTGCATCTGTCTGATATCAAGGTGGAGGTCAAAGAGCCTATAAAGAGACAAGATGGACAATAAACTTGCAGGAATAGGTGGTACTTTCCCAATGTCTTCAGAGGAACAGGGGAATGAGATGGCACTGCACAAGCAGTTCTACTGAACTGCTTAAAGCACACTGGCTGCCAGGGAGTGGAAAGTACCAAATACCCTGGTTTTGGGAAGGAATTCTAATACAGATCTGAAGGGGAGGTCTGTAAGCCTCAACAAAGTAATAGAAACTATAACAAATTGATAATTTTTTCCTGGATGTCTGAGCATTATATTTTTGGTGAGTGCTCATGTGGCTCTGATAAAGGGACACTTCTCACACTTCTACTGCAGCTCCTAAAGATGGTAACAAAAACACAGAAAGAAGTGATATTGTTGCTTAGATTTTTTTAAAAAACAAGCTTTATCAAGGTTTTTTAAGGAAACTAAGCAGCAATACTGTAAAGATGTATTTATTTCAGTGAGTGGTTAAAAGGCAAGAAATAGATGATAGAAGCAAATGTTCACTGAATGGGAAGATCATCCAATGACTGATTGAAAAAAAACAGACATTGCTTTTCTTCATGTTCTAAAAGCCCTGGAAAGAGAGATAAGCAGTGAGGTGGCAAAAGATGTAAAAATACGGATAAGGTGGTCTTTTTTTCCCCCTGTGCTTTTACATTTTACTTGTCAAAAGTTCCAACGGTCTCAAAATTGGCACTGTATTTCCCCAGTGTTTCATGCACTTAGGCAGGTTAAGTTAGGAGTTGTAGTATGAAAGAAATCTAGGGGTGATTTGATCGATGTGGATATGCTTTAAGTTCAATTTACTAAATAGACAAGTACCAAAAATAGTGTTGCTGTCACTAAAATTGCTGAAAAAAATCTAATCTGCCCTGGACTACTCTTTTGCATCAGTTTTGTTTATTTAGAAAAATACTTTTTAGTTCCTGTTTATTCAGCACTTGAGCAGTGCTTCCATATTAAACTTGTCAGCTTACCCGAAGCTCAGAGACTTTAATAAATTATTAAAGAGCAGCATTGCATAGCAGAGTCTGTAGTGACACATTGTGTATCCTCATGAAGAGAAATCAAGTTTTGTTTTCATGTAGCTCCCTTGAAGAGGATTCTGTGCTACACTAAAGATTCACTTTGAGTGGTTGTGTGGGTGTTTCTAGAACAGCAGCACAAGAGTATTTCAGACTGGAGAGGAGAACACTAACTAGTGGCTGCTTCTTCTACAAGAGGTAATAAATTGTAGGAGTACAAAAATCCTGAAAGACGTGGAGCACTTGCAGCTCACACAGGAGTGACCCAAGGTTCAGCAGTGGGGACGGAGGTGAAGTTCTGTACAAGGTCATGGAAGATTTACATTCTGGGTCAGGGGAGAATTACATTTTAGTTTTCAGTGTCTCTTTTTTCAAAAATAATTATTTTTTTAAGATATACTTTGTAAAGAAGAAAACTTATTACTTTACTACCCAATCTGCAAATGCTGAACAATTTTGATTTCAGTAGCACAGTCCATCAAAATCTGATAAAATATGCGTGTTTCAGGATTAGGAGGGTGTTTTTTTTTTTCATTTCACTGCTTTTGCTATTACATGACTTTTCAAAATTTAATACATTTAGCACATCTTTCTTTGAATATTTATTTCTAGATTATGAAGGTGGTTTAAAGCTGGAAAATAAAAGAAACGGGAAGAACGCAGAGACTAATTAATTATATTTTGCAGAAATGTTTTTATGGCTAACGGATAAAAATGATGAAGGACTTGACAGAAGGCTAGAAGTGTCTCCTGGATCTAGGGAGGGAGTGTATCAATGGCATTTCATCCACAGCAAGGAAGAAGTCCTCACTATTAAAAAAGTAAAATGAGATCATCAGACTTTTATCCAAATATAAAAACGTATAAATATGCAAAAACTAATGTATACTGTGCAGATTATAATTATTCAGATCCCATTTCTTGTTTACTATAAAATATGAGATAATTATATGATTTTTTTTTTTTGGTGGATATTTTTGTATTATTCCAAAACATTTTCTGACGAGCAAGAGTGTTGTTTGGGTTTTTTTTCTACAGTGGGAAAATAAAATAATGGTTGGGGTAAAACTGTTTTATCAAGTCTACTTGCATTTGTTTGTAACTTTGGAATGACTTTGATGTAGTTATATGCCAGAGGCAAGGAGCCTGGAATTAAAAGGCTTTCTCAACAGGTCTTACAGACTATTCCACTAAGAGGCAAATCCTGACCTACTGACAAAAAGGTCCAAGAAGATTTTCCAGCCTCTTCTTCCTGTGTGTTTTCTCTGTGATTATCCTTTCCTCAATAGTTGTGTTGTAAAGGAAACAGTTGCATTCAAAAAAGTTTCTGAAAACGGACAAAGGAGACTGTCTGGTCCCATGGGACACTGAGCAAAAGTGGCATGTTCATGTCATGAAAACTGGCTACTCCATAACTGGTGGGTAAAAATTGTTGTCAAGTTTCTTAATATGTACTTCTTGAAATCTTACTTTTTAAATTTTATTCTGTTAATTGTATATTAGACAGTGAAAATATAATTGTATTATTGTTATTAAATGTCTAAGAGCTGGATTTTAGGCATTCTTTCTCAAATACTTTGTCAACGGAGGATTTTTATAATAAAGTCAGTAAAATATAAAAAACAGCTAATTGGTAATGCAAGGTTAAAATCATAATAACTGACAGACCATAAGAAAAGTATTATGATTGTTAAAGTGCTTTAAGCCACTACAAATAGAGCAGTGTTATGGCATTTCCACACAATGATATCTCTATGAGGTCTTTGCTCTTTCAGACACTGAATCTTGAAAGAAATGTCCTTTATCATTCATGGTAATAGAACTAAAACAATGTAATGTGGAACTGGCAGATTCTGCAGAGAACTGTAAACTTTAAGTGATTAATTTTCAAAGCTCTTTCTATGCTTAGCAATTACAGCTGACCTCCAATATCAGTCTTTTCTAAAGGTTCCTATGTAAATGTGAAATGTGTGCTGACTGTTCTACATTTAGATATATAGATACAGTCTGAAAAGCTGCAGCTGAATTAGTTGTAGATTCCTTTTTTTTTAATCAGTGGAGAAAAACAGGCAATCCTTGGGTGTAGCTCTTATTAAAGATTTCACATATCCAATATACAAGTAATTGTTCAGTATGGCAGAAGGGCTTGTGAATAAAGATCTTTAGCCTCTTTCAGAACTGTTTTCTGTAGAATTCATCAGAAATTATAAAAGAATAACCATTCAAAATGTCAAAAGGGCAAATGTTGTTAAATATTAACTGCCTGAAGTCAGCAAGGTTCAGAAGTAAGCTTTCAAAACAGAGGAAATTCTGTGAATGAGCTTAATTCCTTAAATCAATAATGATGAAAAAAATTAATGGAAGATTAGTCCTGTGCCATTTTTCAATACAAAATATTTGTATAATAGTAGGCCTGTGATAAATTTTAAGATGAGCAATGAAGCTGACCCTAAACAAGCATAAATGTTTTGGTCAAAATAACTGGGAGTAGGAACTAAACATTACTGAGGACGGATTACAGAAATTCAATATTCAAAATTAAGAGGCAGAGCATCTAGTAGATCAAACCTCTTTACAATGCATTTTCTGAAGGAAATTCATTTAATCTAGAACTTTTTGCAGTTGATTTGCAGGACCTTTATTGTCCTGAAAAAGTGGGATCTTTTTCAATCCTTTAAAGATGCTGAACTTTCTTCAAAAGATGCCCTTTGTTGCTTGCTCTGTTTTGAACGAAGTGAACCTTCTGTTGAGTTGGGAGCTACTTGATGGCAGTGTCATTGTCCTTGGTGGAATGGTGCTGACTAGGGTGGCCAGGTCAACATTAAGATTTCCACATAGTGCCTAATTAACTTGCTTAAACACAGGTTTTCAGTGGCAGCTGTGATGCCTCAGGGTACCTGAGAACCTGAACAAGGCTGTTGGTTGTTACACATGAATAACATGGTGCTGGTGCCTTTCTGGAACAGGTGGTGAAGCTTATCCACGGTGGTATTATCCACTTCACTGACAAAGATTAATAAATCTGTCAAGACCTTCAGTCATGTTTATTTATACCTCCTGGAAGGTACACGGGATGCTCATAAATGGGAATTCTGGAAGCAGCTGTCTCCCTAACGGTGATAAGACAACATTTTCATATTTACCTCATACACAAACAATTTAAAGGATCATCACCTTGTTAGCAGTATTACCTCTTCAGAATCTGTAACGAATTGAATCTTTTAAAAAGAAAGATATTTCTGCATTTAAAAGTTGCCAGGCAGAGACAAGGGTTCAGGATTTTGTGGATTTTGTTATGCTAGTGTGTTTCATGCTCCCTGTTTGTATCTACAAAGAGAATTTTCTTTGAATGTAAATAACATATTGATGCTCACTGGTAAAGAGAGTTTTGGCATTTCCAAAGCTCTAGAGCGCAACTAAATTCAGTATAGCCATGTTTAAAAGTCTTTCTTATTACTGAGGCTTGCAGAGACTAAGCAGTTTATTCTTTTGTCCCCATTACTGTACCAGTGTGCCAGTGCTATCAGAACTGCTCGGGTCGGTAGGCAAAGGTATTTCCTGTACAGGGCCCTTGGAAATCTTCCAGCCTTTAAGCTGTGCTGCTGGATGCAGGATTAGCTTGATAGCAGTGGGGCAGTAGTGCAGTCACCAGCCCACTGAAATAACTTGAATAGTGTTTGGATTCAGTCACCTCCAAGCTTTGGAAGTGAAAGGGTCTCCTATAGAATGGTCGAGGTCCCGAGGGACATCGAAGGTCACCTTGTCCAAGCCCAGCCCTGCTCAAGCAGGGGCTGCCTAGAGCCAGTTTCCCTGGACCATATCAGACTGTCAGCCCTGTGAGGATGTCTCAGATACTCCGGGGGACTTAAAAGCCTTTATAAACCTGTGAGTCACTCCCAGGGGATTCTGAAGAGTATGAGCTGATTAACTCTTTAGGCTTCAGCCTCCTTATTATTATTGTAGCCCCTTTACTGGGCTTGTTCCAGTACATGAACGTTTTCTCTTGCACTGGGGAGCCCAGAACTGGACAGAGCACTGCAGGGACGCCGTGTAACAGCTGCTGGATACAGAGGGGGAATTACTTCCCTTGACCTGCTGGCTGCACTTCAGCTGATTCAGCCCAACACATGGTTGGCTTTATATTGCTGCAGGGACTCACTGCTGACTCGTGTCCAATTTGTTGTTCACCAGGACTCCCAGATCTTTTTCTGCAGAGCTGCTCTCCACCCAGTCAGTGAACTCAGCTCTCTGGTTTAGACCAGAAAAAGGAAATTTCAAGGCAGATGTCTGCTCCTCAGTGGGTGCCCAAACAACACACAGACGTGAAAGAAACTGCTCTGAAAATTTGACAGAAATTGTTGCAATTGTAATTTCATCTTCAGGAATCTCTCTTACACTCCTTGTTGTTGCTGCAGGTTTTTGAAATACAACAGAGAACACAGAAACATGACTCTTTGGGGCAACCAGGCTCAATTTCTTCTCAGCAGAAGCTGGCAGCACTGATTATCGTCCAGCACCACCAGGATCAGAAGGACAGTGTGCAACCTACTGAAAGCTATCCAACAGATAGTAAAGAAAGTATTTTTTAAAATCTCAATCAACCTCTCATTCATAGTTTCTATATACAAGGTGAGAGTAATTGTTCTTTTGGTGTCACATCCTCAAAAAATATAGAAAAGGAAATATTTATTAATTTTTCAAGACCATAGAATTACCAGAGGGGAATTCTTAAATCGCATTTCTCACATTAGAATGGAATAAGAGCTGAAGAGGAACACAAACATAAAAAGAAAATCCACCCACGCTACCCATTTTTGTCCTTATTTATCTATT